>JALIGW010000006.1:25530592-25878092 GCA_023053685.1 Diadophis punctatus similis
CTCATTTTCAGTAAATATTCTAACCTACCTGGTTAGTTAGTTAGGTAATTACCTACCTACCTACCTACCTTGTTATTCATCACAATTATGCATTCTAAATCCTTATTTTCATCTTTTTCTCCATTTATCACTACAAAAACAAACCATAGAGTATGAGAAAGCTAAAGTGTAATGGAGCCGTATATTTATAAATAAAGCTGCCCTCAGGTCTACAATATCTTTCCATTATTTTTCCCAATATGGAGCAATCTACTTTCTGCTATATAAAAAAGTGCTCATTAAATTGTCAGTTGCAAACAAGGTATGTTAATTTGAGTTAATATTTCAAAAATTGCAATGTGCATACTTCTTTCCATTTTCTCTCTGTGTGCATGTTCATTCCAATGTTATTTTAATCCAAGTTTTTTTTCATCCATGCTTCTTCCACCTGAAGTATATTCTTATAGAAATGAAGTTTCACTACAATTGAGGTGCATTCAAGATCCTGAAATAGCCAATTGCTCTGAATGTAGAAGAAATTATATTACACTAAATGTTAATCATTAATAGTGTCTGACTGATGCAGATTAAATGTGATTGACTGTAAATAACTCTTGAAATACAACTCAGAATTATAGAGGGTTCATCTCAGTTGAAACAGAAAGCATTTTTCTTTTTATCCTATAATTGGTGATGCTGACTATCTTTTAAGGAAGCTCTACTGACTTTGCTGGAACATTTTTGGCTTAGTAAGTACAGCTTGTAATTTGAAAAACAAAAATAAATTCATCAATATATCTCTTTTCATTACTTGACATTTAAAGTTATTTATGATTACAACAAAGTGAATACACCAGCCATTTTAAAATGAGAAAAAATAGTTTATTATGCCATCCAGGCAAATCCTAAGAGAAATCAAGAGATATAAGAAAGATTAATTGAATGCAAAGTTGTAATAATCAGTTGCTAGATGCTTAAAACCCCAAAGAATTCTAAAACTCATTATAATCCTGAATATAATGGAAGGCCTATAATAAAGTGACCAGATTTTTTTTTTAAGCGGGACGGGGGGGGGGCGCTGGGACGCCGCCATTTGAGTTTTGCCCTCGGCGCATGCGCAGAACGCCGCGCATGTGCAGAGGGCAAAACACAGCAAATGTCAGCGTCCAGGTTTCCTCGCCTCCCGCCTCCCCTTCGGGAGCCGGCAGCCTTCGGGAGCCCGCCTCCCCTTCGGGAGGCCTTTCCTCGCCTCCCGCCTCCCCTTTGGGAGCTGCCCTGGGGCCGGGCTGGCAAGCGATGAACGGGAGGCAGGAGACGGGGAAAGGAGGCAGCCGGCAGCTTACCTGTCACGAGCTCCAGACATCCAAGCGCCACGGTCTCCCGGTCGCCCGCCCGGCCCCAGGGCAACGGCGGCAGCGAGGCAACGGGGGAAGGAAGGGGAGGGGGACGAGGAAGGGCTGTTTGCGCCGCCGGAGGGGTTGCTCGTGAGCTCAAACCGGCGACGGCTCCTCATCCCTCACTCCTCCACCCGCATCCCAACAGCAGCGGCGCCTCCGAGGGCGGGGCTAGGGATGGGGCGGGGGAAGGAGAGGAGGAGCAGCCCCCCTTCCCCCTCTCCCCAGCAGGCAGCCGCCTCGCTGAAATTCCGCTTTGCCCGACTTGCTTCCGGTACCTCTCTTTTGTGCTTCCCGGCTAAGGTGACCAGACGTCCCGCTGTTTTGGCATTCTTTCCAAAAAAGCTGGACTTTTTGGAAAGAATGCGGGACGCGGGACACACGCTTGAAAAGCGTGTCTGTCCCGCCAAAAGCGGGACGTCTGGTCACCTTACCTATAAGTACTATCAAATAAGCAAACAAACAAACAAACAAACAATATAGAACCTGGACTACCAGGAAACAGAAAAATACAAGAGAAAGAATGAGAGACAATCACAAATACTAGGACCTGCAAATAGAAATAGAACAACTGTGCTATTTCTGTTTGCATGTCCTAGTATTTTCCCAACTGTGGGAAAAGAAAGCAAAGGTAGTACCAATAGTAAAAGGCACCACTTGAAGCACCACTTAAACACCATCAACGTTGACAAAAAAACCATCAGTCAATTGTAAAAGGCAGCCTTACTTGGAACAGTTTATGTGCTGTGAAGATGCCTTTAACACCATCAAACTACAGCATTTGCCTATCCCAGATCCTTGGGAATGACTTGAAAGGTTGACATAAATACTAAATACAATTTAAACATTTTACTAAATGAGCAACCAGCCATATGATTTATTAAGCTTATCTGCCACTGACTGCCAGCAACTCTGGATAGTTTACAATTGTTAAAATATTTTTTAAAAAACAGAGAACTGTACAGAAAACACAAAAACAGCATGGGACAAAGGGACAACAATTACAGAGAGAACAGAAAGGAGAAAGCAGTATCAGTTATCCTCTCCAAACCTGGGAAAAGAGGCAGGTCTTTAACATCCTTTGAAATCCCAGTAGGGTGGGAACCATTTTAATTTGCGGGGGGATCCTCATTCTAGAGGAAAGGCACTTCTATAGAAAAGGCATGCTTCTAAGGCCCTGAAAGGTAGCATTGCTTAAGAGATGGAACCCAGAATGGGTAACATTGTCAGATGGAACTGGTCAGGTAGATACCATATGAGACAGGTGGTCTAGTAACCAGGACTTGTATGTCCAGCTTTAATAGAATAGTACTTTCATCGTTATAAAACATGAATATATGCTAAAATGATTTTTTAATACTCTCGGTCCAGTTTTTACTGATATATTGTAGAAACAAACACAGACAAAAAATGTCTCTTTGGTTTATTAGCTTTATCCTACAGGCTCCAACAATATAACATGTAAGATAAAATTTATAAAACTATAATATGTATTTTTTACTTCTTTTCTTTAGAAATAAAACTGGCATGCCATCTATTGGTCCTTAATACTTAACGTAGATAAAAAATAACTAAGCACTTTTCTAGTTTACAATGTAAAATTCAATTTTTATTATGAATGGAGGATTTCCCGCTTTCTGAAGCAGTAATTTTAGAAGTTTGGACAGTTTGAACAGATCAGCATTATGTAAAAGCTTCATGTTATGGATGAAAGACACATATTTATAAAAGTGTTCCTCTCCAGGATGTAAAGCTTAAACACCTTGCCACAGTTAACCTACTAATTTTCAACCGGGATGCCAGAAAAAAATCACTGGACATTTTAATGTCACCCTATCAGTTTGGTGTAATAGTTAAAGCACCAGGTTGGAAACCTGGAGAATTGGACCTTTAGTCTGTTTTAAGGCAAAAGACCAGTTGGATGACTTTGGCCATTCATTTTCTCTCAGCTTTAGCAAGAAAGAACTGGAAAGCTACTTTCAAGAATGCTTGCCAAGAAAACTGCAGGGATTTGTCCAGTTGGTTACCAAGAGTCAGAACTGAATTGAACACAGACATTTCCTTTTTTTAACCAAGAACATCTCACTGAAACAATATGAATATCAATTATTATGTCATACTTCTCTACATTTTGCTCTGAAGTTCATAAGACAAAAAATACATACATTATCAGAAAATGCATGTGAATTGTTGTTGTTGTTGTTGTTATTATTATTATTATTATTATTGTACAATTGTATCACAGCGGCCAGTTGTTTCGCCGGATTTGGCATTGATAAGGTGACCAGACGTCCCGATTTTGGCGGGACACACCCGCTTTTTCGCCATTTGTCCCGCATCCCACCCGCCCTCTTAAAAAGTCCCGATTTTTTAAAACAATGCCCGACTAGGGCATTCTTTCAAAAAATCGGGCCTGCAGGCACTCGAGGACGGCCAGGTTGGGCAGCAGCAGCAGGCCCTCTCAAAACGGGATGTCTGGTCACCTACGAGCTTAAATTGAGATGCTGCTGAAGGCGAGGGCGGGAAAAAGTCCCTCGCGCGACGTCATCACCCCGCGCCGGATGTGAAGCGCAGGCCCAACGGCCAGCTTCCGGGCGCTCCGTCCTCCGGCGAGTGGGTCGCGTTAAAGCAGCGGCCGCGGTGCCAGGGCCGTGAGGGAAGGTGAGGCCGATGTCCGGCTGGGCCGTGCTCCGCTTCTCGCAGCCTTCAAGGACGTTTGCGAGGTCAGCGGGCGGCGCGGGACCCCCGGGCGGGTGGGGGGGGAGGGAGGAGGAGAGCTCCCCTTCGCAAGCCAGCCCAAGCCACTGCCGGCTTCCGAAGGGGAGGCGGGAGGCGAGGAAAGGCCTCCCGCCTCCCCCCCCACCTGGATGGCGTCATTAGCCGTCTTTTGCCCTCTGCGCATGCGTAGCGTTCTGCGCATGCGCAGAGGGCAAAACTCAAATTGCGGCCCCGCCCCCCGCCCCCCCATGTCCCGCTTAAAAAAAAAAATCTGGTCACTTTAGGCATTGATTACTAGTCGAGCCCCACCCAGGGGCCTAGGACGTCGTAATGTATTTTCGAAGTATATGTGTGGAACCGAGCAGTGCGGCTTTCTGCATTTGACTGATGGTGATTTTGTCAATTTTGAGCTGTTTTAAATGTAATTCCAGTGCTTTTGGGATAGCACCCAGTGTTCCAATCACTACTGGAATTACCACTGCTGGTTTGTGCCATAATCGTTGGATTTCGATTTTTAAGTCCTGGTATTTTGCGATTTTTTCGTGTTCCTTTTCATCGACCTTGCTATCCCCTGGTATTGCAATGTCAATGATAGTCACCTTGTTGTTCTCGACCAGCGTGATGTTTGGTGTATTATGCGCCAGTACCTTGTCTGTTTGTATACGAAAATCCCACAAGATCTTGACCATCTGATTTTCAGTGACTTTTTCAGGCTTGTGTTCCCACCAATTTGTAGCAGTATGGATGTTATAATTTTTGCATAAATTCCAGTGGATCATTTGTGCAACAGAGTTGTGTCGTAATTTGTAATCAGTCTGCGCAATTTTCTTGCAGCAGCTGAGCACATGGGCTACAGTTTCATCAGCTTCCTTGCATAATCTGCATTTAGCATCATTTGAAGATTTATCAATTTTGGCCTTTATGGCATTTGTACGAATTGCCTGTTCTTGTGCGGCCAGGATCAATGATTCTGTTTCTTTCTTTAAAGTACCAGATGTTAACCATAACCAAGTTTTTTCACTGTCCACTTTGTCTTTTATTTTTTCCAGAAATTGGCCATGTAATGCTTTATTTTGCCAACTCTCCATTCTTGATTTTATCACATTTTTTCTGTATTCTTGTTTCGTCTGTTGGACCTTCAGTAGATTTCTGTTCTTTACTTCAATTAATAGATGTTCTTGACTTTCTTTTAAATAATCTGCCAATGCATGCTTTTCTTCTTCAACTGTTTGCTTTACTTGTAGTAGTCCTCTGCCACCTGATTTTCTGGGCAGGTAAAGTCTATCAGTGTCACTACGTGGATGTAAACTGTAGTGCATTGTCATTAGTTTTCTGGTGTTTCGGTCCAAAATGTCCAAATCAGCTTGTGTCCAGTTAATTATACCAGCCGTGTATCTTATGACTGGTATTGCCCAGGTATTCATGGCCTTGATGGTGTTTCCACCATTTAATTTAGATTTCAAAATTTTCCTAACTCTGTTGGTGTACTCTCTTCTAATGATAGTTTTCACTTCTCCATGTCTGATGTTATCCAACTGCAGAATGCCCAGTTATTTATAGGCTTCATTTTGATTGCATTTAATTAATTGGCCATTGGGCATTTCAATTCCGTCACATGTAGTGATTTTGCCCCTTTTCATAGATACAGTGGCACATTTTTCCATGCCAAACTGCATTGAGATATCTGTGCTGAATATTAGGACTGTGTTGGTCAGTGATTGGATTTCTATTTTTGACTTTCCATACAGTTTCAAATCATCCATATACAATAAATGTGAAATTTTTTCGGCGTCTTTGGCTATTTGGTATCCAAGTTTCATTTTTTTTAAGATTACTGATAGTGGGATCATTGCGATGATGAAGAGGAGGGGTGAAAGTGAATCTCCCTGAAAAATTCCTCTCTTGATATTAACCATTCCATAGTTCTCATTCCCTACTGCCAACTCAGTTCTCCATTGTTTCATCGCTTTTTCAGTGAATGATGTAATATTTTTGCTGATGCCAATAGTTTCTAAGCATTTGATGATCCAGCTGTGTGGCAGTGAGTCGTACGCCTTTTTGTAATCAATCCAGACCATATTCAAGTTCATTTTTCTGTTCTTACAGTTTTCTAGTATCATTTTGTCAATTAGGAGCTGATCTTTTGTGCCCCTGCTCCTTCTTTTGTTGCCTTTTTGCTCTACTGGCAAGATGTTATTTGTTTCCAAATAATCCATTATGTTATCTGCAATTATCCCGGTGAGTAATTTGAAGGTTGTTGGCAAGCATGTTATTGGTCTGTAGTTTCCAGGTGTTGTTCCTTTAGTTGCATCTTTCTGAATCAAGTATGTTTTTCCAGTTGTCAACCATTCATCAATTTGACCATTTTGTAGCATTTCGTTCAGTTGCTTGGCCAATATTGCATGCAAACTGGTCAGATATTTGAGCCAGAAACCATGTAATTGGTCATTTCCAGGTGATGTCCAGTTCTTTACTTTTTTTACTCGATTTTTGACCATCTCAGTTGTTATTTCTAATACTTGCATTTATTATTATTATTATTATTATTATTATTATTATTATTATTATTATTATTATTATTATTATTATTATTATTATTATTATTATTATTATTATTATTATTATTATTATTATTATTATTACATTATTTGTCAAAATAATGAATAAAGTTAAAAATATAAAAATGTGCCTGCTGCTTTCTTAATGTACTATCTTTCCTATAAACCTTCCCAAGTTGCTTTTGAAAACTAAGATTTTTCTCCAACTGTCCCAATCATAATATCATCTTGGGTCTTTCAAAGATTGTATAATAATGTATAATACATTCTAATTTCTGAAGGGGATGACAGTTTCATTAGAAGTACTGAACATGCATCATGTTAATCCAAATAAAAGCATAAAAAGCATAGTGTGATAGATATATCATCATTATATGTCTTATAATTGCTTTCTGCTCAGTTATCACCAGTATTTGTACTTCATGAATGCAGAGAGGTTAGGATGAAAGTCACAAGATATGCAAAAAGCATTAAATCATCATCCCCTGTAGCTAATATCAGTAAGCCTCTGCAGCTTAATTATAGCTTTTTTAAAAAGCAGCCTATTCAAGTATAGCTAATGTGATCTTAAATTTCAGATTATCTATTAAATAAATTAGACTTTATAAAAGATTTTAACTATAGCAATCTTAGCACTCAATAGCAAATGAGACATAGGGCTCTAAGAGATATTTAAAGGATTGGTTCGCTTCATCAGAGCTGCAAAGTGTCTCTTCAAAATGAAGTGCCATTTTACTTCCAATGGCTATAACAGCCATATTGTTTTGATTCCGTTAATAACAAGGGCTTCTATAATGCTCAGACACCCTATTATCGAAGTATAGTAGATCATTGGGTTGCACTTACCCTAGCTAACGAAAACATAAAGTGAAACAACCTGCCTCTATATATGATGGCTCACATATGATATGTACCGGCCTAAATAATTTTATCTAGCATAAAGTAGCATATCAAAAACAAATGAATTTAGATTTTTTCATAAAGCTGCATTAAACTATTGGTCTTAATTGCAATACTGATATATGCTAGCATAAAATATATATTGATTGTGCTTTGGAATCCATTCAGCCTGATAATGAAACCAAATAAAAGCTTTGTTCACACGAGAAAAGGAAGGAACACCTCTTTTGATACCTATGTGGTCAATTATTTGATTCCACCAAGGATATATTCTTCTCGCTTTTCTTCTTCTTACATTTTCTGTCAGCTATGGTAAGACAAACTAAAACGGGAGGAGGCAATGAAGAGTATTATATTGGTGTGAGTCCTGGCACCAAAAAAATCTGACTGTATTCCAGACATAAGAGCCTCTCTTTAGTTAGCACTCTTATTTATTTATTATTGGTTGATTTGAACAATACCAAATTTCAAAATTATTCTAGGCTGCTCATTGTATAGCAAAACCAAGATAAAAACAGAATACAACATAGTTTAACAGATGTGATCTGCCCATTCAATACAAAGATTCTATATAGCTGCTTATTCTTTATCTTCACAACAACAGCAACAATAATGTTTGCCTCTCAAACCCTCTTCTTCAGCCCCATGAAAGAGAGTTTGAGAGGCAAACATTATTCCAGTGATGAGGAAGTGAAAACTGCAGTGAAGAAGTGGCTCAAAGAACAGTCAACAAAATTTTACGAGACAGGGATACATGCTCTCTCTCATTCGAAGGTGGAACATTGCTATTGAGAGAAACGGTAACTATGTTGAGAAGTAGGGATGTGATCCACAGAGGACCAGCTTCATTTTGATGTATGCTACATGTTCCTGTGTTGGTAATTATACCTGTCCTAAAGCAAATGGCATTACATTTTGACTCACCCTCGTAGATACAATATTATCAAATCATGGAAGAAGTCAAACATCAAGCAGTTGAACTTATTCTTTTAAAGTTTTATTATTTAAACTTATGTTATAGATGAAATCTCTAAATATAGTTCAAATATGCCCTGTTCACAAACAGTTCTGAATAAGCAAACAATTAATTACCCCACTTTCCCAAGTAACTGGTCTATTATAACAAATAGAGTAAACTATATGGTTGTGATGTTGTTATTCATAATAGCAATACCAATAGCACTTAGACTTATATAGTGCTTCATAGTGCTTTACAGCCCTCTCTAAGCGGTTTACAGAGTTCAGCATATTGCCCCCAACAATCTGGGTCCTCATTTTACCGACCTCAGAAGGATGGAAGGCTGAGTCAACCTTGAGCCTGGTGAGATTTGAACAGCTGAACTGCTTAACTAGCAGTCACTGAAGTAGTTGCAGTGCTGCTTTAATCACTGCGCCACCTCGGCTCCTAGGTGAAATAAGGGGTGAAATGCTACCGGTTCGGCCCAGTTCAGGCATGCCGGTAGCGGCAGCTGCCAGTGGTTCAGAGAACCGGTAGCGGCAGCAGCGCGAGGCTCCGCCCACCCACCCAGACGTCGGCATTTTTTTCTAACCCTCTGTGGATGCAAAGCCTTCTGCGCATGCGCAGAGGGTGAAAAAGCACACGCAACGAATCTGTAGGGAAAGTAAGTAGATTTCACTGCTGGATAAACTGGTTCAATTTGATTATGAGTAGTGCAAGTAATGCTCCAGCAGACAAGTGATTCTATTCAGAAGACATTATATTATCAATCAGTTGAGGGAATTTAAATTCTGGCTCTGGTAAAGTCCTTTTTTTAAAGAAAAAAATCATGCTCTGTTCCCTTTCAATACACTCAAACATTTTCAGAACCTTGGGTTGCCATGTATTTTTTTTTCTTTGAGAAGCTTTCAATCCTTTCAATCCTGAAATGAAATCTTTAAGAATGTGCTTACATCAGCAGATTACAATAGAGACAAGCTTCAGTTCTTTGAGCAAAATAAGTTTTTTCTAGTGCCTAAAAAGCAAGCAAGCAAGCAAGCTCACAAGACATCTTCTGACAACCCCATTACCTCGTCCCCCTCAAGGTGACAATAGACATCCATAATATACCTGTTTCACTTCCAGGACTTATATACAGCTCTTTCAAAATTAATGCAAGGGGCAGTCCAGGAAAAAAAAAGATAATGATAACTGCAGTTGTAGAAGACATTCTGTCAAGGTGCTTGTGGGAAATAACTTTAATAGTCTAGCTGGTAAATAGATGTATTGTGACTGCTATGTCCAATGTGACAAGTTGTGAAAGTGCCCAAGACATGCTTTCCAACTTTCAGATGGGTCCAGTCCAGTGGCCTGAAAAGCTTGGAGGGATAAGAGTGCATCAAGGGCACGTTCCTGAACAAATTTGGACTAAAGCTGTCATCAAAATTGATGTCCTTTAATACCCAATATACAACATTTTCTATCTTAACTGAAAATAGACAGATGTGATAGACTTGCTACCCATATATATGGAAGGCACAATAAAGGACTTTGAAGATAATGCAATTATTTGTGTTGTCAAGGGGAAAGTGAGAGAAGCAACAGAGAATGGGAAGGAAAATAATAATTATTTTTTAAAAATAATCTTTATTCAGTTTTTTCGTTAAAAATACAGAAAAAAAACAATGTACACAACAAACAAGACACGACATAAACACAAAATAGAACAGAGATTACATACAATTACACATAGAATGATTGCTCATTTTTACAGCTTTTTCAAAATATTACTATATCCAGTTTTACGTTACCTTGTTATTTGGTTTCTTTTAACCTTTATTAATCTTAGTCCAAATCAATCTAACTTACTATATGTTTGTTTAAACTCTTACTATATTTCCCATATCTATAACATATGTTTATATATACAAACAATTCTCATTTTGTTCTTATGAAGGAGTATAAACCTTTACATTTTTTTCTTAATAAAATCTTGTTCCGTGACCAAATTTTTAAATTCTTATTTTGTTTTAACCAGCTATACCATTTTCTCCATATTTCATAAAATTCAGAATCTTCTTTTTCATGTATCTCCATCGTTAATTTACACATTTCTGAGCATTCTAATATTTTTCTAATTACAACATTGGAGGTAGGGATATTGTCTGTTTTCCAATTCTGTGCATACAATAATCTGGCTGCAGTTGTTATATGTAATATTAAGTAGCATTCCTCTCTGGTAAATTTTGTCCAAAAGATTCCCAGTAAAAACATTTCTGGTTTTAGATCAATTTTCTGTTTTATAATCTCCTCCAACCAGTTCCTAGTTTTCTTCCAGAATGTTTTAACTTTAGGGCATGTCCACCACATATGATAGTAGGTCCCTATTTCTTTTTTGCACTTCCTGCACTTCGGAGATACTGTCGGAAACATCTTTGCCAGTCGTGCTGGAGGGAGATGCCAGCGGTAGAACATTTTATATATATTCTCCTTGTATTATTTATTTATTTATTTATTTTGGTTTTCTTATATGCCGCCCAACTCCCGAGGGACTCAGGGCGGCATACAGCAAGAATACAAGAGCACCAACAAATAAACATTGATTAAAAGCAAATACAAAAATTAAAAATTCATTATTAAAAAAAACATCCATCGGCCAGACATACCCGGGGGAGAGCTCAGATGGATTAGTCTCTACCCCCTGCCTGCAGGAAAAGCCATGTCTTGACGGCTTTTCGGAAAGCCAGCAGGGTGGGGATGGTTCGGGTCTCTGGGGGAAGTTGGTTCCAGAGCACGGGGCCCGCCACAGAGAAGGCCCTCCCCCTAGGGCCCGCCAGCCGGCATTGCTTGGCTGACGGGACCTGGAGGAGGCCAACTCTGTGGGCCCTAACCGGTCAAAGGGAAGTATGAGGCAGAATGCGGTCCCGGAGATAGCCTGGTCCTAAGCCATGAAGGGCTTTAAAGATGATGATCAACACCTTGAATTGTACCCGGAGACCGATGGGCAACCAATGCAGCTGGCGGAGTATAGGTGTCACATGGGTGTACCTTGGCACACCCACCACAGCACGCGCAGCCGCATTTTGCAACTGAAGTCTCCGGATACTCTTCAAGGGTAGCCCCATGTAGAGTGCGTTGCAATAGTATGCATCAATAGTATGATGCATCTAATGTCAATTTACAATTTATTCCCCAAATTTTATCCCATTCTATCAAATTAATCATATACCCGAATTTTTGCGCCCATGCGATCATGTTACCTTTAACCACTTCCTCCTTTTATTTAATTTGCCATTGAAAATTGTATAATTTCAAAATCAATTTTTCATCTGGGCAGAATAATATTTTGTCTAATACATTTAATTTAATTTAATTTAATTTAATTAAAACTTCTTATAGGCCGCCCAATCCCGTAGGACTCAGGGCGGCATACAGCAAGGATAAGAACAATACAAATATAATAAAAACAATTTAAAACATTATAAAAGTTAAAACAAAACCATTCATCCATGGGGGAAATCGATCTTCACCCCGCCTGCCGGAAGAGCCACGGCTTTACGGCTTTGCGGAAGGCCAGTAGGGTGGGGATAGTCCGAATCTCTGGTGGGAGTTCGTTCCAGAGAGATGGGGCTCCCACAGAGAAGGCTATCCCCGTGGTCCCGCCAACCGACATTGTTTGGCTGATGAGACCTGGAGGAGACCAACTCTGTGGGACCTAACCGGTCTTAGGGAGGTATGTGATAGGATGCAGTCCTGAAGGTAACCTGGCCCTGAGCCATGTAGGGCTTTAAAGGTCAAAACCAACACCTTAAATTGCGTCTGGAGACCAATGGGCAACCAATGCAGCTGGCCGAGAATAGGTGTTACATGGGTGTATCTCAGAACACCCACCACAGCTCATGCAGCTGCATTTTGCACCAGTTGCAGTCTCCAGATACTCTTTGAGGGTAGCCCCATGTAGAGCGCGTTACGGTAGTCCAGCCGTGAGGTGACAAGGGCATGAGTGACTGTGAGTAAAGCCTCCCTCTCCAAGTAGGGTTGCAATTGGTGCACAAGGCGAACCTGTGCAAAGGTCCCGCTAGCCACAGCTGACAGATGTTGCTCCAATTTTAGCTGTGGATCTAGGAGAACACCCAAATTGCGAGCCTGTTCCGAGGGCATCAATTTTTCTCCCCGAGAACCAAGGAGGGGAAATCGACATAACCCCTAGGGGGCAATATCCATAGCCATTCAGTCTTGTCAGAATTGACCTTGAGCCTATTCATTCCCATCCAGACCCTAAAATCATCTAGGCAACGGCACATTACATCTACTGCTTCCCTGAACTGAGACGGGGTGGAGATGTACAACTGGGTATCAGCATACTGCTGATACCTCATCCCGTATCATCGGATGATCTCACCTAGCGGTTTCATGTAAATATTAAACAGGATAGGCGAGAGGACCGAGCCCTGAGGAACCCCACAAATCAGGGGCCTAGGAGCCGACCTCTGCCCTCCTGTCAACACCGACTGCATCCTATCGGAGAGGTAGGAGGAGAACCACCGTAAAACGGTGCCTCCCACTCCCATCTCGCTGAGTTGGCGCAGAAGGATACCATGGTCAATGGTATTGAAAGCCGCTGAGAGGTCAAGTAGCACCAGGATGGAGGAATGATCTCCATCCCGGGCTCGCCAGAGACCATCCATCAGGGTGACCAAAGCAGTTTCTGTGCTGTAGCCATGCCTGAAACCCGATTGAAAGGGATCTAGATAATCAGTGTCCTCCAATAACCACAGGAGTTGGAGCGACACCACTTTCTCAACAACCTTACCCACGAAGGGAAGGTTGGAGACTGGACGGAAGTTCTTTAAATCCGCTGGGTCCAGGGAAGGCTTCTTGAGGAGGGGCCTCACCACCGCAGCTTTTAAGGGCTGCGGGATGGATCCCTCTCTCAAAGAAGCGATCACAACTGCCTGGAGCCAGCCGCGTGACATCTCCCTGCTGGCCGAAACCAGCCAGGAGGGGCACGGGTCCAGTAAACAAGTGGAGGCACTCATCGCTCCTACGGCCTTGTCAACATCATCAGGAGTGATAGGCTCAAATTAATTTGTGTTTTGAAAACCAAATTGGGATGAGTCTTTCTTGTATCGTGTTTGTATCTGGAGGTAATGCCACCAATCCAATTCTATTCCAATTGTTCTAAGGTCTTGTCTAGTCTTGAGATTATTTTGATTGTCCAAGAGTTGTTGATATGTTATGATTTTCTTCTCAACTAAGAGGTTTGGGTATATAATTGCTTCAGATATTGATAGCCATTTGGGGATTTTTGTGTAATGTTCATTTTTTATTTTGAGCCAGGTTTCTAGTAATGGACCTCTTATATAGTGTCTCTGAAAGTAAGTGTGTGTTTTATGCTTCCCTCCCCACAATAAGGGTGCCAACCTGCTTGGAGGTTGAAGCTTTCTAATGTTAAAATTCTTCTATTTCATAGCGAGACCCATTCTTTCAACCAGCTTAATGCAGCAGCATTGTAGTAACCTTCCCAATCAGGGAGTCCGAATCCACCTCTATTCCTGCTATCATACAATGCCTTCGTTTTGATTCTGGTTTTTTTCTTCAACCATATAAATTTAAGGACCATGTTGTTTAATTCCATAAAAAAAATGTTTTTAAGTTTTATCGGCGCAATTTGAAATAAGAATAAAATCTTGGGTAAAACATTCATTTTAATGATTGCAATTTTACCCAGTAATGATAGCTGTAATTTGGTCCAGGTCTCTAATTCCTTCTGTATTTTTTGATTTAATTTGGTATAATTGTCTTCCTTGATCGAGCTGCATTTAGCTGTTAGCCATAATCCTAGGTATTTTACTTTTTTGGCTGTTTTAATTCCCAATATTGAGCCGAGGTGGCGCAGTGATTAGAGTGCAGCACTGCAGGCTACTTCAGCTGACTGCTAGCTGCAGTTCAGCTGTTCAAATCTCACCGACTCAAGGTTGACTCAGCCTTCCATCCTTCTGAGATCGATAAAATGAGGACCCAGATTGTTGGGGGCAATATGCTGACTCTGTAAACCACTTAGAGAGGGCTGTAAAGCACTATGAAGCGGTATATAAGTCTAAGTGCTATTGCTATTGCTAATACTGTTTCCAAGGCTCTTTTTTGTGATTCCATTAAGTTTTTCGTTATTATTTTTGTTTTTTCCTTATTAATTTTTAGCCCCGCTAAATTTTTAGCCACCTTTCTGAATTTTTCTATCTTTTCGATTAACATTGGTCCCGACTCCAGGGGGTCTTCCAAAATATACGTCATGTCGTCAGCAAACGCCTGCACTTTGTATTCCTCCCTTTTTATTTTTAGTCCTTTTATGTTATGATTATGTCTTACTTGTCTTAGGAGGATTTCTAGTGCAAGTATGAATAGAAGTGGGGATAGGGGGCATCCTTAACGAACCCCTTTCTTAATATTTACTTTCTCAGTCAAATCGTTGTTAACTAAAGTTTTGGCTGTTTGCTCATTATATTGCTTTTATCAAATTTAAAAATCTAGTTCCAAATTCCATTTTTCCAAGTTGAGTTATGAAGAACTGCCAATCTAAATTATCAAATGCTTTCTGCGTGTCTATGAAAATTAATGCCAATTGTTTTTCGGTGTGTAAATCGTAATATTCAAGGATGTCTAGTATGATTTTGGTATTATGTCTGATTTGTCTGTTGGGCAGGAATCCGTTCTAGTCTGTGTGTATTAGTTGGTTTAGTATTAGTTTTAGCGTTTCTGCAATAATAGAAGCCAGTATCTTATAATCTGTATTTAGTAGAGAGGTGGGTCTATAGTTCTTGATTAATGCTCTATCAGTATCTTCTTTAGGAATTAAAGTTATGTAAGTGTCTTTCCATGAACCAGGAATCTTTGCTTCCTCCATTGCTCCATTATAAACCTCTAACATTACTACCTCCAATTGGCTTTGAAATTTTTTATAAAACTCTGATGGTCTTTCATCCGGGCCCGGTGTTTTATTATTTTTTTGTTTGGTGATGGCATTCCTAATTTCTGTAATAGTTATTTTTTTTATTTAATATGATCTTATCATCCTCCGACAGGGCTGGCAAGACTGGTTCCTCCAGATAGCCATTAATATCTTCAAGTTTAATATCCTCTTTTTTATATAGTTCAATATAAAAATTTTGTACGATGATTTTTTTCTTTTCTGGCCTACTATATGTTACCCCATTTTCCCCTATCAATTGTTCGATTAATCTTTCCGCCCTTTCTTTTCTAAGTTTGGGCTAACCATCTCCCTGGCTTATTGGCAAATTCAAAATAATTTTGCTTCGATATTTTAATTTTCTGTGCCAGTTCTTCTTGGGATATCAGATTTATTTAATGTTTGGTTATATTTAGTTCTTCCTTGATTTTACTATCTTGTGAATCATTTTGTAATTTATTCTCTAATTCTTTAAGTTTTGAATTTAGTAAATTTTGATTCTTCCTTTTTTCTTTATTGTGGTTGGCTACGTAAGCTATAGTTAGTCCTCTAATATATGCCTTGGTTGTGTCCCATAAATTTTGTATTGACGTTTGTTCCTTGGTGTTAATTTAAAAAAAACATTCCAGTTCTTTCTCTATCTTTTGTCTATAATTTTTTTCCTGAACTCGGAAAATAATTATTTTAAGCAGTAACATTAATATATATAGATTCCAGTTTTCTTGAAATTGGTTCCTTCTGTTACAAAAAAGCCAATATTAATCTTTATTTAATATTATTCCTATTTCATTTTTCATTTTGTAATTTTGGTTAATTGTGACCATTAAGAATAATCTATACATTTGGAAAATATGGCAATAGTTGAATATTTTAAGACCTCTCAATATTTTATTGTGGAATTAAGCTCAACATGACATTGCATAAATAAAATAAATTAAGTTTAAGCAACTTGCTAGATTTTCCTTATTGTTTATTATTATTCTAGCACACTGTTAAAGCAAGAAAATTAATTTGCATGAAAATAAATGTTATATTCAATCAAGTTAGCTACTTATTATGCCTCAGACAGAGATGGTGGATGGTGTTTACGTAGGCACACACCGACACTAGTTTTAAAAATATCATTTATGTTTATTGAAAAATACAGGAACTGGTTAGGGCATTGGAATCCTTGGAGGCTTTTAGTTATATGTCCCCCTTACTAATATACTATTAACTATAGTGGAACAAGGACAGGAGAAACAAGGATATTTGTGTCTTACTTTTCCTTTACATGTTTAACAGTGGCTTTAAAAATAAGCTGTATTTATATTCCTGAAAGAGCATTATATTTTAAGGCACACCTTTTCTAATCTTCAAAATTAAGATCAGAAGAAATTAATTCATTTTACATTTTAATATGAACCTATTATTTGCCAAATCACATTTCCTGATTTTCTCAATCCAGTTCTCCAATGAAAATAAGTGTACATTTACTCATGCACAGGGAAAATATGAATATGAAATACTGTATGCATATTTTTAAATAGCACATGTAATTATATAAAATTATTTGCCAAAAATGTATTTCCAGAAGAGGTAAGTCAAACTGAAGAAAGCATAGCCAATGATTGCAGCAAAGACAAAGGAACTGGTAAGTAGAATGGCTGCTTCGAATTCAGGGGTTAATCTAAACGTGTTCTGGACAGTCTCTTCCTATGAGGAGACCATAGGACAGTCATTTTCCATGAATTTGAGCACTGAGAGATGATGGGATTAGCCATCATCTCTGCTCACAACTGTAGAAGAGCCTTTTAAGGGGCACCAAATCTCACTTTCTAATCACTTTCAGAAATTGGTCATTAACTACTAAACTATTAGTTTCAAAATGACAAAGTTTGCCTCTAATTCTGAATAAAAGAACATTTTAATCAGAGTTTAGTGAATCTAAAATAAACAGCCAAAAGCTAAATAAGCTTTTTCTCCTAGAAAGTTATAAATGGACTAAGGCTGAAGATAAAATTAGAATACTGAAACTTTCACAATAAGATTTTGGAATTAACTGTAAAGTACAAATAGCTTCTAATTTAGAAATAGATCGTGTTTGGCTTTTACAGGACATAACATAGTTAAAGAATTTCATAATTTCAGAAACTGGACACTAAAGGGAATTACTGTTTATTTCTGAGTATAAGACGCACCGGAGTATAAAACGCACCTTAGTTTTGGGGGAGGAAAACAAGGAAAAAGGCCTCTGCCTCCAAGCAATTTGCCAAACAGCAAACAGCAAACAGCAAACAGCACAGATGATATACACTGTTTGCTGTGTATTTCTGTGCATGTGTGCCTGACCCATAGAAATAGCAAAGAATTGGAGAAATGTACATTATGCCAGAAAGTTTTCTTAAATGTAGTCACACTAACTCCTCCCAATTATTTAAATAGATCTACTCCAAGGTAAGTCAGGATTTAACTCTAATACTAAACAGGACACTGTTACATTTCAGACTATACTTGTACAGAGCTGTTAAAATTAATTAAAATTTCTGGAAGTATAAATTATTCTCTATTATTTAAAAGAAGATACAATAGCACTGGACCTCTTCAGAGCAAGCATTTATTTTAAAAAGCTTCTTTATTTTGTTAAGTTGTCTAGAACAGGGGTCTCCAACCTTGGCAACTTTAAGACTTGTGGGCTTCAACTCCATGAATTCCACAGCCACCAAAGCAAATAATAAAGCAGTCAGCAAAGCAAATAATAAAGCAGTCTTTAAAAAATAAGTCTTATAATATGAACATTCTACAGACATTTATAGTTATTCACTTACCCACTTGCATCCAGTTCAGCAGAAAATAAAAATCTGCGTGTCTCTCCCAGCTATTTGCCTCTAGTTTCAGTTTCATTTTAGCACGTGGCAAATCAGCTGTAGGTCAGGAAGCTGCTAAGGACTTGCTTGGCTTTACAGGCTCTTCCCTCTTTGCTGCAAGCAGGTAAATTGGTGGAAGACAGAGGCCAAAGGGTGGGGGTTGCTGTGTGGGTGGGGCTACATTCGGTGTATAAGATGCACCCAAGTTTTCACTCTCTTTTTGGGGGTAAAAAGGTGCGTCTCATACTCCGAAAAATACGGTAAATATTTTAGGGTTTTTGTTTTTATTTGAAACATTTGCAACTATAGGTTTTAGTAAAATTCATATAAAATTACAATAATCCACATCAGTTCAATACATCCCCTCTAATATTTACAGCCTTATTAGTCAACATGGGCTTTCGTATCTTCCTTGTGTCCATTGCAAACAATGCAACTTATTTTATTATATGTTCATCTACACCAGGGGTGTCAAACTCAATTTCATTAAGGGCTGCATCAGGGTTGTGTTTCACTTCAGGGGGCCAGGGAGGGCATGGCCAGGGTGGGCATTGCCAGCTCGACATCATTCGTGTCGGGGGCGCCTGTGATGACCCCAGCACTCTGCCAATGAAAACAGGCTCCTGTTAGCCATGACCTACCCGAACCTAATTGATATAACCAAAGCAGCAAAATATAGCGACATATTAGATCCGACAGGGAAATTAAAAAGTAGAGAACAATTGGTGGAACCAAATATAAATATTGATTGGTTGACTTACTTACAATTAGAAACTCGACACAAAAAAGATACTGAGGATATGGGTATAGACATGGAAGTGCAAAAACTGGATAAAATTTTTATTGGCCCGGACGAAAAAATAATATCAAAACTATATAAATATCTGCTGGAATTTGATAAAATTTGATAAAATATCTGCTGGAATTTGATAAAATGAAATTGTCAAAGAACCCATGATAGCATGGGCAAAAAACATAGGTCACAACATACACTTGGCTGACTGGGAGAGAACATGGAATATAAACTGCAAAATAACTAAGTCAACAGCATACAAAGAGAATTATTATAAAATGTTTTATAGATGGCATTTAGCTCCATCAAGGTTGGCCAAAATATACCCCAAAATGAATTCGGCTTGCTGGAAATGTAAAAAAGACGTAGGTACCTTCTTTCATGCGTGGTGATTGTGTCCCGAAGCAAAGGGCTATTGGAAAAAGGTGCATGCTTGGTTACAAGAAATTACAGAGAGAACAATGGAATTCACCCCAGAATTTTTCCTGCTGGGGATAATGGAAAAACAACATCCAAAAAACATACAATATTTAATACTACATATTACAACTGCGGCAAGAATAACATATGCACAATATTGGAAAGACAATCAAATCCCACCAGAAAATATACTAATGGACAAAATATATAGATGTGCTGAAATGGACATGCTGACTATTCAACTCAAAGGACAATGCAACTCAGAATACTACAAAACATGGACTAGATGGTACAACTGGACTAAAAAAAAGAGGAAAGACTGTGTGACAACGTGAGAAGAAAACGAAGACAGAAGAGACTGTAAATTTATGATTTAATGTGCATAATTGAGATATAACAATGTTGTAAAAACGGGTGTAGATCTGTATCAAAATATTCAGATGTTTAATGAAGAAAAATAATAATAAAATTACAAAAAAAAAGAAAGAAAACAGGCTCCTGCAACCTTCTGCCAGCGCTCATGAGGACCGTGTGCGGCCTTCCTGAGCTCCATTTTTGGTGGCAGAGGCACCATGGGCCGATGCTTCGCTGTTTCCAGGGCTGTTTCTCAGTGGGAAAGAAAGGTTTCACTTTTTCTGGCTTATAACTTTAATATGTTTATATACAATTCAGATTCTGTTGGGAATTCGCAAAGTAGTGTGTGTGGTCTTGTTCCATAATTTGTTGGAGGAAATGCCTATAGAAGAAAGATCACAAATGTTCATAGTCTTGAAGTGTATTAGGACTTTGACTGCAATAGGTTTCACAAGAACAACTGGACTATTTTTGGCAGGTTTTTTTCTTACGAAATGTCCCTAATACAGAGTTGGTGTGAGGATAGAGCTAGCAAGGTGTGGTGGGCATAATCAGCTTTGTTTTCTGTCCAAACAGTATGTTAGCCCTTTAAGGTAGTACAGACAAGAAGCACAAACTATTAGTGCTATCTTTATTGTAATGTTATATTGACAGAATTTTGCAGGTGTGAAAGTATTTCTCCCTTCTTTCATTTTACCTTCCAGAAAACTAAGAAAGCCCCCTTCTGAAATGTTTCCCATATCCCTTCGTATTTCTGTGGGCTGACTTATCTTTGTCATGGTGGTTTGTCTTGTCTGTTGATCTTCTTCCTATCTCCCAAGGTCATTCCCACATACCACTGCACAGTATTAATGGAATATTTAGCATTAATGACTTAGAAATTGGCTTCAGTCTTTTGAATTATGGTTACATTCAACATTTTCTTCTCCTTTTTTAACCACTTCCATGTGGACATTGGTTAACAAGAAAAATAGTTATCTTGTTATTGTGAAAGAAATTCTATCCCCACATATATTTCAGAATGATTTTAGCAGGCACCAAACAAAACGGAATTCCTTTCCAAAAATGCCAGACTGCAGTTTATACCATTTGTTTCTCAGGTACATTAATTTAATTCAACACATACAGCCTTTGCTGCACGGTGTTTTTTCTTATAAATGATTCATGTTAAGTCCAGATCTGGATGAGCAATGACTTTTCACCAGAAACAGACTGAAAAAAATGCTTTAGGCCATTCCCAGTTAATCTCAGATACTCCAAGAAAAATCTGGCATACACAGGAAATTACCTCCATCTATTGCCAAACTCCATTCACCCCAGGCTTTAGTTCTCTGGAGAACATGTTTTACTAATAAGATGAACAGATGGCCCCTTTATGTATAATACTCTGGAGTATTCTGAATTATTCACTGGTTGATAAACCCCAGCATTTCTTATGCTGAATATTTGCGTTTATCATATTTTAACTTTGGCAATGATTTTTCATGTGCCTTTTATGGGATTTTTGAACCTCTGGACTTACAGAATAAATTTTATAGAATATATTTTACAGAAATTTAGAACCTAAGATCTGAAACTGAAACTAGACACAACTCTTCCGTATACATAATTAATGTCACCACCTCTAATTGAGCTCCCATTGCTATAGTATTGAGAGTTTGTATACAACACAGAAACTAACTATTCACTTTTCCTCTGGGAAGTTGTTTTGATCACAGTGCCTGCATATCCAATCCTGTGGGAGCCAAAGTGCAATTTTGTTGCTTTCAACTTAAACAAAATAGAACAGCATAATTAAAGTTGTCGCTTCTAATCCCATTCAACAGTATTGTGTTATTGAGTTTTAGTTTACAACAAACCTTTCCTTTTCTTGGAAATTATGTTGTCACAATGCTACATGTGTTTCTATGTTTCTAGAGCAAATCTATTTGAAACTATAAATGTTTGCTTGTTCCTCCCTTCTTTCCTCCCTCCCTTCTTCCCTTCCTTTTTTCCTTTTTTTAAACAAACAAACAAACAAACTCTTTCTGAATTTCTGTGGGGGAAGGACATGCAACTTCTTTCATTACTTTCCATAAAAATCCTAGATGGAAAGCTGCCTCTTCACTGGGGGAGGGGAGAATATAGCAATTTTATCTGAAAAATAATGGAAATTCTGATCAACATAAGGTATAACATAACACAATACAACACAACACCAGTTTTCTCTATTCAAGACTAAATACAAAGATTGAGTGGGCAACAGAAATGAGACAGTCAGTCCAAGTGAGTAAGAGGCAGCCTACTTCAAGGCAAAATAGATATCTTGTCATATTTGTGACCTACAGGTCATTGTAAACTGTCGTCTCCACGCTCTTGAATGGAGGGTTCTATCAGAGTTGCCTTCTAGTACTTGAGTTTAAGATGTCATCAAGCTTTTAAATTTCAGGGTTAAAATCTATTCAGTAACATGTTAATCACTTGTGGCAGTGCTACAAACATTCAGAATTTAAGTTCTTTTCAAGTAAGATGCCGGTATAAGATCTAATAACCAGATGAAATGATATCAAGTAGATTTGTAATTATAACATGTTTCAATGACCATTCATTCATTTCTTCTCATTCACAAAGTGACTTAAGGGAAAATGAAGAGAAAGGTGAAAGTCCATTCAGATCCTATCATCAATAGTGTCCAATTTCTTCTAGAGTTAATTGCAAAATCTCTCATCATCAGTGCAGTTCTTTGAGCACTGGTGAAACTTACTACTTGTGTTTATTGATTTTTTTCCCAGCTTAGTATTGTCAGAAGGGGACATAAACTAAAGGAGGGAAGCTTTAGAGTTTGGTATTCATGAGGAAGCATCATCATTGCTATTCCTGACTTTTCAGCATTATATTAAATTTGTCTTGTCATGGCTATGACTCCATGGATTCATTCTTCTATTGATTGGAAATTTATTTTCCCTCCAGAGTCATTCTTTGCTGCCCTCAGGGCTTATTTACATACAGAAGGGTAAGATTTGCACCATCTATGGTCCCCATGGTGTCAGTCCTGGGTGACATCAGTTTCTACCTCATCTGCTAACACATACCAGTGTTGTAGGGTGTGTGGAGCCCCACATGAAATACAGGTATGGTAGATGTTGTTGTTGAGGACATCTTTGAAGCAGTCGACCAAGATGTCTTCAGGCCATGTAGTTAGTTGGCATGCCAACTCTTGGAACTCCTGGGTGCATGCAGCCATCAACCACCACCCTTGGTTGATGGTTTTCATCCAGGTCCGAGCCTTGCATTCCACCAGTGGGTTCTCACACCATTGGTGAAGGGATGCCATAAAGTGGTTGTAGTTCCACAGCTGGAGAGTGTTGTCATTGTGGAGGGAGACCATTCACTTGACGGCTGCATCCTCCAGCGCCATGGTCATGAGTCTTACTCAGGCTGCCTCCATCCGCAATTCAGCCCCATACTCCTCCATGTAGTTCCAGATTTGCACCAGGAAGAATCTCAGTTGCTTGGGGTCTCCCCCATATTTTATCCCCAAGGCTGGGTCCTTTGGGACTCAATGCCTGCAAGGGGCAGCCCCTGCAGGCAGTGGGGCTTGTGCAGCAGCTGCTGCTAGTGGTGGCATTGCTTGCACTGACACTTGTCCAGGCAGAGCAGCTGCAGCTGCAGCTGCCACCCTAGTAGCTCCATCCACGGCTTGGCTTGGCATGACCTGGGGACCCTGGGTAATCATCTGTGTGAGAGTTTCCCAGGCTCTTTGACTCTCCATCGTGTCTTGTATCAGGAACAGGGCCTAATTCAGCATGGCATCCTCTGGGCTTTCATCAAGTTGGGGGTTTTCCTTTTGCCTCACACCCAGTGACCATCTGGGCCTGACAGGTTTCTCATCAAGGTCCAGATCCTGTGACCATTCTGCTTTGTCTCAAGTGCAGTGTGGTCTAGGGGGCAGCTGGCCATAGCTCCAGTTTCCTCTAGCTCACTCCATGGCTGGACATTAGATGCTCTGTCCCCACGGTAGACTGCTGTCTGTGGGTTGACCTATAAAGAATATCTTGCCTAATGTCAGGACTGCCTCTACCCAATTCCTAGAGGGAAAAAAATCCTTGGCTCCATAGAATTAGAGAAAATGTACTTTTACTAGGAATGAGACGATGACAGTTAAGTCAGCAAAATCTGGAGCAAAACCATGCAAAGCATCAAATTGAAACAAACGCTAGCGCCCACCTCCCTGGTAACTAGGCAACCAAAGTTCAATCAACAGCCAGAAGATGTTTTGGGAAAGTCTATGATTCAGGTGCTTCATCTCTCCCGTCTGCATTCCAAAGCCAGAAGAAATGACCCTGAAGAGATAAGCAAAGTCCAAGCTGGCAGGTGCGAAGCTTCATGAAAAATTTCCACTGTTTCCTCCTGTATGCTGTCCCATAGTTCTCTCTCCACCTGTTTCCATGGCAGCAGGCAGCAAGCTGGCTGACACTGTATCTTATTCAGCACAATATTTTTTCATTTATCGTTATCGTTGATAATTTTATATTAAAATGTTTTTATCTATTCTGACCTTTTGAGATGCAGAGATGCTGTATCTCATTCAACACAATATTTTTCATTTACAAAACTGAAAATCTGAAAAGGCTAGAATACTCATGCATCTTTGTCAATAGGGAAAAGTCAATCTAGGAATCTTATTGGAAGTTGAGGAATGAAATAAGCCAAATTTCTTGTTATTCTTAGAAGTCAGAATTTTAAAACCTTAGATAAATCACAATTCAGAAAGTAAAGGTTTTGTGGGAAACACTGAATAATCTTAAGATGAAATATAAAATTGAGCGTAAATAGTGACAGTTTATACAGTTCATTCCAGTCTTACTTTCTGTACTCTCTTCTTGACCCATTAAAGCATGAACAATTTCAATAGGTGTTATAATTGTTCTAAAAAGCATTAGGAAGGATTTCTACCAGGCTACCGGTTTGAATTCTTTTTGACAACAGTTAGTAACATTGTATTATATTTGGCTATAACTATATCAAAAACAAATAGTAACTTGTTATGAAACAAGTGATGACTCCTTCTATTAGTGTAATATGACATCACCAACTCTTTTCTTTAACACTATATTTCCACCACTTATTGCTACTATCTCCTTTATTATTGTCTCTCTATTTGAACATACTTTCAATATTTAAAGATTAATAAAATAAAAAGGGTTGTGTTGGAGAAAATCAAAAGCATATTTATTCTAATACTGTGGTCAATTTATTATAAAAATTATTGTAAAATAATTACTGATTTAATTTACTATCATTAATATAACTTTATGAAGTTATAATATTTATTTATTTATTTAACTTTATAATATTTATTTAATTTCTTATTGTCTTCAGGGTCTAGACTGCTGTTTTTAGATTAATTAATGGGTGGTTTTAGTGAGTTTCTTTTTAAGTTTCTTTTTAATACTGTAGAACATTTTGAATGCTTTGTGTACAGAACAATGAAGGTGATAATCTAATTAATTAACCTCGGTGGCATGGCAATAGCTCTGTGGCAAAGTGGTATTTTACATATAGAAGATTTGAGTTCAGTTTTGATTTTTTTCACATATAGTTATAAAAGATTCATATATGAATCATGAAAGATACGTATGAAGTGAACTTATGCAAGCAACTTGATTTCCTTCTCTAAAAAGACAGAAATGTATAAAGTAAAGTTGTGCTAAGGAACAGAAGGAATAAGGAAAGAAGTATCAAGAGTTGTGCTAAGACTAGAAAGGTTTTGTTAGATGCTCCTGTTCATTATTACTGGCAAGCATTCATGCCCACTGAGATACAAGCAGATTTGGACATCAACAGCTTTTTATCATCACTGGATGTTTCATTGGGAATCTGAAGCTACTGGTGTAACTCTCCAAATAGTTGATGGTTAGTAGATATGTACTTAGAAATACTGCTCCACCTCCCTTCCCTCTAAAATCAAGTTGAACACTGAGTTCCCAGTCCAAACAATACTTATTTATCAATTCTGAAAACTATTACTTTATTTAAAATATTAAAAAGGATATCTTAGTTATTAAACTTCATACTGCTTCCTAGATATATAGCTATCTTTTTAGATACAGGTAGTCCTCAACTTACAACCAACAATGTAGCCTGGAATTTCACTTGTAAATCATTGCAGTCATAAGTCAAGGACCATGTCGTCAAAGTCAATTTTAGGAAAATATTTATAATAGTTGTAAAGTGAGTCATTACAATCAATTAGGAAAATCATGTGGTCATTAAGTGAATCCATTCTTCTGAATGGCCTTTTTTGGTTAGAAACTGGCAAATTGTGGTCACATGACCATGGGGTGCTACAGCTGGTCATAAGTGTGAGCTGGTTGCCAAGTGCCCAAAATGCAATCACATGACCATGATGTAGGGATGACTTTTTAAAGGCCGTCCTAACAATCATTAAATGACTGGTCCAAGTCAAGAACACTTGTATTCCAAGGAGAAGCTTTTTGAATTGACAATAATTATAGCTGTGTTTACAAACTATGACCTAAATATTACACTTAGAAAAGAAAAAGACAAATAGTAGAATTATTTGTAACATAAGGTATATACATAAGACTATCCCTATCTCCTATAGTTTCTGCCATAATATCATTATGTAATATATTTGTGTTATGTATACTATTTTTAAAAGATATAGAATTCAGAAATATTCAGAATATTAGCAGATTATAACAAAAATACTTTACTGATCTTAGTCAGCAATTATTTATCTCTACTTGAGTAAAACATATCCATAATTAAAGTAATTCAATAAATTCAGATAAAAAATTATATATTTACTGAATGCTGATTATAAAATATACGCTTCAATAATAGCAGAGAGATTAAAAAGATTTTAAAATGAATTTATACATCCAGTTCAAAATGGCTTTTTACCTAAGAGACAGATTAAAAACAACATGAGAATTATTTTAAATATACTGGAATATTATGAAGCACATCTTGGAAAACAAATGGTGTTCATCTTCTTAGATGCGCAGAAATCATTTGACAACACAAACTGGCAATTTATGTTGTCACAATTAAAATCTATGGACTTTTGTGAGAGATCCCAGCTCCTTGCCCAACTTATGGTCAATAGCCATGGTCCATACCTATTTTTAAAAAGGGAGACCCTAGTCTAGTAGAAAATTACAGATCAATCTCACTGTGTTGTGTCATCTGTAAAGTCATGGAATTGATTATAAACCAATCCATCACCCTCCACTTAGAAACAAACAACCTGCTTTCTAACAAGCAGTTTGGTTTCAGAAAAAAATTATCCTGTAATCTGCAACTACTACACTGCAGAAACATTTGGACCACACAACTCGACCAGGGTAAAGCAATAGACGCAATTTACATAGACTTATGCAAAGCCTTTGATTCAGTAGTACAGGACAAACTACTGATAAAACTATGCTCGTATGGTATTTCCAGATCCCTGCACAAGTGGATAGCCCCCTTCCTGTCAAACAGGCAACAAGTAGTCAAAATAGGGAGTACCCTATCAAACCCGATACCAGTTAACAGTGGTGTCCTTCGAGGCAGCATTTTAGGACCCACACTATTTCTGCTTTACATAAATGACCTTTGTGATCCTATTATAAGCAGCTGCGTCCTCTTCGCTGATGACATAAAACTATTTAACACAACCGACAATACAGCTGCCCTACAAAGAGACCTTGACTATGTGTCAGAATGGTCACGCAATTGGCAACTTCAAATCTCAACAAACAAATGCTCTGTCCTACACATTTGCAAAAAAAATCAGAACACCAAATTCAAGCTGGGTGGATATGACCTCGTAGATGACTCTCACTCTGTCAAGGATCTAGGAGTACTCATCTCAAACTATCTAAGCTCCAGAGCTCACTGTAACAGCATTGCCAAAAAGACATTAAGAGTTGTTAACCTAATCTTGCGAAGCTTCTTCTCCGGTAACATTGTACTGCTAACTGGGGCATACAAAACCTTTGCCAGACCAATTCTCAAATACAGCTCATCTGCCTGGAATCCACACTGTATATCGGACATTAATACAATTGAGCAGATCCAGAGGTATTTCACGAGAAGAGTACTCCACTTCTCTGCTCACAATAGAATCCCTTATACCAGCAGGCTCGATATTTTGGGCTTGGACAACCTAGAACTAAGCTGCCTACGGTCCGACCTAAGTATAGTACACAAAATTGTCTGCTACAACGTCCTACCTGTCAATGACTACTTCAGCTTCAACCTCAATAATACTCAGGCAAACAATAAATACAAACTCAAGGTAAACTGCTCCACACTCGATTGCAGAAAATACGACTTCAGCAACAGAGTGGTCAATGCCTGGAATGCTCTACCAGACTCTGTTGTTACATCCTCAAACCCCCACAGCTTCAACCTTAAACTGTCCACCGTGGACTTCACCCCATTCCTAAGAGGTCCATAATGGGGCGTGCATAAGCGCACTAGAATGTCTACTGTCCCTGTCCTACTGTTCCCATTTATTTGTAATCATTTCCTATGCTCATGTCTGTTTATACTTATACCTGTTATCTTGTACATGTTTGACAAATAAATAAATATAAATAAATAAATAAAAATGTATTAACATGATAAAGGCAATATACCATAAACAAACAGCAAAAGTGATGGTAAATGGAGATATGACAGAGAATTTTAATATAAAAAAAGGCACAAGACAAGGATGTCCACTATCCTTTACTATTTATATTGACATTGGAAGTGTTAAATAGAAATATTAAACAAAATATAGAAATTAAAGTTATGGAAATAAAAAGGAACAATATAAATTACAGGCATTCGCAGATGATTTGGTCTTTATTTTGGAAGACCCACAAGAAAATGGGCCTAAATTAATTAGGAAAATAGAAGAATATGGTGAAGTTGCTGGACTGAAAATAAATAAAGAAAAAAACAAAATAATAGTTAAAAAGTTACAGACACACAGAAAAAAGAACTAACGAGGAAATAGGTATACAGATAGTTACAAAAGTTAAATATTTAGGAATTCAACTAACGGCAATGTGTGCAACAATTAAAGAAGAGAATTATTACAATCTAGCACAGTGGTTCTCAACCTTCCTAATGCCGCGACCTGCCCCCGGGCCCCCACCATGACCCACCCCGCCGCTGTGCCCGCCGCCGTGACCCCCGACCCGCCGCTGCTATTTGGGTTCTTTTACCCTCTGCGCATGCGCAAAGCATTCTGCGCATGTGCAGAGGGTAAAAGAACCCAAATGGTGGTGTCCAGGTGAAGTCTCCCGACCCCTGTGAAAGGGTCGCTCACCCCCAAAGGGGTCGCGACCCCCAGGTTGAGAACCGCTGATCTAGCACAATAAATTAAAACAGATTTGGAGAAGTGGAAAAATCTACAACTATCATTGATGGAAACAATAGCCACTATAAAAATGAATATCTTGCCAAGATTACTATATTTATTTCAAACAATACCAATAAAATTGAAAAAAAAATACTTTGAAGAATTAAATAAAACAATATTAAAATATATTTGGCAAGGGACAAAAGCAAGGATAAGTTTGAAAATGTTGAAAGATTCTAAAAATAGAGGTGGTTTGGGCTACCAGACTGGGAATTGTATTATCAGGCTTCAATACTTACTTGGGTGAAAGAATGGATTGGCTTGACCTTGGAGGGATATGATCTTGAATTAGGTTGAATTAGGTTGGCATGCTTTTTTATGGTATGGAAAAAGCAAAATACATAGCTATTTCCAAAGACACTATAATAGGAATGCATTATTATTAGTATGGGAGAAAATTAAAGAACACCATTATTTGAAAATACCAGTCTGGCTCTCCACAATAGAGGCACTGATTTATCCAAATGTTATTGATATAGATAATGTTACCAGATATAAAGATATTTTAAATGAAAAGGGAGAACTTAAAACTAAGCAGGAACTGAATGATCAAGGGATTGAGATAACATGTGGTCATATGTGCAGATACAATCTAGATATGAGAAGGATGTTAAAATGTATGGTTTAAATAAAGAATTAACAGAATTAGATCAGATTTTAACAGAGACCGATGAAAAATTAATAAAGAAAATATAAAGCTGTTTGTTAAGTATTAAGATGAAAGATGAACAAGTAAAAGAGACAATGATAATATGGGCTAAAAACTTTGGCTATCCAATTGAGTTAGATAAATGGCAGAAATTATGGGATAGAAATTATCAATTAACAGTGTCTACTGCATACAAAGAAAATCTTTATAAAATGTTTTATAGATGGCATTTTCCACCATCGAAGTGGAAAGATGTTCAAGGATAAATCGGCAAAATGTTGGAAATGCCACCAAACACCTGGTTCATACTATCATGTGTGGTGGACATATCAAAAAGCAAAAAAATATAAGACAAAAATACATACATGGCTAGAAAAAATGATAAAACAGCATATTGATTTGAAACCAGAGACATTTCTGTTGGGCATTTTACCAGACAAGTACAATAAAGGGAATGTATATTTGATTATACATGTATTGACTGCAGCTAGAATAGTATTTGCACAACAATGGTAAAGTTAAGAGATCCCAACAGATGAAAATGTGATTTAAAAATATTAGAATGTGCAGAAATGGATAAGCTAACACTTATTTATTATTTTATTTATTTATTAGAATTTGTCAAACACAAGAACAAGAATGAAAGAAAAATACAATGACAGGGATGATAGGCACGTTAGTTCACTTATGCACGCCTCCTCTACTGATCACTTAAATATGAAGTAAGGTCCACGGAAGTCAATTTGAGACTGAAATTATGAAAATTTGCAGAGACAATTGGATCAGGTAGAGCATTCCAGACTTTGACAACTCTATTACAGAAATCATATTTTTTACAGTCAGGTTTAGAACAATATACATTAAGTTTAAATGTATTTAAGGTTAATCACGCGTGTATTATTGTGATTAAAACAAAAAAAGTCATTTACAGGTAAAACATTACTACATATAATTTTGTATGCAATACCTAGGTCTGACCGCAAGCAACGCAGTTCTAAGTTATCCAAACTGAGAATTTTGAGCCTAGTAGCATAGGGAATTCTATTGTGTACAGAAGAGTGCAAAACTTTTCTCGTGAAATACTTCTGAACCCGATCAATTGTACTGATGTCAGATATATGGTAGGGATTCCAACAGTGGAACAATACTCTAAGATTGGTCTAGCATTGGTTTTATAAGCTCTAATTAGTAATACGATGTTTCCAGAAAAAAAGTTTCGCAAAATTAAATTTACAACTCTTAATGTTTTTTTAGCAACACTGTTACAATGAACTTTGGAACATAGGTCATCAGAACTTATAATTAAGAAAAAGGAAGAAACTGAATGTTTTTCGACTTGGGACTTATTTTATCAATGGTTAGCTGACAAAAACAGGAGCTAGAAACGGAAATATATGGAAGGATTAGGGATATAAGGAAGGTATTGTTAAGTCTGGCGCCGCTTGTAAAAGAAAGAGGAGGCTTGTCTCTTCTTAAACAACTCTTTATTAAGGAACACTAGCAAGGTTAACAGCAGAACGGAACAGTAACTGGAATTCCCTCAGCCTCGCTCTGACAGCTATTTATACCAGCTGTCAGGCGCGGCAGCCTATGGTAGCTGCCGGATTCTCCCGCTCGGGGGCTCAGCCAATGGCTGAGTCGCTCGCTGTCTCCAGGCTCCTGGAGACGCTACACCCCTCCCCACCTGACAGGCGCATACGTAATCATCCAAATACGCCGGGCGCCTGCGCAGGCGGGTCGAGCGGCGGAGCTCCAGGGAGGAGGAAGATGGAGCGGCTGCGGAACTGTTGGAACTACCTGGAGGTGCCTCAATTGGTGTTTGAGCTTCGGATGGGCCCGGCGGATCCTGGACGGCGACCCTGGAACTAACAGGTAGGCCTAACGCTTCGGAAGTCGCCGGGGGAACGGTTGTGATGGCTGGTTGCGCGGTTGCGGTTTCTGCCGAGGGAAGGCCTGCTTCAGGCGGATGGGTGGCGGCTTCTTTGATTCGGCCCCGCAGCTGGTCTAGGTGCCGCCTCCAGACTTGGCCATCGTCCAGCTGGACCCTATAGGAACACGGGCCTGTCACTTCAGTCACAGTGGCTGGCAACCATTTAGGTTCCCCCCCAAAGTTCCTAGCATAGACACCATCACCTTTCCTAAATGCCCTGGGCCTGCCTTCCAGGGGGTGCGGGCTCTCTGGAGCATAGGTCAGGTGCAAGCGGTCAAGCACCGTCCTCAGGCGTCGGCCCATCAATGTCTCAGCCGGGCTGTGGTGGGTCAATGGGCAAGGGGTGGTGTGTTGTGCCAGCAGGTATTGTGACACCCTGTCATGCGAATTAGGGGTTTCCAGCCTCTTGAGGGCTTCCTTGGCTGACCTCACGGCCCTTTCCGCCCTGCCATTGCTAGCGGGGTGCCAGGGGGCTGTCAGGACCTGGCGAATGCCATTGGCCGCCAGGAACATCTGGAAACGGGCAGAGGTAAATTGTGGCCCGTTGTCAGACACCACTACGTCTGGCAGGCCGTGGGTGACAAACCAACGTAAGAGAATTCACACTAGGGCCTCAGCAGTGGTGGATGGCATGAGCTCTACTTCTACCCAGGCGGAGAATGCATCTACAAGGATTAGGAACTGCTTGCCCAAACATGGTCCTGCGAAGTCCAAGTGGACTCTCAACCAAGGTCCCCTGGGGGTCTCCCAAACCCTGGGTGTTGCAACTGGGGGTGCAGGCCTGGAGGCTTGACAAATTTTACACCTGGCCACCCACTGCTCGATGGCCTGGTCTAACCCTGGCCACCAGACGTAACTCCTGCCCAATGCCTTCATTCTTACAATGCCTGGGTGGCTTTCATGCAGTTGCTTGAGGATGGCCTCATAGAGAGGTGGAGGGGCGACTACCCTGCTACCCCAAAGGAGGCAACCCATATGTGTGGACAGCTCAAACTGTCGCAACTTAAAGGGGTGGAAAGAAGGGTCTAACTTGCCCAGGGGCCACCCCCTCTTCACCCAGTCAAGTACCTGGCTGATGATGGGGTCAGAGGCTGAATGGACGGCAATGTCTGTGGCAGAGACGGGGAGGCCCAGGTCCTCAATAAGGAGGACATCAGAAGTGGGAGCTGGGTCCTGGACAGCAATTGGGAGAGGGCAGCGGCTGAGAGCATCAGCATTGGAGATAGAATGGTCAGGGCGATACGTTAAGGTGTAAGAATAGCCAGCCAGGAATTCCGCCCACCTGGAGAGTCTGGGGGAAATAAATTGGGGCGTCTGGCGATCCCCAGCCAGGATGCCCAGGAGAGGCTTGTGGTCGGTGACCAATCTGAAAGGTCTACCATACAGGTAATCATGAAATTTTCGTACAGAAGCCACGAGGGCAAGGGCTTCCTCGTCAGTCTGGCTGTAATTGCGCTCGGAAGAGGAGAGCGTGCGGGAGAAGAAGGCGATTGGCGCCTCCGTGCCATTGGGCATGGCATGGCTGAGGACAGCCCCGATGCCATATTGTGAGGCATCTGCTGTCAGGGAAAGGGGCAGATCAGGGCTGTATTGCACCAATACAGCATCTGACAGCAAAAGTTGTTTAATGCTTTGGAAAGCCTGTTGGGCTTCCTGCCCCCAGTGCCAAGGTTGTTGGGCATCGAGGAGGCGATGCAATGGTTCGGCTACTGTGGCTTTGTGTGGGAGGAAAATGCTATAAAAATTTAAGAGGCCCAGGAAAGCCTGCAGCTCTGTTTTGTTAGTGGGAGTAGGGGCTTGTTTGATGGCCTGGACCTTGGATGGGGTTGGGTGGATGCCCTCAGCGTCAATGCTGTAGCCTAGGAATTCGACCCGGGGCACCCCAATCTGGCATTTTGTCTGTTTTAGTCTGAGGCCGGCTTTCCGGAACCTCAAGAGCACCTGTCTAACCCGTGATAGCAACAGTGGTTTGTTAGGGGCTGAAATTAAAATGTCGTCAAAATAGGGTATCACCCCAGGTAACCCAAAAAGCAAACGTTCCATCACGTTCTGGAATAGGCCAGGGGCAACACTCACCCCAAATTGGAGGCGGCGACAACGGAAAGCTCCCCGGTGGGTAACTATAGTTTGTGCCTCAGCCGTGGCATCATCCACGGGGAGCTGTTGATACGCCTGGGCCATGTCAAGTTTAGCAAAGACTGAGCCTTTTCCCAGGGAATGGAGCAGGTGTTGTACGATGGGGACTGGGTAAGGGTGGGCTTGCAAGGCTTTGTTTAGGGTACATTTGTAGTCCCCACAGATCCTGATGGAGCCATCAGGACGGAGGGGGACTACAATAGGGGTCTCCCACTTGGCGTGGTCAGTGGCCTCTAAGACCCCCTGAGCTATGAGCTTGTCTATTTCCGCATCCACCTTAGACCTTAGGGCGAAGGGGACACGCCTAGGCTTAAGGCGGATGGGAGCAACCCTGGGATCCAAGTTAAGAGATATGGGGGTGCCCACATAAGTGCCCAGGGTGCTGTTGAATACATCTGCGAATTCCATGAATAGGTCGGAGGACCCCTCACACACTGTGGTGTGTATCCCAGAGAGCGAGAGGCCCAGGGATTCGAACCAGTCCAGGCCCAGTAAGGAAGGGAGGGAGCCAGAAACCACTACCAATGGGAGAGGGCCTGCAAAGGAGCCCTTCTCAACTAATAGAGTAGCCTGGCCCATGATTGGGATTGCGTTTCCCTGATAGTCCCTCAGTCTTAGGAGGCAAGGCTTTAAGGCAGTCTTAGAAAAGTTGGGCACCAGGCGCTTTAAAGTGCTCCAGGAAATAATTGTCCTGGAGGAGCCTGTGTCCACCTCCATAGTGCATGGAGCCCCAGCTATAGTCACAGAGAGAGTAAATTTTTTGTGCCCACCCCCATCGGAGGCCAGGTAGACTTCCTCAGGCTGGACATCCTCAGGTAGGCGCATGGAGAAGCAGCTGTCAGTCGGTCTTGCAGGTCTATCTGGAAAGCGGCGTGGGGGGGTGCTGAAGTGACAGCGGCGGCCGGGCTGGAACGGCAGACACGGGCTAGATGGCCATAGCGGCCGCAGCAGCGGCAGGTCGCGGTTCGGAAGCGGCAGGTGCTTCTGGAATGGAGATCCCCACAGCTGAGGCAGGCAGGTGTGCCCGGGCGGTGGTTTTGCTGTGCCTGGAAAGGCTGCGGCGCAGGCGGCTGTGGCGCTGGCAGGGGGCGGCGGTTTCTCGCAGCAGCCTGGATGCGGTGGATGGCTTGGCTGTCAACTGGTTCCAAGGCAGAGTCCTCCTGCTGATAGTGGACTGGCTCCTGATGTGGGGGATGTGAGCCAATGGGCTGGAACCGGTTGATTTCGGCTGCTGAAGTGCTGGACATCTCGGCAGCGCGAGCCTCATCCAGGGCGACGGCCAGGGTTAGCTCCGTGCGAGCCAATAGGCGACGCTGGAGTCGGATGTCCCTGACTCCACAGACTAGTTGTTGGAGCAGGGAGTCGTCCAAGTTAGGGAAATCGCACTTCAGGGCAGCATTCCGCAGGGAGGCCATGTACTGGGTGATATCCTCCCCCTCCTTCTGCAGCCGCTGCTGAAAGGCGAAGCGGCGGGCGATGCGGGAAGGTGCGGGGGAGTAATGGTCTCTCAAGGTTGTGAGAAGGTCTGGCCATGGGACGTTGTATACAATTAGAGGAGCCACCAAAGCTCTAGCGGTATTAAACATTTGGTGGCCGCAATAGTTAAGAAAGTATGCCCTTTTGCGGGCATCCGAGACATCCGTAAGGTCATTGCACTGCAGGAAACACTCAAACCTTTCGAGGTAGGCGTCCCAAGTTTCCGCAGCAGGGCAGAACGACTCGAAGGACGCAGGGTTGGTTACGTTGCGAGCCATCACGGCTTCGGACAGCCTCACGGCAGCAAGGGAAGACGGCTAGGCGGGTCGCGATAACTCCAGCACCTTCGTCGCCACTTGTTAAGTCTGGCGCCGCTTGTGAAAGAAAGAGGAGGCTTGTCTCTTCTTAAACAACTCTTTATTAAGGAACACTAGCAAGGTTAACAGCAGAACGGAACAGTAACTGGAATTCCCTCAGCCTCGCTCTGACAGCTATTTATACCAGCTGTCAGGAGCGGCAGCCAATGGTAGCTGCCGGATTCTCCCGCTCGGGGGCTCAGCCAATGGCTGAGTCGCTCGCTGTCTCCAGGCTCCTGGAGACGCTACAGGTATGTTAAATTGGTTAAACAAATACTATGGTCATCATTATTATTAATATTATTATAATTGATAATAATGCAATTAATATTGTTGTAAATACATTGATTATTATTTCCTAAAATGTTATACCCAGACAACACACTGTTTGATTGAAATTGGAATTTTTGTAAGTTATAAAATAAAATAAAAAACTTATTAAAAAGTAATTCAATAAATTCACAACAACTTGTTGTCTACATTCTGATGCTAATATAAATTCACTAAATTAATTTAAACTAATTAAATTAAAAAGTTAAGTTAACTAAACCTTATGGGCTATTCATAAGGGTTATTTGGGTTATTTTTAATATCAAAAACATTACATATAACTAGCAGTATGACCCAAAGATTAAACTACAGTCAAATCAATCAGTCTGTTCTATAGAATAAATGTCTTAATTAAGTGGTGTGTGCGAAATATAAAAAACGAAGAAAAGAGGTACCTACAGGGTCAAATGGTTTTGTCAAAATGACAAAAGTAGCATTGTACTTTGTGCCAAAAGGGTCAGAGCTTGAATCACAATGATACAATCCTCCTTTCATTGTTCATCCATGTTAGCTCGACAATATCTCTGTGGATATCTCTGAACAAAATGTCCCATAATAATGATGGAATGAGATGACCAGAACTCTTATTCTTTGAGATATACTGTATGAAGAATTTTTAAATTTCATTTTAGGGGATCTTTTAAAGAAGAAAGGTTATTTTCAAATTCAGCGTAATATGCTGAATATAATATATTCCATGCAGGGGTAGGTTCTAACTTACTTCGCTGCCGGTTCACTTCCTCCCGCGCCGTGTGGCCGTGCCTCGTGGGCAGTGGCAAAAAAGCCAAATTTTTTTTAAAAGCCGAAAATAAGATGGCGATGCATGCGCAGTGCCAGAAACTCAGCTTCTGCGCATGTGCAGAAGAAAAAAAAACCAGAAAAAAAATTCAAAAAAAAGATGGCGGCCTCCACGGACCGGCACTGACTGAACCGGTTCCATGACATCATCGTGACATCACTAGCAGGTTGCTACCGGTTCAGGTGAACCAGTCCAAACCAGGAGGAACCCACCTCTGATTCCATGGTTGTTTTCAGCCATTACTAATCAATCTACTCTGGCATATTTGGCTGCTGTGAAACTAAAAACAAATATATGTTACAGCAGCTACTTTTAGTTTATGGACAAGGGCAGCATCATTCCTGCTGCTATTTTCTGAAAGCTTCTTGGCTTCACAGGTAACCATGACAGATGCATTTTCTGAGGAGCTTAGTAGATCTGATGGTTATCTAATTTGACCTGGTAGGAATGTGTGGTGTTGTCCATTTAGACTGATTCTGCATTTAGCTTCTGACAGATTGAACTGAATATTTAAATACAGGTATTCTGCCATGCCAGGTCACTTACCATGTGAAGATCTAGTGAACAATTTCCTCTCCCAGCCTCTCTGCCGTGTGAGATCATAGCGCCCAAAGTGTCGTGTCAGTTTGCAAACATTTTGTGTGGAGATTGGCAGCTTCTGATGCTGTGAACTCGTGCGACTTCAGGCACCCATCCGCTTTTGCAGAGAATGGTGGCCTGAAATCGTGTGAGATCACGGTCCCCAGAACATTTCACTCTTGGCGCACGAAAAGTGTTTGCAATCCTATCGGATGCTGGAGGCAAAATCATCCTGCTCTCAAAGAAACTGTGACAGAGAGGAGACCTTTGCAAGGTAAATGAGTCTGCCGCGGCAGGATAGGAGGGGGGAAGAAATTGTGGGGAGTGGGAACGGAATAGCAGGGTGAATGTTGGAGTGCCTCTGCGGCTGTTTATAAGGGTGAACGACTGCCGTAGTCTGCAACATTCATAATTTTGGGACTGTGTCATAAATACTGGGGGGAGGTTATCGTGTAACTTTGAACAGTCACTAAATGAACTGTCATAACTTGAGGATTACCTGGAACATCAGTTACTTTCCTTGGATTTCAGCATGTTTTGATGTGGGATTAACTGCTGACTTAGTTGACTGGCTGCTGGAAAACACCTTCATTGAAGAAAGCTTGTTAAGATTCCCTATACTGAAGTAATTACATTTGGCATAACCTGTCACTGAAAATGAAAGATGAGCTGGGAGACTGGCTATAGAAAAATATTATATGAGAATTATTCATTTATTATGAGTGTATAATTTTATTATAACCCAGACTTTATTTATGATAATGCCAGCACTTCTAAAAATATAAGTGGATAGTATAAAATAAGGACTTTTCATTAGTATATCTATTAAATACAGATCGTTAACATGTAAATCCACCCTCATTATTTTTCCTGATATGACATTCTAGCAGGAGATGATGGTTCCACTTCACAAATTATGGGAGATGTGCTTAGTGAAATCCGTAGCAGATTCAAATACTGATTTATTTTAAAATATCCCTGTTCTGTAATTTTTTAAAAAAGATCCTGAGGTGAGATATAAATACTATAAAAAGAACTATGTAAACTTTCAAGAAAGTAAAAGAGAAAACTGATATATAAACTGTTACAGAGTTATGGCATTTATCCTATTTCTGTGGGGGGGGGGGAAACATGTAAAAGGTCATCTCAGGAAAAAGGGGAAAAAATAAGTTAAAGATCTAATGACAAAACTCCAGTAAAGGTTCCATCTTCTTCCACTGGAGGAGGACTTGAAATTCTGCAAAAATATATGATTTCTATGTTCAGAATCCTCCAAGCTTTTTCCATCCAGATCTCAGATTTGAATGTTTTGCACAATCAGAGGAAATATGGAAACAGGACACCTAACTTCCGATTTTGTTTTCAAATATCACTGCAAGTTCACATGGCAATCTCTGAAACTTGGCAGAATTAGATACATATGGAGTTGCTAGTAGTTTTAGTAAATAATATTCTGTAGATGTTGAAAAATCAGTGTTGGTGGCTGCTAAATGTACATAGAATACACAGTTGGGGAAAAATACTCTCTTCTATTATATTAACAGGTCATGGAAAGTCCACTGTTATAAAACTTCACAAATGATTACTTAATAGCTATAAGAGAATACATGGGAATCCTAGGACTATTGGCTTGACTGGGAAGTTGACAAAACATTTCATAGGAAGGCAAGGCTATTATCTAATGCTGCCAAGAAAACTGCATGAATGCAGTCATAGAATGTCAATCCCAAACAAGGACATTTTATTTTACCTTTATTTCATAATTCCATCTTCCTGTGATAGGTCCATAGGCTAAATAACAGACTAAAATGGTACTGTTGTGATAAGTGAAACAAGATATTGAAGGAATTGTTCAAAGAACATTAGGATAATTGTTCAAAGAATATTAAGAGAAACTCAGTTTTGCTGCCATTCTAAATGCAGATACAGTGAATCTGTCTTTTCAAGCAAAGACAGCTGACTTTTTTGTATAAGTAAAGGTAGTCAAATTGATCCTAAAAAAGAACAAAATTGGATATATTTAATAAAACAAAGTAGAGCAGCTAGTTTTAGATGCTATCATCTGAAACTACATACACCAACTACAACTATAGGGAATGCACTGGAAAATAGAACCTCTAACTGGTGCTATGTGAATAGATATAAAAAGAAAAAGCAGGAAGCAGGAAGGACAATCCAGAATATTGAACCTGTAAAGCATTCCAGTGAAAATTTTCTCATTTAGATTTTTCTGAAAAGCAGCAAGCTGCATTCTCATAAGCATCAAACAACTTTAAAAAAAAAACAATTCATAGCGTGTGTGTGTGTGTGTGTGTAATGTATGTATATGTATGTGAATATATATATGTATGTATGTATGTCTATGTACTGTATGTGAATATATGTATATGTATATGTATATGTATTTGTATATGTATATGTATATGTATATGTATATGTATATGTATATGTATATGTATATGTATATGTATATGTATATGTATATGTAGTAGTCCTGACATTTTCAGTTGCCCTGAAATGACATATACATTTTCCTGATATTACTTCTCTTTCTCTCACTTTGGGATTGCTTGTGGGAAGGTTTATTTGATGCATCACCTTACTACTTTAATCACAGTTGTATTGCCATCTTACCCCTTTTCCATGTCAGTTTTATGGCTATTCTGTTGCTGTGCCTTTTATTAGCTTCTCTCATTAGCTCCTGCCCTCCAGCATGTGCTTATTTACATATACCTGATCCTTTATTTTAATATCTTTAAAACCAAGACCTTGTTAATGTTTAATATCTCTTAATGAAAAAGAAATGCTTTCTGAGCTATGACAATTTAATCTTCATGTTCCCTGAAACCAAGAAATTTTAAAAGTTCAGTTTGATAAATTTAGGGAGTGGACTAATAAAATTAAATGTCAACACTTTTAAGTAGTTACTAAGTAGAGACACCATTTTTTTGGGGGGGGGGAGGACATATTAAGCAGTAGGTCTCCAGAAAGGAGATTTTCATTTATAGGATCTTCCATATCCATTGTATGGATATGGTAGAGATGTTAGTGTATACAAGCCAGCACTACATAAATTGTTTGCTGCACAACACTGGCAAGATTGAGTGATTTTGGGGCTTGAGAATTTATCATCTTTAGTTTTGGATGGGGACACTGCCCCAGACAGACATACTAAGCAATTTGATGGGCCCTTCTGAACTCAGAAATCCTGCTCAATGAGCAGGGACAGTCGTGGATGTAAGTGCCTTTATGCAATGTCAGGTTGTGCACAGTATCATTCCTGGACCAGAACTCACCTCTCAGATAGATTACAGTAATGCACTCCACATGAGACTGCTCTTGAAGAGCATCTGGAAGCTTCGGATGGTGCAAAAAGTAGTGAAGGCAACTACTTATATTCCTAGGTCAGTGCATGTTACACCTCTGCTCCATGAGCTGCATTATCAGTTTGCTTCTGGGTTCAATTCAAGATGCTGTTAATGACTTATAAAGCACTACATGGCATGGGGCCTGGGTATTTGAGACCTGTCTCTCCCCAATCATATCTATTCATCTCATCAGGTTTGGTAGAAACAAGTGTTGCAATGGAATGTCATCTGGGGTCCCAGGAGAAGACAGTTTTTTGCCACTGCATCTCCCCTCTGAAACAGTTCACCACCTCCCATGAGGCCATATTGGCCCTACTTTGTTGGCCTTCTGGAAAGACTCTGAAGACAAGGCTTTATCACCTGGTCTAGGGATCTGGTAGGAGTTGTGCATAACCTGAATAGTGGCTGTATTATTAGTGAAATTGAATACATTTTCCCACAGATTATGTTTTTATTACTTTAATGATTATTATGATTTATTCTTTTTTGTACTTTTTTGTGTATTACTTTCTAAGGATTATTTTATGGCATTCACTGGATGTGTTTCCTTCAGCCCTTAGCTATGGAAGTTTTAAGATTAAGAATTTAAATATATTCAGTTTTAAAAAAAATAATCAGAGTACCAATAAAGGAGAATATTTATTGCTTAGGGTAGTGATGGTGAACCTTTTCGGCATCAAGTGCCAAAAAGGGAGCGCGCGCGTGCTCGTCTGGGACGCAACCCAGAAGAGGAGCTGCCCGGGGGCATTGTGCACCGGAAAATGCACTTCCGGTTTCTGGCAGGCGCATGCCAGATAGACTTCCAGTTACTGATGTGTATGCATGCACAGCGATCAGCTAGCCGCATGCATGCTCACACTGGAAAACAGAAGACCAGCTCTTCCAGTTTCTGACACTGCTGCATGCACGAAGGTCAGCTGATCATCACGTGCGCATGCATGCCAGAAACCCGGAAGAGGAATGGACACCGCAGCACATGCCAGGCAACATGGCTCCGCATGCCACTTCAGGCACATGTGCCGTAGGTTCACCATCACGGGCTTAGGGTTTAAGTGAGGGGTCCTTGGTGCTCTCTGAGCTTGATTGTTTTCTTGAAGACATTTCAATATGATGACAACTAGGTAATGTCATAAATGCTAGTGTACTAGTGTAAGGACCCCTCAACAAAAAAGTAATTAGAAGTTGTTTTTAAAAAGTTATAAACAGACTGAGGGTCCAAATGGATTTGAAATAAGATTTTGAAATTAATTATAAGAATTTTTCCCATGGGAAATGGCTGGTATTTTACATTCTGAGAAAAAATGATAGGATGGGACTTTCAAGGCTGGAAACTAGAGGAAACCTGAACAAACTAAAGGTTACATTTAAAGGAGAAGTACACTTAAACTTAATTTGCTAACACAAAATGGAACAAAATATTCTTAACATTGGATGTGTTGAGTGGCATATATTGCCAGATCTTGAACAAATTAAACTGTTCTGAATATTTTGAAATTTTAAAAGTGATTCTTCAAAAATGCTAATAGAACTGGGTAACATAAAAGTATATGCCCTTGCCAGTTCTTTATTTTCCCATTTTCTCAATTAATTCCTGGTCCAAGTTCAAGATCATATCTTTAAAGACTTTAAATCACATGGACATAATGGACTGTATATCTCTAATCTCTGCTTATCGAAAACATTAGGAAAGGTTGGCATGCTACAAGTCCAAATTATTAAACAGTGTCATCTTATGGAACCAAATAAATGTGCCTTCAAATCACTGTGCCCCTCCTGTGGAATAACATCTTCCTGAGATTCAGCTCTCAGAGTCTGAGATTCAGACTCTGTTGGCCTTTAGAAAGGGCCTGAAGACCTGTCCTTTCCCTTGAGCACTGGGGCAGAATTTTTAAAATGAGATGTCAATGTTCTTTAGTTGTGAGTTATTGCTATTATTTTTATGGTATATTTATTTGTGTTTTTAGTAGTAGATGTGTTTTTGAATGTTTTTAACTTGTTAGAAACTCCCACAGCCATCTGGCAATTGAGCAGCCATATAAACTGAATGGGTGGAGAGATATGATGGATGGATGGGTGGATGTTATTTGAAGGGACTTGTATGTTTCTATCAGTGAAGAAATCTCATCATCAGAGGGCCTGACCTGGATGTTATCTCATGATAAGATATGGAAAGTTAACTACCAAGGGAATGAACTGTTTAGTAATAACTATCCAACTTTGGAATTCCCTGTCCAGTAACGTGTTCAATTTTGTGCAAATAAAGGCAATTTTATTCTTCTGGATCTTTTAATGTGTTATTCCAGCTATGATTTTTAATGTGATTATTGCTGATTTTTATTGTTAAAAATATCGATAAACAATTTTAAATATTTATCTTCTTAATTTTACTTGTTTTATATATTTTTTACTGATTTTAGCTATTGTTTTTAGATGAAAAGTAATTAATCTGTGTTTATTCTGTATACAAGTTTGATTGACGTACTGTATATAAGGATAGTGAACATTGACCTGTATTTTCCCATGCTTGTATTGCTATATATAAAAGGTCATTTAAATAGTTACATGTAGATGTAACTATTTAGGGCTCTAAACCATTATATGGAACTTTTTTAAAATAAAAAAATGTTTATTCAATCTTAAATCAAGGGTTGTGCAGATTTTCAAAATGGTGCTTCATTTTGACAATGCTTCAGGCAAAACCTCCCCTTGAAGCTGGTTTTGCAAAGTAATGCAGTCCTCTTCTTTTTACAAGCAAAATAAAACAACTGCATCACTTAATTTCAGATCACTTCAACTGTCTCCTCTGGCATATCCAATAGGCTTCTATTCATGCAGTGAAATGAATGCTTCTAATGAATTACTGAAGTGGCTTTAGTGCATGCGTAACATATGTGCAGTATCCTGTTATAGTTACTGGATACATCAGAGGGAGCTTTAGCAGATTAACAGAGTTGGAAGGGACCTTGCGGGTCATCTAGTCCAACCCCCTGCCCAAGCAGGAGACCCTACATCTGCCTCTACCTAGGATTGAAGCTGTCAGAGTGACATGAATTATTTCAAGAGGGCCAATGATGGTGTGCCTCATGATTGCAAGTTAGAACAGTCCCGTGCAGAACTTCTTAAATCTTTCAAACCAAGAAACTCTCCCAGTGAAATTTCAAGCAATTGAAATCTTACCAAGAACAAAGATTGTGTTTAGGGAACAGAAAAAAGAAAAAGGAAAAAAAAAAAACCTTGAAGAATCCCAATTCAGATCTCTGGATTTCAGAACCTTGGTGAGTTCCTCCCAAAATATAGAATCTAAAATTACAGTTAGATAAGCCTTGATTTTTCCTGCCAAGTAGTCAAACTTTGTAGCAACAGATAACATTAAAACAAATATACATAGATGGATATATGTTTCACTGTGTGTGTACCCATGTATGAGTACCCGCATTAGATCTTGGTGAATAAAATGATATTTATTATATTTATATAACTGAATAACTATTATTTCTGTTTTCTGTACACTGAAATTTAGCAGAATTGTTTTGGAATGATCATAGTTTCAGACGTAGATATCCAAAGTGGGAACAAATGAAAAAATGTCTATTTCAGTCTTTCAAAGCTAACTCTGTCCCTTACATATTTGTACAGTAGCAATAGCAATAGCAATAGCAATAGCACTTAGACTTATATACCGCTTCATAGTGCTTTACAGCCCTCTCTAAGCGGTTTACAGAGTTCAGCTTATTGCCCCCAACAATCTGGGTCCTCATTTTACCGACCTCAGAAGGATGGAAGCCTGAGTCAACCTTGAGCCAGTGAGATTTGAACAGCTGAACTGCTGAACTAGCAGTCAGCTGAACTTGCAGTGCTGCTTTTAACCACTGCGCCACCTCAGCTCCTACAGTATGTAATGTTACAACAGAAATATGAAAGTGAGAAGCTTAGGTTGTGAGATTATGACATATATAACACTTTGGCATTATCATGATTAGAAAAGGACACATATTTTCTCAAAGGTAGTATTAAATGCTACTTGAAGTTCTTTGTGTACATTTTCTCCTGTAGCCGATATCAGATAAGACAAACACTCAGCATTTTTTCTGATATAGTTGAACACATTAAAAGAGATATGGTCAAGAAATAACAAGATGCAAAATTTTCCCATGGCAAGTAACTAAAATTGTGTAACAAAAGATACAGTAGCACTTTTCCTTGCATTGAGGTTTGCCCTTAACTCAGTGAACACAAAGCATAAGGTTTCTGGGAAGGGCACCTTCTCACTCTAGGTATGCAAAGTGTAATTTGTGAAAAATAAGCAGAAATCATTGCATCCTACTAGGGAAATATCCTGCCCAGGAACTTGAACAGCAGGAGTTTCTAAAATAGGAATATATTATGCCATATTTCAGAAAGCTGTTTTAGAAATATAAATATTTATACAATTTGTGCACTCTCTATCCTGCTGTAAAAACAAAACTCATACCAGATAAAGAAATAATTTTAATGCCTATTTGTAGATATTCCAAAATGGCAACAGCTACAGTTACTACACCTGGACTACAGAAGTCCAGGTGGCCATTAGATGGTAGCCAAAGATTATTATTTTATCTTTGGATTTTTTTAACACTCTATAGGTTGTTTCAGTAAGACAAGTACTGTATATAGATACTGTATAGCTACTGTAGAAAGAAGAAGAAAAGAAACCCTGATTCTTGTGACACTCCTCAGACTAACAAATTTGTTAAAAGATATTATGGGTAAGAGTATCTTCAGATCTATAAAATACTGTTTCAGAATAAGACTATTGATGTACAGTTGTTAAAAAGAGGGTTATTATTAAAAGGAAGCCTCAATAATATTTTTGAAGAGCAGCAATTAGAACAATAGCAATAAAAAGAAATATGTTATCAAAAAGGAATATAACTTAAATAGGAAAAGAATTTAGAGCTAAATTTATGTTTGTGACCATTAAAGGGTATAGGTGTATGTATGTGCATGTACACACACACACACACACACACACACACACACTCACACTCACACACACTCACACACACACCCAAATCTTGTATGTATAGACTTATATATTGTTTTTCTAGCTTTAAAATTTTATTGCCAAATCCCTCAGTAGTATCCCGCCTGATTCTGAAATCTCACAGAATCAGAGATAACTATTTTTTTTAAAAAAAGATGATTCAGATTTAAATTCATGGAAAATTATTCTCATATTCTGTTTATGATTTACGGAATTCAAACACTCTGAATCATTCTAGGACCATCTTCTTGACTTCTTCTGTATGCAATTTTGGGAAGGAAGGGAGGGATTCCACTTTAATTATATTTTGACAAAATAATCAGGGTAGAAAAATACATATTCTGCTGTAGTCAGTTGTATAAGCAAAGAAACTACTTCTGGTTCATTTTGGACTTAAGAAATGCAATCAGAAATGATAGCAGTGATAGAAACAAGGTAAAACAAAATAATATATCAAAAATAGGTGCTAGCTTGAGAAGGTAATTGGACTTTGAGTGAAGGAAATTAAACAAATGCTAAACATAGAATACACCGCAGAGGAACTAAGGTTTTTTTCTTTTTCTTTTTTGGTAACTGCTTTCAGGGCACAAAGCAAACTAATGTTGCAAGAGATAAGCTTCTTGGGTTTAATGAAAAATTGAAACTACAGTAGAGAAATCACTAGGTGCAGAGATATCCATCCACCATTTTTGAAGTATTCGTGTTATAAATTACTGGTATTATGCAACAAAGATACATCTTTTATATGAAAGGACTGGAAAGAAACTAATATAATCCTAGTATTGTTAAAAAAAAACAACCCAGGAGAGCAGCAAAATACTTCCTGAAAAGCATTCCTAAGATTTTTATTTTTACTACTTTAATAAACAGAATGTTTGTGTGTATGACAAATATTTGTTAACTAATCATTTGTTAACATAGTGTATTCCAAGCTTTTATTTGAAAGTTGAACCTTATTTCCACCTAAAATGATACTAAAATAATTAGTATCAACCTTAATACCGGTAGTACTTTTTAATTGTATGTAAACAGTCATTTGGAATCTTCTGCAGCACATTTATATACTAATGGTAATTTAGAAGATATACTGCTGCTAATGTGTTTAACCCATATAATGAATTTGTCTTCTTATGTGAGGGCCTTACTCCCTGGATGTTCTCAGACAATTATAGAACCTTTCTATGTGCTAAGAATAGGCTATGAATAGGCAACCCCAGTGGTGAAATCCAATTTTTTTTACTACCCGTTCTGTGAGCATGGCTTGTGGGCTTGGTGTGGCTTGGTGGGCGTGGCAGGGGAAGGATACTGCAAAATCTCCATTCCCACCCCACTCTGGGGCCAGCCAGAGGTGGTATTCTCCAAACTACTCAAAATTTCTGCTACCGGTTCTCCGAACTACTCAAAATTTCTGCTACTGGTACTCCAGAACCTGTCAGAACCTGCTGGATTTCACCCCTGGGCAACCCTCATTATCATATGGCAATTATAATTAGACCGATGCCCGAATAAAACCAAGAGCCTCAAGCCAGTTTTCAAGAAAAATCCAGTTGTTTATTAGGGGCTTTTGACAGGTGCAAATTCCTCGATGCAGCTGTGAGGCTCGATTCCCCATTCCCCTCCCTATGGCAACTCAGGAACAGGTTAGGGAAGCTTCGCGAGTTGACATATAATTTATATAAAGAAAATATATGGTATTTTTGTGAAAATATAATTATTTACCTTTGTGTTAATAATGTATTAAACATTAATATGAGAATACTCTTGGTATAAATATCACTCATGAAATTTATATATCTACTATGTATAGTGTGTATAAAAAATCCTTGAGGTAATTGCAAGATATTTAAAATAATTAAAATGCTAAGTAATGTATCATTTTCAACTTGGTACAGATAAATTACAGCCTATGGGAAGCATATGAAATATTAAAATTAATTGAATAAACTGATAAATGTTAATATATTCATAATTATTATATACATGGCATAATATATCATAATATAATATAATAGTTTGTGTTCAAGATTAACCACTTTTATACCCACAATGGCCTTCAGTTAACTAATAAGTCAAGTTTTAATATACATCACAAAGACTATCCTTTGTGTCCCACCATAAACCTCTAATAATAGGAACAAAAAAATTCCCCAATATTTGTCAGTATAAGAAGAAACCCATTGAAATAGAAACTTTTTCTGTTATTATAGTATCTGTTATTCATGAAAAGGTAAAGATAAAGCAACAAAAATCTTATGTACATTTTTGTAAGAAGTATTTTATTTAATACCTCTATATATACTTCTCTAGTGTCTGTACTACAAAGACATTTGTATTAAACTTATCTCACCATTGTTGCATAAATATACAGGACACACAGGACAATTTTATATCTCCCTGCTGCTTTCAGTACCAACCCTGCTTCATATAATGGTGCCAGGTTTTGTGCATCACACTTAAAATCTGTCAGAAGATGACCTGTGCTATAAACCAGTTTTAATGAGTGCAAAGTTCATTATTCTAGATTGCTCTGTATTGTGATATTTGATTGACATGCTCCCCTACAGACATTTACTGCTCATACTTCTCTTTTTAAATACTTTTTAGATTATTTTTATATTTTTGTTTTTCTATATTTTTTAATTTTTTGTTCCTCATCTACCTATGCTGCCCTTTGACCATAATAAACATTTGATTTTATTTATATGCTTTTCCATCAGCATCCTTCCTAATAAAATTGATGATATTTAATTCATTTATTTATTTACTTTTCATCCCACCTTTAATATTTTTTATAAGTAACTTAAGGTGACAAACGTATCTAATATCTTTTTTTCTTCCCAATAACAACACTATGAGGTGGATTGGGCTGAGAGAGAGTGACTGATCCAAAGTCAACCAGCTGTGTTCATGCTTAAGGTGAAATCACAATCTCCTGTTTTCTAGCTTCTTGCCTCAACCACTAGACCAAAATATAAGCTTCCTAGAATCACTTTACATAAATAAATAAAATAAACAAACTAGCTCCTTGTTGCTGTTTATAATTTATCATTTAGCTCCCCTTTGCTTTATAAATTTTAGCTAACATTCTTGATGACACACCTTTCTAAAGGAAGCCAAATTTCTCTTCTAGGTCTCCCCCCACCCCCCACCCCGGTCTTCGAATAAAGCAATATTTCATAGCAGATATCTGAATGAGCATGCTCATAAGGAAGATACAATTAAAACTTTGTGTGGTTCCTAAATATATACAACATTGCAATTTTTCAAGTTTAGGTATCATATAAAATCAGTATCAGTTTTTCATAACACTGATCAGGAAGTATTTTCCTTCAACATTAATTTCTAACAATGAAAAAATACAGTATCACCTTGATATTTAAGAAATAACTAACAAGGCAAGCAAAATGTAACTAGATAACAATGTTACAGGATTTTTAACTTATTCCTTTATCAAATCCTTTTTTTTACTTCATATTGCTGTATTGATTTATTGAATTAAGATGATAACATATAGCATTTTTAATTATAAGTATAATCTTAAATGCAACCACAATTTTTATATTCATCTTTTTTTCTCCTAGAGAGAATCACCAGCACACACAAACTTGAATAAATACCTTTTTATTTTTTATGAATTTTCATAATACATTACCATTTTTTAAAAAATACATTTTTTAAATTTGCACTGTATCTTCTTTGAATAAAATTAAAACAAATTAATTTCTCAATGAAATGCAGCTGTTACTAAACTTCATCTCTCAAATGTCAATAGGGAAAAAGGGCATGTTTTATTTCTCTAAGGATTCTAATAAATCTGTGAGTGAGTCTCTTTGATAATCATGTGTCTTTTTGGCTCATCACATTTTTCTATAATTGAACCAGATGTTAAATTTTCTCTAGAGAAGAAGGATCTTCTGAATCTATGTAGTAATTTATTATACTGGCATCTCATAGGATTTGCAGGTTAATGTAAAAATCAAATGATGAGAGAGACTTTGCATGTAATTTTGCTGTTTTGGTAATACCTTCTGACCTAATTCACTTAAAAATATGCTTCCTGCAGATGTCTACCAGGTGTAACAAATGCTGGAGAATATGCTATACTGATATGTTTAAGAATCACTTAAACAGGTATTTTTTCACTATCATCTCTTTGATCTTTCAGATAATGTAACAATCAGCAACACACACTTTCCAACTCTAATGTTCTATAGAAAATGATCTGGAAAGTAATGTCCATGTGTGTCTTTAATTTGAGGTCATGCCACAGCTAAGTCATATTACCCAAAACATTAAGAATGTGGGGAGGGGGTTTGTTTTCTTTTTGAAAGAAGAAGAAAGAATGGAAGTGTAAATTGCATGGAACATTTATTTTTTTATTTATTTTTTTTTATTTTAATTTATTTTTCCGCTCTTATTGCGTCCGCAGATTCTCGTCCAGCCGCCTTGTTTAGGGTGACTCGCTCCCTCCTTGCTAAAGGGGGGAGCCAGGAACACTTACAAGGCAGAGCTGAGGAACTCGCTGAGTTTCTGTCGGATAAAGTCGCTCAGATTCGGTCGAACCTGGACTCTGGCTGGGCAGAGTCCATAGAGTTGACAGGGGCAAGTCTTAGTCCACCATTATGGGAAGAGTTTGGGCCTGTTTCTCCCAAGGATGTGGACAGGGCTGTGGGAGCGATGGGTACCTCCACCTGTTTATTGGACCCGTGCCCCTCCTGGCTGGTCTCGGCCAGCAGGGAGGTGGCACGCGGCTGGATCCAGGCGGTGATTACCGCTTCTTTGAGGGAGGGATCCGTACCGCAGTCGTTAAAAGCTGCGGTGGTGCGACCCCTCCTGAAGAAGCCTTCCCTGGATCCAGCTGACTTGAAGAACTATTGTCCGGTCTCCAACTTACCTTTTTTAGGGAAAGTTGTGGAGAAGGTGGTGGTGACTCAGCTTCTGCAGCTCCTGGATGAAACAGATCATCTAGATCTTTATCAGTCGGGTTTCAGGCGTGGCTACAGTACAGAAACTGCCTTGGTCGCTCTGATGGATGATCTCTGGCGAGCCCGGGATGGGGGGAACTCCTCCATCCTGGTGCTACTAGACCTCTCAGCAGCTTTCGATACCATCGACCATGGTATCCTTCTGCATCGGCTCGGCGAGTTGGGAGTGGGAGGCACCGTTTTGCGGTGGTTCTCCTCTTATCTCGCAGACAGGATGCAGTCGGTGCTGGCAGGAGGGCAGAGATCGTCCCCTAGGCCCCTATCATGTGGGGTGCCTCAGGGGTCGGTTCTCTCGCCCATCCTGTTTAACATCTACATGAAACCGTTGGGTAAGATCATTCGCAGACATGGGGTGTGTTTCCATCAGTACGCTGATGACACCCAGCTGTACATCACCACCCCGTCTGACTTCAGGGAGGCAGTTGATGTAATGTGCCGGTGCCTGGACGACGTTAAGATCTGGATGGGGAGGAACAGACTCAGACTTAATCCCGACAAGACTGAGTGGCTGTGGATATTGCCTCCTAAGGACCATGACAACTGTCCCTCCTTGGTCTTCGAGGGAGCGAAACTGACTCCCTCAGACCAGGCCCGCAACTTGGGGGTCCTCCTAGATCCACAGCTAAAATTGGACCATCATCTTTCTGCTGTGGCTAGGGGGCCTTTGCACAGGTTCGCCTGGTGCACCAGCTGCGGCCATACTTGGAGAAAGAGGCTCTACTCACGGTCACTCATGCCCTTGTCACCTCGCGTTTGGACTACTGCAATGCGCTCTACATGGGGCTACCCTTGAAGAGTATCCGGAGACTTCAGTTGGTGCAAAATGCGGCTGCGCGTGCTGTGGTGGGTGTGCCAAGGTACACCCATGTGACACCGATACTCCGCCAGCTGCATTGGTTGCCCATCGGTCTCCGGGTCCAATTCAAGGTGTTGATCACCATCTTTAAAGCCCTTCATGGCTTGGGACCAGGCTATCTTCGGGACCGCATTCTGCCTCATACTTCCCTCTGACCGGTTAGGGCCCACAGAGTTGGCCTCCTCCAGGTCCCTTCGGCCAAGCAATGCCGGCTGGCGGGCCCTAGGGGGAGAGCCTTCTCTGTGGCCGGCCCCGCGCTCTGGAACCAACTTCCCCCAGAGACCCGAACCATCCCCACTCTGCTGGCCTTCCGAAAAGCCGTTAAGACATGGTTTTTCCTGTAGGCGGGGGGTAGAGCTTAATCCACTCGAGCTCACCCCCCAAGTATGTATGGTTGTTGAATGGATGTTGTTGTTTTTTATACTGTGTTTTTAAATTTTGTATTTTGCTTTTAATTAATATTTAATTGGTTATTCTTGTATTTTTTTCTCTGTTGTACGCCGCCCTGAGTCCTCCGGGAGTTGGGCGGCATATAAGAATACCAAAATAAATAAATAAATAAATAAACATGTATGGTGAAGTTGCTTAAAATGTATCTCATCATTCTCTGTAACTATTCTGGGATATTACTTATCACCTCAGTTTATTTTAATTTCTTTTGCATATAGGTAGACCCATAGGACGTGGTGGCTCAGTGGCTAAGATGCTGAGCTTGTCAATCAAAAAGGGCGGCAGTTCGGCGGTTCGAATCCCTAGCGCCGCGTAATAGAGTGAGTTCCTGTTACTTGTCCCAGCTTCTGCCAACCTAGCAGTTCGAAAGCATGTAAAAATGCAAGTATAAAAATAAGGACCACCTTTGGTGGGAAGGTAACAGCGTTCCATCCACCTTCGGCGTTTAGTCATGCCAGCCACATGACCATGGAGATGTCTTCGGATAGCGCTGGCTCTTCGGCTTTGAAACGGAGATGAGCACCCCCCCTAGAGTCGGGAACGACTAGCACATATGTGCGAGGGGAATCTTTACATTTACCTTAGACCCATTTTAAAAAAAAATTCCTCCAGGCAAGCTTAGAAATATTCTTGGAAATAAAGCTAATACTTGCAACTTGTCATTTAGCATTACTTTTTTAAATAAAATAAGCATTTTATCAATTCATCCTGTTGGTCAGGAAGTCTGGTATGAGCCACAGGAAGTGTCTGTCGCTAAATGTGCCCACAAGGAATCATTCTAGGGATTCCCAGGTACTAGACTTATTTGTAAAAATAAATATTGAGCAGCTAATGTACAGCTATCAAGGTTTCCTTAATTTGATTTTACTAATCTTATTTGATGTAGGGAAGTATTACTTACAAATTAGTTTGAGCAGATAGTGAAACAAAGAAGTAGAACATCACAACTTGTAATTGCCAGTCACTAATTATTTATAATAATGAGTTTTAACAAACTACTATATTTATGAATTAAATATTCTGATGGCTTGATGGTTGCTTATTGTTTGTACCTGGATTATATTTAATAGCTTTTCAACTAAACATTACTCAATTGAAAATATTTTACTTATCTGCATAATTCAAGGAATACTTCTGTAGTTACTGATGGCAGGTAAAACATTGCTGACAGTTCTGAACATATATTTCGCAATAACAGGAATATTTGCCTTTACTCAAGTAAGACAGAATGAGCGGCATGGTGGCCTAGAGGTGGAGCTCTCACTTCACAGTCAGAGGCTGTGAGTTCGATCTCAGGTAACAGCAAATATTTCTCTTTCTGGTCGCAAAGGCATCAGGAAGAGCATCTGGCCAGTAAACGCTCAGCTCCATTCAGTCTCCCCACCGCAAGAGATTGTTTTTGTTAGTCGTGAAGTCCTGTCCAACCCATTGCGACCCCATGGACAATGTTCCTCCAGACCTTCCTGTCTTCTACCATCCCCCAGAATCCATTTAAGCTCATGCAGATTGCTTCAGTGACTCCATCCAGCCACCTCACTCTCTGTCGTCCCCTTCTTCTTTTGCCCTCAAACATTCCCAGCATTAGGCTCTTCTCCAGTGACTCCTTCCTTCTCATTAGGTGGCCATCTTCATCTTCAGGATCTGGCCTTCTAAAGAGCAGTCAGGGTTGTTCTCCTCTGGGACTGACCGGTTTGATCGCCTTGCAGTCCAAGGGACTCGCAGGAGTCTTCTCCAGCACCATAGTTCAAAGGCCTCAATTCTTTGGCGCTCAGCCTTTCTTATGGTCCAACTTTCACAGCCATACATTGCAACTGGGAAAACCATAGCCTTGACTATACGCACTTTTGTTGGCAGGATGATGTCTCTGCTTTTTAATATGCTGTCTAGATTTTCCATAGCTTTCCTCCCCAGGAGCAAGCGTCTTTTAATTTCTTGGCTATAGTCCCCATCTGCAGTGATCTTGGAGCCCAGGAAAATAAAATCTGTCACGACCTCCATTTCTTCCCCATCTATTTGCCAGGAATTGAGAGGGCCAGATGCCATGATCTTAGTTTTCTTAATGTTGAATTTCAAGCCAACTTTTGCACTCTCCACCTTCACCTCATCAAGAGGCTCTTTAGTTCCTCTTCACTTTCTGCCATTAGAGTGGTATAATCTGCAGATCTGAGGTTGTTGATATTTCTCCTGGCAAGGGATTACAGGGTCGCTAAAAGAAAAAAAACCTCAAGTATTACAGAATAATGGACAAAGTGACCATAAAATATATGTTAGCAGATAAATGCAGCATCTAATATAATTGATTTTAGTTTATATTAGCTGTATTCTTTATTACGTCTGGACACATTTATAATTGCTTGACAAATTTTCTTAAATTATTGTTAGGTAAGTAAATAAAGAAACAACATTTACTGAAAGTAAGTTTTTTAATACAGATATAACTACATTTTCAGGGTTCTCAGTTGTGTTTTAGTATGCAAATTACTTCACTCTAATCTATGAAGATTTGAATAATTGAATAAAATGTTTTCCTAAGAATATCTAGGAAAACTGTTGAAGAGATATTGAAATTGAAAATAGTAACACTTCTGGTTCTAGGCAGACGGTTGAACTTGGTTTAAAATTAGATTTCAGGACTTGGCTGAAAGTTTCTTTGGTTTAGTCATCAAAATATACCATGGAGGTCTGTCCAAATTCTACCCAGTTCTTACAAACCTTAATGGTCAATAACTTCTAAAAGAGTTTGGAACAAAGAAGTTTCAAGGATTCAGAATAACCCTGTAACAGCAATAATTGATTTTTAAAAATGAGTTTAATGGTAACATGCATTTACTGGTCAGAAGATGCATTTCATACTTTTCTACAGTACAGCAAAAAGACTAGAGCCATAAATGGTGAAACCTCATACTTTCCCATTCTAAAAAAGTAATTTTTAAATCCATTTTTCTAATCAGAAAGAAAGCCTGCTGAATATTTCTGTAACCTTAATTTAGTGATACTACAGCATGTGGCTTTTAGTCTTGTTTGTTGAAAGAAGCCTCACAATAGTCATCACAAGCCCTTCCTTCACTTTTCCTTTTCTTCCCGCTTGGGAACATAAAGTAGCACAAGTAGCACACCTGCAAAAGGAGGATGCTTGTGAGCATGAGTATTTACATTGAAAGAAAATGATGAGAAGAGGAAATCGCAGGGGAAGAGAGGAGAAGCTGTCTGGGTAAAGTATAGTGTCTAATGGATGACTGGGTGGCATGGGAAGTTTGGATGTGAATTCTGACAAACCAAGAACTAAATACTGAATGGAGAACTGGAGCTTGGCAGCCATTCTACCTCCAACAAAGATGCTAACAACCAACAGCTAGCCATCAACTGAAAATGCATCTTCCCTTTCCCCACAACACAAACTGAAAGATTGCAATGCCAAAGCCTCTGCAGGAGTTCAGAACAGGAGCCAACAGTACTGAATTGAAAATATTAGAATGCCAGCCAGCAACAGAGCTAAGTAACTCCAGCATAGCTAAAGGCAAGCTAAAGTGATGGTTATATTTCAAATCAAAGAGGTTTTTATATCTCAGACTGAGCAATGGTCCATAATCTTCAGCTAAGAGTTAAACTTATTAGACTATGCAGGTGTAAAGAAGTCAATCAAGGAGAAAAAGAACTGTATAAATACATTTTAAAATTTAGACACATTATAACATATTTGGCAGGGGTGTCAAACTCATATCGTCACGGCGGCATCACGTGATATATTGGGACTTTTTCCCCCTTTGCTAAACCAGGTGGGGGCAGAACCAGCACATCTTGCCTGCGGGCCACGAGTTTGACACCCCTGATATATAGGAATAGCTACATAGAAAATAAGGTAGATGTAGTGGTAGGAATTAAGTAACAAGAAATAAATATCATAAAGTCATTAAGCAAAGGTTAATGTGTATAATTGTGGTTACCTAAATCTATTTTCAGTAGAATAAAGGCTTCTTAATTGAAGGTTATGAAATGAAATGTACACACTGGTCCAGTGTTGAATGTTAGGAGGATGGTTTTTGATTTCCTAGTTTCTAGGGCTGAGAGCGGAATGGGACTTTTCACCTCCTCCGCTTGGCGCACCTGTTTCCTCCCCAGGCTTCCGTCCCCAATCATTCGGGCGCTGCCTTTTCTCCTTGGCCCATTCGCCAAACGGGCCAAAAAGCCAGTTCACCCTGGGCTTTTGGCTGCATGGGACACTTTGCCGCCAGCCAATCAGAGGAACAACAATCCCACCCCCTTCTTCAAGCAAGCTTTCTCTTAAAGCAAGATAAAGCCCCAATACACTTATTTTGCAGTAACCACTTTTACACCTATTCGCAAGTAATCAGCATTGAACTCACTGGAAGTAAAGGACACACAGACATTTTTAGCTGGATTCGCCCCCCCAACAGATGGGGAGGTAGAAGAACTTTCCTTTTTTCCACGCACTCCCTCCGTAAGGGAAAGAGGTCAGACTTTTCTTCCGTTCTCCTTGTTTTATTGCTTCCCCTCTTCTCTCCCCCCCCCCTTAACTTTTCACTCAGGCTCCTTTCCAAGCATTCCATCCAAGAATGGGGTGTGTTTGTGTATGTGTGTGCGCGCACACCTCAATTCATTCCAAGCCACCAAGAATTGTTTGGCCAAAGAATATTCTTCCCTATCTCCGTGTCCCGGGTACCTTACAAAGAAAAAAGAAAATTCTATGGTTTAGACTCCAAGTCCAATGAATCCGGAGAGTAGGTAGGACTGAAAAAGGAGGAGAGGGGAAGACAACCAGCTGCATTGGGCTAGCTAGGCTTCTCCCGGAACCAACTATATATTTGCTCCTCTCCTGTGCCCCGTGACTTTCACGGAATGGTTGTAGAAATCGTTGACCTAAATCCTTACCATTTAAAAAAAATGGGGCATTTTTTTAATCGAAGAGGGAGTAAGTAAAAAAAGAGGTGGGGGGAGAGAGGAAGTGTGTGGATGAACTGGCGTGCCAGTAGAGAAACAGAAAAGTGCTGGTGTCTATAGGTTTTGATGTGAATGCTGTGAAATAGCCCAGCTGCTATATTGAGAAGGGGGAGCATTTTCTCGTTAGCAGCTCGGAAAAAGAATTGGGGGGGAAGCCACACCCTTGCTATCCGGCGAGGGGAAGGAAAGTAGAAGGCAAGGAGAGGAGGAGGAGAAGGAGGAAGGTGAGGTTGGGTAATCTAATCTAATCTAATTGACACCACCACCCAAGAGTCACAGCCTTCCTTCTGAAGGCGCATCCAGCTTGGCCTTTTAGATAACACCCACCCACCCACCCACATGAAGCCACGATCCCATCAAAATCTATCCAATGCAGGCCCCGTTTCTCTGCCTTGGGGATGGGGATCCTGTGATACAAAGTTGTTGGTACTCTAAAGGAATGACAAAAAAAACTTGTGTAAAAATAGTGCCCCCGCCGCGAAATGAAACCACGGGAGGCGTTTGAATGCTCAAACATGGAGGAGAACGGGGAAGGGGGAAAAAGAAGCAGCTTCATGTTTCCAAATGGATATCTTTGTCCTGGGAAATGTACAAACATCCCTTTTGTGAAAGGCAAATGTGTTTCATTAACGAGGAGAGAGAGCAGTTAGGGCAGAGAGAGGGGGGAGGAAGCCTACCCCCTCCCGTTCCTTCTCCTAAAAAGGATGGAAAGCAAACGCGCATTTGTGTGTGTGCACATACATTCCTTGTGTGTCCAACCACACTTGGCCAATAAAGAATTATATTATCTATTATTATCTATTACTCTGGTTGTTTTGAGATTGCATCTAAGGTGCCTATTACTATTGGTACTACCTTTGTTTTCTTTTGCCACAGTTCTATTTCTGTTTGAAAGTCTTTTTGTTAGTTTTTTCAGTTCTTTCTTTTCTATTCTGCTCTATTCTATTCCAGATATTTCCACATCTGGGCTTTTTTATTGACAATTCTTAAGTCTGTGAAGTTATGCTTCACTTTTTGAATTCTAAAGTTCCAAAGCACTTTACCTTCTTCATTTTCTCTATTATTATTTTCCTCTATTTTATAGTACAAATAATTCTTGCTTACAGGAAAATGATATTTCTTGCAGACATTCCAATGCACCATTGTTGCTACTTTGTCATGCCATGGTAGTCAGTCTGTGCAATCTTCTTGCAGCAGTTAACTAGATGGTCCACTGTTTCTTCAGCTTCTTTGCAGAGGCAGCATTTCCTGTCTGCAAGAGCTTCTCAATTCTGTCTCTGTATGCATTTGTCCTTAAGACTTGGTTTTGTGCAGCCAGAATTACCACCTCCGTTTCTTTCTTCAACTTTCCTGTACTTAGTCACTTAGCCAGGTCTTGTTGTTATTTTTTTCCTGCTGTTTTTTTTAAATACTAGCCAAATAATAGTTTGTCTTGCTATGTCTATTTCCCATTCCTCATTTGGTTTTTCTTGAGGCCAATGTGGTCTCTTCAGTACTCAATAAGTCTCTCTGGTAATGTAGCCTCACATTTTTCATTGTCCTTCAGATATTCTACCAATGCCCTTTTATATTTTTCAACTGTCTGGTGTACTTGCAGCATTTCTAGCCCACCTGTTTTCATTGACAAGTTGAGTCAGTGTCATTGTGTTTGGATAAAGGGCACAATTCATTGTCATTATTTTTTATCATTTTACCTAGGGCTTTTTGTTCTGCTTGATTCCACTATTTCAGCTGTGTATCTAAATTGGTAGAATTTCTCAGGCATTAATTGCTTTGATGGTATTTTCACCACTGAGTTTGGACTTTAAGATTTTTTTTTAATCTCTTGATGTATTAATTTCTGACCTTCTTCATGACTTCAGCTTGCTTGATGTTATCAGTTTGAAGGATGCCAGGGAATTGTAGTGATTGTCTTCATGACCTTTGATGTTATTTACATCTTGATTCCCTCAATTTTCACAGTTTTCACATGTTGATGGTGAGGGTGGCACATTTGTCCAGTCCAAGCTCCACTGCAACGTCTTGGCTGTATATACAAACAGTCTTGAGAAGGGATTCTGCTCCAGATGGTGTTTTCCCATGTAGTTTCAGATTATCCATGTAAAGCCTGGCAGATGTTTTGGATCTTTGATATCCCTGGCCTGAGTTATTCAATGTAGTTGAAGGAAGAATCAGTGGTGACAGGGAGGGAAGCTTTACCATGGTTCTATCCTTGCAAAGTTCTTTTTAATAACTGCAATATATTTGTCAATCTCACATAGAAAGTTTCTATATGGCTTTAGCTTTTTGTTGTTTTTCTTCTCAACAGTTTTCTAGTTGGAAAATCTCTGGTATAACTTTAATATCCTCCATTGTTGTTTAATTATCTCTGTTCTGTTATGGAACCTATTGCCTCCTACTTTTACCTCTTTAGGAACAGAGATGGAAGAAGCAAAATGACTGCTTCAAGTACTGAGCAGAAAATCATTTATTTAATGCAATTACATTTTTATTATTTAATTCATTTTCTTGATTTTAAATGTAATATTGGATATTCCTGCTGAGGTTGTAAGCCTCTCAGCCCCAAAAATAACACTTCAGAAATAAGGTTTATCAAAGGTTTATCCTCTGCCTTCAGCAAGTCAAGGAAATTATTTTCTAAAGTGCTTTAACATAATCTTGTTAAACCCATAGCAGGACTTCAAAAGAAAAGGTTTCTAGATGTTTGCTGCTAACAAGGGAAATCAGTAGCTGAGGAATTGCAGGCAGCTTCAAATGTTTATATCCCCTAATTTCAAATTCCTTGCTTGCTTTACAAAGCTTGACATTGAGGTTTTTGGAAATTTATAACGTTTACTCTAAGATCCATGAATAAGAACATATCTCTTGTGTGTGCACTTGGAGAAAATAGCCATTTTATGTTTCCATATGGCTCATTGACATTTATTCCTTACTAACAGGTATTGGTAGAAAAATAGTTGTAACTGACATTTGCTTTCCATAAACTTTCCTACTAGATCATTGTATACATTTTATAAATTATGTCTTACAGAGAGACACTGAGGATAAAGTTTCAAAAGTCAATGTGAATACTTATATTCCATTCTATATTACAATGAAAAGGTGATTCAGCATTGTAATACAGTAATTGTTTTATTTTTTGCTTTTATGGCATGCCACAGTACATAAAACATTATTAGAGAAATGTCAATTTGAAAGGCGGGAATTGATGTTTAACCAACTAGATGTCTGTAAATTATTTTAATTATAATATTTAATATAAATTATATTAAAAACCAAATTTGGATAAATGAGAAGAGTGATGTGAAAGTGAGATAGCAATAGCAATAGCACTTAGATTTATATACCGCTTCACAGTGCTTTACAGCCCTCTCTAAGTGGTTTACAGAATCAGCATATTGCCCCCAACAATTTGGGTTCTCATTTTACCCACCTCAAAAGGATTGAAGGCTGAGACAACCTTGAGCCTGGTGAGATTTGATCTGCCAAATTGCAGGCAGTTGGCAGTCAGCAGAAGTAGCCTGCAGTACTGCATTCTAACCACTGCGCCATCACGGCTCCGCGAGATGGACTGGAAGTAAGTTTATTTGCCTGTTATTAGCTCTTTGTATATGTTTGTACATCATTGGCTTTGGATTCCCCACCTCCCCCCTGCCAAAAAAAAAAAGGATTGACTGTGCCCATTCTCATCTACTGGAGCAAGTTTGGATCTTGCTAGGAGAATCACCCATATAGCTATAGCAATAGCAATAGCATTTAGACAAATATACTGCTTCATAGTGCTTTATAGCAGTTTACAATATCGACATATTGCCCCCAACAATCTGGTACTTATTTTACATTTTACCAATTTTACCAACCTCGGTGTCATGGCCCTGTCAAGTCTGACTCAGCAGAGGAGAATGAGCTGATGGAGGTCGAGGGGGCGGCCTTGTTGGCTCCGGAGGAACGTGGGGAGGAGCAGGCCAAGGCAGTCCCAGGTCCCTCAGGCTTGGGACGGCTTGCCAGCAGGGAAGAACAGGGGCAGGACGACCAAGAGAAGGGGGAAGAAAGGGCAGGCAGTGGAGATGAGGAGCGACGGAGCTCGGGTAATGAACAAGGACCGCCCCCTCCTTATCTCAAAGCACAGAGAGTGGAGGAGGTGGGAACAGCGCAGGCCGACCCGACGACTTGGGAGGAGAGCGCCACCCCTCTTCACAAGGCACACCTGGGGACTGAGACTTTAGGAGACACTGTGGGCAGCAGCGCTTGTTGGGAACAAGTGCTGAATTTGTGGAGTTTTGCGTGCCATTGCCAACATCTGGAGTTTGCTGGACTTCTTGCCTTATTATTGCCTTGTTCCTTTGCTTCGTGGACTAATTACCTTGTTCCTTTGCTAAAATAATTTAGAAAAGGAAAACTTAGTATCAGATCTTTAAATGAAGGTTTCCCTTGTAAATGAAGCTTTCCCTTTCCAAATCAGGCTTTTGGTTAAATAATGTTGTGATCCATAAATTTCTGTATTACCCAGAGAAAAATGAAATATTTTACAAAATTTGCTGAGTAATTGTCATAAAAGGGTATATGAAGAAGAGGTTTCTAATAATCAAAGAAGAAGAAGAAGAAGCATGATTCATAGGGTAAAGCTGACTAGTTCAACACTAGCTTGATTGATATATTTTATGTATAGATAAAAGAGTAAAAATATTTCAAAAAATGTACAATTTTCCATTTCCTTTACAAGTAGCTTGCTGATTCTACTCAGTTTCTCTAACACCATAGATTAATTATTTCTGAAAGTGGAACAGTGATTATCATCTTAACTTTACAATCTGCCAATTAAACTATTGTGCCTCTCAAGCCAAAATAATTTTTGCAGTATATTTTTTGAAATGAAAATACATTAGACCATATTGTCTGATTTTTCACATACAGAAATACAACTCATTTACAGCTAAAACTATCACTATCACTATTGTGTTCTTGTGTCTATGGGCCATTATTGATGTAATTAATATACATCACTAATAATGTAAATAATATATAATCATAAGTTAATTATGATTTTTTAAACAACCACTAGATGTATTGATTATATTGTTTTTCCTTTTGCCTCTATTAAGTGTTGAAGTCACATGACAAATCTCCAAAATTGTAGGGAGAAAAGCTGCAGATTTATAACACAAACTCAGTTTCATGAAAATCCACTTTCATTAAACTGAAGTTTGTAGCTGATCAGTTGTTCTTAAAATCCAATGTCTAAACAAAAGCTTCGCTGTCAGAAGGATTGCTGAATATGATGTCCAGAAGCAGAGGATGGCATTCTAGTGTCAATGCATTGAATTTAAAGTATTTTTTGCTTTTATAGCATGCTACAGTACACAAATTCAATGCACTGAATTTAAATTATGTGTGAGCCTATGCCACAAAGATTGGACGCAATTGCTAGTTGCAGTCCACTATAAACAGCTTCTATAGTGACACAAGAGACTTCTAAGAAGCTAACCATAAGGATGCACTAAACAGGGTAGTTCATAGCAGGTAGCAGGGCACTAGTAGAGAGGGCAATGAGATGCAAAGATTTTGCAACATGTGTAAAAAGGGCAGGACTTAGATCAGCGGTTCTCAATCTGGGGTCGTGATCCCTTTTGGGGTCGAACGACACTTTCACAGGGGTTGGGAGACTTTGCCCGGACATTTGAGTTCTTTTACTCTCTGCGCAGAACGCTTTGCGTATGTGCAGAGGGTAAAATAACTCAAATGGTGGTGGTGGGGAAGGGGTCGCAGTGGCAGGCGCAGCGGCGGGGTGGGTCACAGTGGGATTGTGGGGGCGGGTCATGGGTCGCAGCATTAGGAAGGTTGAGAACCACTGTATTAGATTGTCACCATGTTCATGACATTTTTATGCTGTCCCCACATCAGGGGTGGGTTCCTCCTGGTTCTGACCGGTTTGCCTTAACTGGTAGCAACCCGCTGGTGATGTCATGATGACATCACCAAACCGGATTGGTCGATGCCGGCCTGTGGGTGCCGCCATCTTTTTTAAAAAAATGTTTAATTTTTTTTTTAAAAAAATTTATTTTTAAAATTTTTTTCTTCTGATCATGTGCAGAAGCCGAGTTTCCAGCACTGTGCATGCGGTCGCCATCTTGTTTTCAGCTTCCTTTAAAAAAATTTTTTTTAAATTTATTTATTTTATTTTATTTTTTATTTTATTTTTCTTCTGAGCATGTGCAGAAACCGAGTTTCCGACACTGTGCATGCGGTCGCCATTTTGTTTTCAGCTTCAGTTGAAAGCTTCAGTTTTCAGACCAGGTAGGTGTGTGTTTTGTGTGTGTGCGTGTGTGTGTGTGTGTGTGTGTGTGTGTGTGTGTGTGTGTGTGTGTGTGTGTGAGAGAGAGAGAGAGAGAGAGAGAGAGAGAGAGAGAGAGAGAGAGAGAGAGAGAGAGATATTTTAATTTAGGGCAGGAAGACATTTCGGAGGTCATCTAGTCCAAACCCCTGCTGCAGCAGGAAACCTTACATTGTCTGCATTATTTTGGTGCCTCTAACAGAGAGGAAAATTGCCAGAAAGGAGAAGGAGTTTACTAGGACAAGGCTGCCATGCAGAGGAAGGCAGAGATAGTTCTTGGTTTATGACCACAATTGAGCCCAAAATTTTGGTTGCTAAGCAAGAGCGTTGTTAAGTGAGTTTCACCACATTTTACTCAATCCATGAAATCTCCTGGCTCTAACAGTCATGTGCAAACTAGGGAAGTACATCTGAAGGCATGTGTAATGTTCTAATGTACAGAGGTTATGGTTAAATGTGTGGCAGAAGGTGGACTCTGAGTGTGTTTTTCCAAATGCAGCAAGTGAGGTTGAATGTGTATAGTTTTAGAAGAGGTGTGTGTGTGTGTGTGTGTGTGTGTGTGTGTGTGTGTGTGTGTGTGTGTGTACATACACATACAGTATATATAATGTATATTTTTGTGTGCCTGTGTGTAATATGTATGTACACATATGGCATATATACATAGGATTAAATAGTATATTTTGGATGTTCAGTAGTAGTAAATAGATAGGGAAATTGTATCTCGTTAAGGAGGCGAGGAGAGGCCAGGCACCCTAACCCTTGACATGAGTGATGTCAAGTTGGCCACGCCCACCCAGTCACATGACCACCCAGACACATGGTCACCAAGCCACCCCACACAGTCACATGACCCCAAAGCCACTCCCACACAGTCACATGACTGGCAAACCACTCGCACCCAGTCACATGACCATCAAGCTACTCCCACATGGTCACATGACCGCCAAGCCACTCCCACAAAATTAAGCCACACCAACAAAATTAAGCCACGCCCACAGAGTGGTAGTAAAAAAATTGGAACCCACCCCTGGCCCACATCCTCCCACAAAACCTTTTGGCATCTTAGATGCTTTTGGCATCTAAGAAATGTATTCTAAATATAGTATTTATCTTTTGTCATGTGTTTAATTCTACTTCTATCTATGTGAACTCAGCATTTGGTGTCCATAGCTCCAGCTTTTTTTATTAAAATTTGTGAACAATCCCACAGGTATATCTGTTTCCAAACTTTTATTTTATTTTATGTAATCTGATATATAAACTGCCTCGTAATGTGGCAGGCCTGAAGATTCAATGCCCAAGATGGCTTCCAGGCCTGACACTTAAAACAGACATAGAAGGAAACTTACAGTATGTCATTATACAGCAATTCATACCTAAAACTAAATCAGCTACTTTTCAAATGGATTTGTCACCATTTTAGTCTGTTAGTTCCATTTTTATATTAAGAATCAAGATTGTTTGTATGTTAAAAGGAGAACCAAAAATGCATCAACTGTAGTTTTCTTTACAAAACAAAAAAATCTAAATAAACAAATAAATAAACAAATAAATAAACAAACAAACAAATAAACAAACAAACAAACAAACAAATAAATAAATAAATAAATAAATAAATAAATAAATAAATAAATAAATAAATAAATAAATAAACTCCAGTAAATAACATCCTCCTTTTTAAAAAGAAAATAAATAAACATTTAAAGCTGACTCAAATAAACAAGTATTTGCTAAGGAGAGATTTGTGGATTTCTACACATAGGACGTTCTTGGTTCAGTCATTCAAATGAATGGAAAAATCAACCAGCATATGCAAGAATTCCGTGTGTATATTGTGGTGCATACAAGAAGCCTGACTGGTCCCTGCTTTTGCTTATGAATAATTTTGAGTTTCAACTAAAAATTGAGCATTTGCTGTTATTTGTTTTTCTTTTCAGACTATAATTATAACTGTTTCCTTTGCAGACTTTGCCAGTGAGGTTTGGAGATAGACAATTGTATACCTGGACAGATGGTTTGAAAAGAAAGGACTGGCATGACTATGAACGTATTCAAAAAGATGCCATGCGTTTAGGTGAGATGCTTATGGAACTTGACCCATACATGTAAACAATTGGGAATGGGCAAAGGGAAGAAATGTGAGAGCTACATTACTTACATACTTGCGAGCAATGTCAAAATACAAGTATGAAAGGTCCGTTTGTGTTGTGATGTCACTATGCACATTTCTTCATTTTCACATCATTGTGGTTTCAATTGGATACTTATGTCCCTACGGACTATGTAGTTTTGCATTAGACCTGAATAAATAGTATCTACAGAGATGTCTTCAAGTATCTGAAATGTCATACAAAATGTTGAATACCAAACTCAGCTTCATGGAAATCCACTTTCATTAAACTGATGTTTGTAACTGATTAATTATTTTTAAAATTCAGTGTCTAGCCAGAAGTGCCAGAAGGATTGCTAAATGTGATGCCCAAAAGCAGAGGTTGGGACTGTAGTGTATATTTTAGTTGAAATGTTCGGTTAAGTTAGTGTGACATTCCATCTGCCATCTTGCTTCTTTTACCCTTACCCTCCATCCTTATGGATGTCACTAGGAATTGTCATAATTGAAATAGGAAGAAAAGTGGATCTGTTCAATTATTTAAAAGCTGAGGTTTTATCATAGCACTGTCAGTGGATAAATTTCAAAGTATACTTTCCCTGTTTTATATATTTTTTATATCCTTTAAAGTTCAGCCCTTGTAAAAATTAAATTATTTGAATGATTTATATACTATCCTTACTAGTTTGTTTTTAAAACTGTAAGACTGAAGCAAAGTGACTAAAAGTCACATAGTGATTGTCTTTGCTGAGTGGGAACTTGACCAAGCTGTTCCTTGGTCAAATCCCCACTGACACAATACTGACTTACATACTGTATATTTCCAAGGGTTACCTTGTGCAGTTTAAGTGAGACTTTGTTCCTGTGTTTTTGTGTTGGCCTCTAATTCCTTACTCAAATGGAAGTAGCTTTCATTTGTATGAAAGTGGCACATTTTTCTAGTGTAACTATGAAATTCAGATTACTAGATTGGGAATCAAGAGTTAATCTACAAATTAAAATATAATATAGGTTATACTAAAGTGTGCTAGCTCATCTCAAAGTTTTACACATTATAACTAAACAAAGATCACAGAAGCACAGTAGGCTTTGTGTCATATTTAAAACTTGTTTATCAAATTAAGTTTTATCCTAACCGAGATGAGTAAAAAGATTCTACAAACAAGTCAAAGAATTGCCACTGTATCTTTTTGGTTGTTTAGAGTATGAAAAAAAGTATCAATACATGTTTACCTTGAAATAAAGTGTGTGTGTGTGTGTGTGTGTGTGTGTGTGTGTGTGTGTGTGTGTGTGTGTGTGTGTGTGTGTGTGTGTGCAGGTCTTGGCATATTCGGGTCTTTTCCTGTGTAAGATTGAAAGTATCTTGGCGACGTTTCAACGAGGTCCCACTCGTCATCTTCAGGCTGGTGTTTTCGGCTTCATGCTTGTAATCTAGAACTAATCTAGATGTTCCTCCATCAGCCAATCAAGATGTTACAACACAGCCAACCAACCCACCTGCAGCAAATGGCCCAGCATTTCCACACACCCCACCACTATTTATAGAAAAACGGCAGCTCCAACCACGCTTTGTTCGCAGCAGCACGAAGCCAAAGACACCAGCCTGAAGATGACGAGTGTGATCTCGTCGAAACATTGCCAAGATACTCTTTATCTTACACGGGGAAAGACCCAAATATACCAAGACCTGCATAACTATACCCGTGAAAACCTACGAAAACAAATATCTATATCTATCTATCTATCTATCTATCTATCTATCTATCTATCTATCTATCTATCTATCTATCTATCTATCTATCTATCTATCTATCTATCTATCTATCTATCTATCTCTATTTCAAGACTTTCTAAATTTAGTAACAAAGCATCCCATTAAAATCCAGAATGGTCTAAAGCAGTGGTTCCCAACCTGGAGGTCGGGACCCCTTTGGGGGTCGAACGACCATTTCCCAGGGGTCGCCCCGGCATCCTCAGCTTCCCCCCCCCACTGCCACAAGCCTGGCCATATTGACTCAACTCGCCCGAGCCCTCCGATTGGTCGGGAGAGGTGCCATTCGGTGAGAGGCGTTTGTGACGCCTGGCGGCCGAGCTTTGACAGCATCAGCTAAGGGGCCAGCTTTGCTTTGAATTCTGGGAGTTGAAGTCCAGGCACCTTAAAAGTTTCTGAGATTGAGAAATATTGCTGTACACTTGTTGGTTATCAAGTCTAAATACAGAAGTAGACTTGTTGTGGAAGATGATATTCCTTGTGCTCTTGCAAAGACTGGTCCGAGAATTTCTGATCTGGCATAATTACATATTGTTTTTGTGATTAATTGCTATGCTTTGATTATGTTCAATTTGTAACAATGAAAATACATCCTGCATATTAGCTATTTACATTAGCTAATATTCATAACAGTAGCAAAATTACAGTTATGAAGTAGCAACTAAAATAATTTTATGGTGGGGGTCACCACAACATGAGGAACTATATTAAGGGGTCGCGGCAATAGAAAGGTTGGGAACCACTGGTCTAAAGGAAGGTCACCAACTGTTTTGTAACCAGGAATTACAATTTTGTAGTATTAAGAGTTAGCAATGAGAGCAATAATATTTTACAAAGTCTATTCAAAAACTTATTTCTTTGCTGTAAGATATTGTATAGTTGCCTCATCAATATATCGCAGCATGAATTTCACAGCAGGATCTCAGGAGATCTGAGGACTAAAAAACATTTGGTCTAATCTTGAAAGCAGAGAAGGGGTAGGGGACTCATTTCAGAACTAAAATGTGTAGCCTCCATTATAATTGGCCCTGTTTTCTAGGAATGTTAGGCATTCACCAATTTTCAGAACAGGTTGTTTATCTTTGGAACAAAGCATCAGACTATGCCGAAAACAGCCCAGATTTACATTTATCTTTAATCCTTAATATTGTACATGAGTTCGAACGAATAATATTTCAGATAATCTAATTTACTTGTATTGGGATTAGCCCTTGGAGAAAGGATGAAGTAAAGTATATTTAATAGGTTTCCATTATTTTAGTGCAGATGAGGTATCACAGCTTCAGTCTAAGGAGATGTCAATATTAACCTAAAAATGATCCTTCACTGCACCCCTGAAGGTTGAAATTAATTAGTAAAGCTATATCTCTTGATTAGTAAATTGTTCAATATACTTTCTTAAAAACTTTTCATGTTGACAGCCACTTTACAAACAAGTATGTAATACTAGCAAAAGTCAATTGAGAGTAGTTAATTGCCCCTCTCCCACACATACACATACAGACTATGAAAGGCCTCTCTAGCAAATCGGTTTTTAATGATCTGAATATAATCCATTTTCTTTAATGTCCTTGCAAACAGCTGAGCTCCAGAAAACTGCAGACCATGCAATGTGACAATATCACTTTTATTTGATCAGACTAGCTAAAGTAGCTCCTAAAAAGGTCGTGGCATCAAGAGTTTTGACTTCTGGCCAGAAGTTAATCTGATTGTTTCTGTTAGTCATATTCCATTGCCACCTACTACACACTCTCATGGATGACCTTGGCCGTGGATTACCTGAAATACTGGACAAATGGTGACTGAGGAACTTTTAACATAAATCTTGATGATGGTTCACAATTTAAAAAGTTTAAATATACTTTCAAAGGTTAGCTTCACATGCTGCATAAAATCATAAACTGATATTGGCTTGGAGCCTCTCAATTAAATTTTCAAAAGAAAATTTGAGGAGTAAATTTGAGTATCAGTTTTCTAGTTCCATATAACTTGATAACTAAGAACAGAGGAGCTATATATAGGTCCCGAAGTCTTCTTTTGTGATCTCCAGAGCATCAAGAATAGCACTGTGGAAAATTCTGAGGCAACAAGCTAGAAAAGTTGGTTTTTACTATCTTACTTCAACAAAGTGTGTAAAGTGTATTGGATTTACTTAAAGTACCTAAAACACATACTCAGAAACAACTGAAGACTGGTGTTATTAAATCACCAGTCTGCTTCCCTGTGGTTTTTGCTCACCAAATATAATATTAAAAATAAAAAGAAATATGGCCTCTAAATTGAGCTATTTAGTAGGCTTTGGGATACAGTATGTACTGAAAGGCTTTCTCTCTCTTCGCTGTGCCACCCTAATTAGAATAACTTGGTTGGATCAACTCAGTTTGACAATATTATTAGGAAATTCAAATTAGACTGATGATTTGAATCGTATCTGAGCCAATTGACATCCCACAAGTATTCTGAATCAATTCTTCATTTGCAGAAGAATGAGCTCTTTATTGAATTCCATGAACATTTCATCTTTCTCTAGATGCTCAAGATGACATATATAGTTCTTCTCCCTATTGCCACTGATTATGTCCATAATAACTCAAAAAAGATTAGTCTGAGATCTAGCCAAAAGTTATTCAGTGACTTTCATGGTCAAGTGGACTTGTGTGTTAGCTTTTCCAACATTAATCACTATGACAGCAGTAGCAATACCAAAATGAACAAATAATGATAATTTTTCAGTTTTCCAATTTTACCACAGACTGGCAGGCAGGCAGGCAGGCAGGCAGGCAGACAGACAAAAAAACAGATATAATGGTAATGTATGCATGAAGAAAGCAGCCTAAAGGTTATTATTGCCTTTGATATGTTATATACATATATACGTATATACATATATACATATATACATATACATATACATTTTAGATTTTATTATTAGAGTTGGAAGGGACCTTGTAGGTCATCTAGTCCAACCCCCTGCTCAAGCAGGAGTTCCTACACCATTTGAGACAGATGGCAATCCAGTCTCCTCTTGAAGGTCGCAAGTGTTGGGGCTCTCACAACCTCCGCTGGCAAGCTGTTCCACTGGTTGATCGCTCTCACTGTCAGAAAGTTTCTCCTCACTTCCAGGTTGAATCTCTCCTTGGTCAGCTTCCATCCGTTATTCCTTGTTTGGCTTTCTGGTGCCATAGAGAACAGCCTGACCCCCTCCTCTCTGTGGCATCCCCTCAAGTATTGAAACACTGCTTATACACTACATATACATATACATATACATATACAAACACTACATATACATATACATATACATATACATATACATATACATATACATATACATATACATATACATATACATATATATATATGTATATATTTATTTGTATATATGTATTTTTATTAAAATTATATATATATATATATATATATATATATATATATATATATATATATATATATATATATATATATATATATATATATATAATTTTAATAAAAATTATTTAATTATTTTAATAAGTTCTGCTTTCCTCCTTTATAATCAACAGTCTAAGAAAGGGGACTAGATAGATAGAGAGAGAGAGAGAGAGAGAGAGAGAGAGACAGACAGACAGACAGACAGACAGACAGACAGACAGACAGACAGACAGATGACAGACAGACAGATAGATGATAGATCGATCAATCAATCAATATATAGATGATACACACACACACACGCACACACACACACACACACACACTTCCCTTCTAGAATATCCTTGCAGCATGTCTTTATTTGTTAAGTATTGCTCCTTTCTTAAGGTGAAATGTTCTGATTACCCAAGCATGTGGTGAATTCCTTTCTCTAAACATACTAGTCAGGGAGTTACTCAAAGTACAACTATTTGTAATGAGACAGTTGATAAGTACCTTTTCAGACACTTATTTCTTCGCAGTTCATAAGACTTGGCTCTGGGAGATCACCAAGTGCCGGATTCTTCTTATGTTAAGTGGAAAATGGTATTTGAGCAGTTGTGTCATTGGGCAATAAACAGCTGGGCTAAATAGAAGATGTACTGTGCATCCCCTGGCTACAAAACCAGAATTCATTTCAGTTAGCTGCTGAAACACAAGCTCTTTATATGGTGATAGTGTTATAATTTCATAAAACCATCCAAGGGTTCCTTATCTCTCACTGTACACTTCAGACATATATTGGACAAACTATTGGGTCTAGATTAAGTCTTATTTTAAAACATGTACTTGTACTTTCATTGTGTCTGTAGAAACATGAGTACTGTAAGTGCTAAATTGATTTTAAAGGTTAATGTGGATTTATGATATACTTTTCTTTCCATTATAGACAAAAAATAATACAGAAATGGCTATGTCTGTTATATAGTTACAACACTCCTAAAACTAGTATAACTCTCACCATCACCATAATGAAATTGCATATCAAAATCCAGCCAAATCCAATCTGAACATCTGGCTGACTGTGTGATGAACCATATAATTTTCACATAATGAAATTATAGGATTACCTAGTTTAATAGATAAATTGACACTTTTAATCATTCATTTTTAAAAAATAAATGAAATTAATAATGTTTGGCTAAATTTTCATCAAACTAAGTTGATTCTTTAAATAATACATAGCAAAAAGTTAAAATATATGAGGCTATCAACTGTATAACAGTCAAAATATTTTGGAAAACCTTGAGATTAATACTATTTTCTATCTATATTTATTTCTCATATTGAAATATATGGAAGTCATAAACTTGTATTTCTCCAGTGTGTTTAGTCATCTCCCCAAATCATTTTTTTTTGGAGAAATTGTGTATATACAGTATATATATCTTTATTTTATGTAACATTTTTTGCTGATAAATGAAAATAAAGGGAGACTATTATAGATCTATTTCGAGCTATTTTGCTCTCATCAGATAGCCATACCCGTAGTGGGAATTGAACCTGGGCAGTCTGCTTGAAAGTCAGAAGATTAACCTCTGGGCCACAAGGTTCTATTCCCAATCAGCTCTTCACCAGGAAAGGGTTATATATGTTTATTCGGTTGAGTCATCCTGCTGTATGGAAGGAAACATCACAGCTTCCTTTTGCCTTTCAGCCCCTCCTGGGACCATCCAGGCAGTTTTCTATAGTCGACAAACTATATTGTCTATATGTGTAACATTTTTTTGTTGATAAATGAAAATAAAGGGAGACTATTATAGATCTATTTCGAGCTATTTTGCTCTCATCAGCTAGCCATACCCGTAGTGGGAATTGAACGTGGGCAGTCTGCTTGAAAGTCAGAAGATTAACCTCTAGGCCACAAGGTTCTATTCCCAATCAACTCTTCACCAGGAAAGGGTTATATATGTTTATTCTGTCGAATCATCCTAGTGCAGTGATGGCAAACCTTTTTTTCCTCGGGTGCTGAAAGCAAGCAAGCACCCGCTATCGTGCGCATGCGAGTGCCCACACCCATAATTCAATCCCCCTGCCCCTGCCCCCCTGTGCATGTGTGCATGACCCCCACACTGCCCTACCCCCGCGCATGCACACACAACCCCACCTCCCCCCCATTTCCCAACTTCCGGTGGGCCTGGTAGGCCTGTTTTTCACCCTCCCCAGGATCCAGAGGCTTTCCTGGAGCCTGGGGAGGGTGAAAATGGCCTCCCCCGCCCCTGGAGGCCGGAAACACCCTCCCAGAGCCTCTGCACGAGCCAAAAATCAGCTGGCCAGCATGCACATGCGCGCTGGAGCTGAGCTAGGTCAATGGCTCGGGTGCCGGCAGATATGGCTCCACGTGCCACCTGTGGCACCCGTGCCATAGGTTCGCCATCACTGTCCTAGTGTATGGAAGGAAACATCACAGCTTCCTTTTGCCTTTCAGCCCCTCCTGGGCTGAAAATTAAAATCTTTAGTTTAATGTAATAGATCAGTTAGTTGCCGAGTTAAAAACAGCTGATTAATCAGCAGTTTACACAGCAATTCTGTGGGTACCCTGAAATTAAATGTATTTAACTTATATTATGTGTTAAATAATTTAACGTAGATAATTTAATTCATTATTTTTTAAAAGATAATTTTAAAATAATTTAAATTATATCTAAATTTTGTGTGTTGATGAGGTTAAATCCTATTAAATGTAGTGGAAACTTATTTTCTACACCTATATAGGATTACAATATACAATTATCAAGATGAATTATATAAATTATTTTATTATAATGATCCTAAATTATGTCATTCATTAATATTTGTTATTCATTAATCATATCGTGAGCCACGGTGGCACACTGGTTAGAGTGCAGTACTGCAGGCTACTTCTGCTGACTGCCAGCTGACTGCATTTTGGCAGTTCGAATCTCACCAGGCTTGAGGTTGACTCAGCTTTCTATCCTTCCGAGGTCGGTAAAATGAGGACCCAGATTGTTGGGGCCAATATGCTGACTCTGTAAACCGCTTAGAGAGGACTGTAAAGCAGTGTAAAGTGGTATAAGTGCTGTTGCTATTGCTATATCATGATGCATGGTTACATGTTGCATTTATTTATTTATTTATTTATTTATTTATTTATTTATTTATTTATTTATTTATTATTTATTTATTTATTTATTTATTTATTTATTTATTTATTTATTTATTTATTTATTTATTTATTTATTTATTTGACAGTTGCCCATGTCACATATGTGACTCTAATCGGTAAACGAGATTAAAAAGGTTAGTACAACAATAATCAAGAAAACATAACAACAAAAAGCATTGCAAGCATCAAAAACAGTAAAACTATAATTATAATTAATTATATAAGTATAAAACCGTAATTTGTGGAAGAGCAGAGTCACTTTTTTCCCTAACTACCTTACAGACTCCATATCCACATTACTGGATTCACAGGTAGATGGCAAAGCCATATTTTTAGCTCCTTCTGGAAAGTCAGCAAATTCAAATAAGTCCCATGCCATTCAGGACTATACGTTATTAACAGCATCTGGAATCCTTTTTTTTAAAGTTTTTTTTTCTACAAACATATTGTTGTGTGAACAGTGTAGAACCAGAGTTACATTTTAGTACAAATAAAACAATATTCTTCATATTTAATACAATTAACAATCTTATAATCTTTTAGTAATAATACACATATTTTGTTAAATTATAACCTTTTCTTAATTATTCAATATTTCAATATATTATTTTTATGCCAATCTCCATATTCTTGATATCAATCCTTTTACTACAAATAGAATACCAATAATGATATTTGTTGTGTGTAACAAACTTATTTAATTCTAATAGTAACGGAAAATTGTTCCCCTTTCTCATTTTTAGTTATGACACTGTTTAAAAAATATCCCCTTTCTAATCACATTTAAAAAAATATCCCCTTTCTAATCACATTTAAAAAAATATCTCTTTTCTAATCACGTTTTAAAAAATATCCCCTTTCTAATCACATTTTAAAACAAATAAAACAGTATTCATCTTAGTTATGTTTAACAAGTTATATAATTCTAATAGTAATAATACACATTTTGTTAAACTATAATCTTTCATTATTTTGTTCAATAATTCAATATATTGTTTCCATGCCAATCAAATTCTATATATCGTATCTGGAATCCTGAAGTAAAGTGGTGGTCAATCTAGGAGGAGAGGTGCATTGATCTAAGTGTACACATAACTGCCCACACTGCCACATTTTGCAGCATGTGAAATTTCCAGATGTTTGTCAAGGGAAGCCCTATGTAGACGTGTTACAGAAATTTCACGCGGGAGAAAACCCGAATAACCAAAGACCTACATACAAACACCCGCGAAAACCTCAGAAAACATATATATACCGTATTTTTCGGAGTATAAGACGCACCGAAGTATAAGACGCACCTTAGTTTTGGGGGAGGAAAACAAGGAAAAAAGGCCTCTGCCTCCCAGCAATTTGCCAAACAGCAAACAGCAAACAGCATATATATATATATATATATATGCTGTTTGCTGGTTATATATATATATATATATGTGTGTGTGTGTGTGTGTGTGTGTATACACACACACACACACACACACACACACACACACACACACACACACCGTATTTTTCGCAGTATAAGACGCACCGGAGTATAAGACGCACCTTAGTTTTGGGGGAGGAAAACAATATATATTGCTTTCATATATATGAAATGTATATACTCGGAGGTAACACCATCTCTTATAAAATTGACACAAGGCAGGAATATAAAAATATATGGGATGTGGAGACAGCAGATAGACATTTTTAATAATCTGGAATAGGAGGCTGAGCCCAAGGGAGGGGTCAAAAGTGTCATCAGTCTCAAGTCCCTTTGTGCCCACAAGAGATCTAAGTCCTGCTCACCTTGAATTCCATTGATTCTTATCTACCGCCAACTCCTTAGATTCAGGTTCTTATAGAGCTCTTTAGCAACAAATAAACCTATATATTAATTTGAACTGCCTAGACTTCTGATTTCCTGCACTTGACATGGACCTTTTGATTCATCCCTTTATGGATAGCTGTTTGAGTGACCACTGCAAACTTTCCACTGAGTATGCCACACATTATTTTCACAATAGAAAGTGTATGGGAAGAGATGTACGAATAATATTTTATGGAGTATGCATAGGATAGCTGGGGTAGCTTCAAGAAAACATTATTCAGTTCTGAGAAAAAGAAAAGAATAAGATGGTCAAAATAACGTTGATTTAATGTTGTCTTATATAAGATGGGTCTGAGAGATACTTCCAATAATTTTCAAGATTTTGCTATTCTATCTTATTACAATTAAAAGCATTCCTAGCATTTCCCTCTTTCTTTTTTTTAAATTATTATAATATATATTTTATTTAAAGAACAATTAAAAACAAACAAACATACAAGCAACAAGACATAACAAAGACCTATATACGTAAAAGTTGTGTACATGACGGATTATCCAGTTAAACTATTTACATAAAGTTCCTTTGTCTATGTTCTTCTTTTTGAAAAGAATCAAATTTTATACAATTTTTTAAATCTTCCAATTTTCCCGATATCACTTATTCTTGGCTCTCCTTTTATCCCACCATTCATATAATTTATTCCAGGTTTCATAATATTCGGTATCTGATTTGTCCTTCAACTGCAGCATTAATCTGTCCATTTCTGCACATATTAGTATTTTATCTAAGAGTTCTCCTTCCTTGGGTATTTCTTTATTTTTCCAATTTTGGGCAAATGCTATCCTTGCAGCGGTCAAGATGTGTAACATGAGGTATAATATAGTTTTTCCAAATTTTCCCATAGTTATTCCCAATAAAAATAGTTCAGGTTTTAACTCCAATTTTATTTCCAAAATTTCTTCCAACCATTGCCTTACTTTTCCCCAGTATTCTTGTGTTTTGGCACTCCCACCACATACAATAATATGTGCCAGGAACTCTTTTACATTTCCAGCATAATGCTGATGCATTCCGACTCATTTTTGCTATTCTTGTGGGTGAGAGATGCCACCTATAAATCATTTTATAAAGGTTCTCTTTGTAAGAGGTAGCTAAGGTAAGCTTTCTATTTCTATACCATAGAGTTTGCCAAGTGTTAAGGTCAATGTTAGTTCCGAAATCTTTGCACCACCTAATCATCGTTTCCTTAACCTGTTCTTCCCGTAGTGTCTGTTCTAAGAGGTGTTGATATATTTTTCCTATCATTTTTCCTTCTGGTCCTAATACTATTTTATCCAATTCAGTTTCTTCTATTTTTATACCAGGTTCTCTTTTATCTTGCCTATATTTTGATTGAATTTGCAAATATGCCCACCATTCAAGTTTTATACCTTTCTCATATAATTCTGACCTTGATTTTAATTCTCCCCTCTCGTCCAATAGTTGTTTATATGTTGTAACCTTTCCCAAATGTATAAAATTTGGATGCACTTGCATTTCCAACGTTGATAACCAATTTGGTATTTGTGTATAATTTTGTCCCTTGATTTTTTCCCATACCTCAAGCAGAACTCGTCTAACATTTCCCTCTTTCTTGACCTTGCTAATCTCAAAGGTCTGACAATCAGAAACAGCAGTCAAATGAACTCCTCCTCAAGAATGGTAGGAATTGTGAACAATTTTGCTGCCAAAGCTAGTTCTTTAGCAGTGCTGCTCCTGAAGTTGTATGGAAGCACTTAGGAGCACTTAAATGCTAAAGGAGCACTTAAGACAGTTTTTGGACAGTCATGGACCCACCTTGGAAGGGGAGTGTTGAAGATTACAGTTCCCTCTGGGAGCAGTCGGAAAGATGGCATCCATCTTTCCTTTTATCAGTTTGTTTTCTTACGCAGGCCTGCGTTTCATTTTTTAAAGCTTTTGTTTTATTTTGTTTTTTATCTTTAAAAGTTGATCAGCTGGTTGAATGCTGATTTATTTTAACTCCATGGTGGACATTATCTGTTCTTTTTTTTTTCTCTTTCCCTTTTATTTGGAAAAGTTGTTCTGAATAACTTTTGCTATTTCGTAAGGAAAGCATCACATATTCTGGGGTAGTGAAAATGTTTTCATTTGATTTACATTTATACTGGACTCTCACTACAGGGCTTTTACATTTTAATAATTTGTAAAATGTTTGGAGCTTATTTTTTAATCTTTTAATTTTGGATCAAAATATCCATGAAATATCTGCACTGTTTTTCATTCTGATGATTCTTGTGTCCTTTTAGCTATCATTGCCAAGTTACACAGAGCAACAATGTTTCAAATTACAGACAAGCAAATGTGGCTGATATTTTTAAAAAATACTGGTTGATAATATGCAATGCTTATGTGAAAGCTTTTTAAAAAGTTTGATGAAATGACACTGGTTGTGAAAATATTCAGATGCGTTTAACCGTAGATAAATTACCATATTTTTCAGACTATAAGACACACCGGAGTAAAAGACACACCTTAGTTTTTGGGGAGGAAAATAAGAAAAAACAAATTCTGCCTACCAGCATCCATCTGGCTAGCATCCTTAGCAAACAGCCTGGAACAGGTGTATTAGCCTTACAAAGGTCCGTTTGAAAGGCTGCTTTTTCAGCCTTGCAAAGCTCGGTTTGAGAGGTTGTTTTCAGCCATGCAAAGCTCCATTTGAGAGGCTGTTTTAGCCTTGCAAACCTCTGTTTGAAAGGCTGCTTTTTCAGCCTTGCAAAGCTCCATTTGAGAGGCTGTTTTAGCCTTGCAAAGCTCGGTTTGAAGGGCTGTTTTAGTCTTGCAAAGCTCCGTTTGAAAGGCTGCTTTTTCAGCCTTGCAAAGCTCCGTTTGAGAGGCTGTTTCAGCCTCCGAAAGCTCCGTTTGAGAGGCTGGGCAGGATTACATTCAGTGTATAAGACACACCCAGATTTTCACCCTCTTTTAGGAGGGAAAGGTGCGTCTTGTACTCCGAAAAATACAGTAGACTCAGCAAAGGAATGTGATCTGAAAGCAGTAGATTCATTGGAAAGAAATATGACCTTTACAGAATTAGAAGTTCAAACCTGCATTCTTATAGCAGAAATCCGACGGAGTGACAATTGATAAATTGGTTTTCTGTAAGAAGATTGAAGAAGATTCAGGAATGGATTTATCACATTTAATTGCAAATTAATTCTAACTGGATGTTTGGGTGAAGATAGACCAACTTTGGAGGTTGGACTTATTATATTTAACCAGAGAGCAATTAATAAGAAATAGTATTAAGAATAGGCTCAACATTGATATACTAGGCATCAGTGAAGTTCATTGGATTGGCTGTGGCTTCTTCAACTCTGATGGTCATATTATATACTACTCTGGCAATCAAACCAACAGAAAAAGAGAAGTGGGTTTCATACTGTATTAAAAAGTGGGCAGAACTATGGAAAGTTTTTGAACAGTCAGTGATAAGGTAATGGCAATACAGATCAATGGAAACCTCACAACATGACAATTCTGCAAATTTACATCCTCACTGCATGGACTCAGCAGTAGAGAACATCAAAGAATTCTATGCTAAAATTAAGGAAATTCTGAAACAAACACCAAAGAAAGACATTACTATATTATTAGAGATTTCAGTGCTGAAGTGGGAGAAATGGAGGAAACTGGGATCATGGGCAAGTTTGGCCTTGGTGAATGAAATGAGGCAGGAGAACATCTGATTCAGCTATGTCACAAATAACAGCTAAGCATAATGAACATGTGGTTTGAACAACACAAGCAGTGTCTTCACCAAATAGTGAACACTGAAAACAAATTGACTACGTATTTTGCAAAAAAATTGGAAAAGTTCCATCTTTGCTGTTAAAATGTTCCCTGACGTAGGTCATGTGTCAGTTGCCAAGGTAAAGTTCAGATACTGCAGTGTCAAATGGCCACCCATGATTCAGAAATTTGATATCGAGAAGATTCACCCGGCATATTCAGTTGAAGTTAAGAACAGATCTGAACTGCTTAACATCACAGAAAGACAACCCTATGAGCTATGGGAGAAAATAAAAACAATTGTCACTGAAGTAGGCCATGAACATATTACATACAAAAAACAAAGGAAATTGGCCAGGTGGATATCAGATACTACAACAGAAGCTGCAGAAATGAGAAGGAACGCAAAAGCCATTGGGGGCAGGAAAGAAATACGAAGATTAAAAGCAAAGTTCCAAAGAGAGGCCAGAAAAGATAAAGAAAAGTACTGGGCTGAGCAATGTAAGAAACTAGAGGAAGCTACCATGAGAGGTCATACAAGAGAGTGTTTCACCTATGTAAAGAAAGCCAGAAATCCCTTTATAGCAAGAAAGGCTGTGGTCAGAGGATGTGATGGGCAGGAATTGCCTGACCAACAAGCAATCAGAGAAAGATGGCAGGAATATACATTAAAACTTTACACAAATGAAAAAAAGACCAAGCCATAAAAGGGGACACTGACCTATGAGAAATGGAATCAGATATCCTGGAGGAGGAAGTATAATCTATAAGACTAAAGACATCAGCGTCACAACCAAATGCCGATTAGTTAATGCAATATTTTTTCCAATTGCTAAGTATGGCTGTAAAACTTGGATTCTGAAAAAGGCAAATAGGAGAAGGGTGGATGCCTTTGAACTGTGGTGCTGGAGGTGACTATTAAGCATCCCATGGACTGCAAATATAACAAAGAAATCCTATACCAAACTTTACCAAAAATATCACTTGAAGTCAAGATAGCCAGACAGAGGCTGTCATACTTTGTTCATGTCATAAGAACTGGCTCATTCAAAAAGTCAACCAAGCTGGGAGTGATCAGCAGAAAATGAAGAAGCGCCTGCCCTAGTACCCACTGGCTGGGCACTATAAAGCATGACATCAGCATCTGAAGGAGGTGGTGCAAGACAGGAGGCATGGAGAGTGCTGCTCCATAGGGTGGCGGTGGTCTGACACAACTTAATGGCTGACGATGACAACAATGCTATTAAGAAATAAATGTGGATATTTGATCCAGGATGAATCAATGTTATCTTTTGGGACAATTGGAGATAGATAAGATGGCCATGGTGACCTTTCTATGAGTTGATTACAATAACAGTTTGTTAACAAACTTTAATCTTGCTTTTCTTATTACTGTTTTTCCTGTTAACTGGTCATTAATATAGTATAAAAATGTCAGATTAATAATTTTCAAATAGATTCAGTCGTTTTTAAAAAATGAGCCCCTTCCTTAAGGGGTCAGAAACTAATATTGTTATAAAATATTAATCAGTATCCAGGTAAATGGATAATAAGTGTGTATGTGTTAGGATTTTTTAATGTCTTGTTTTTGTTGGTTTTTTCCCTCTGGTTGTTATTAGGGGTTTTTTGTTTTTTGTTTTAAATACATTTTTGACAAGGTTTTTTTGAAATTTTGTATTTGTGTTTCAACTTTTTTTAAATAAAAGAAAAAAAAAGAAAAAAAAAGAAATAGCAATAAAATTAATTAATTCCAGTTATACCAAAAAAGAATCCTCCGCTGGCAGACAGTTTACCACATACCAGTGCCTATGCTATAATGTCTTTTTAGAAAACCATTTATGCTTTCCATAAAGGGGGTCAGCAATTATGAAAACTTGTTTCTATGGTCCATGGAGATGACATTTCCTGAGCAGACCACTGGGCATCATAGTGAATACAGTCACCGAATTTAAACCTATGTGTTATCAGCAATGTTTCAGAAAGCTAGTGTATAGCTCATTAAAACTCCTTCAGAGGCAAGACCAAAACAACTATTCACATAATACTTAGATATCAGCACAGATTTTAATTTATTGATAAGTTAATTCTATGTACTGTATGTTTACTCAAAAGGAAGGCTTTCTGAATTCAGTGGTGTTAACCAATAAGAAATAATGTGCATATATATGTAAACACCAGGATGTAACTTTTAAACTTTGAGAATTTGGGCTATCTTTCACATTTGCTGAATTGGAACTAGCTTCATAGCATTGCTTTCATAAAAATTACATTAGCAATTTTTAGCTTATGTAATGGTAAAGAATCAGGCAGGAAACTAGAAATCTGTGAGATCTGGTCCTGTCTTAGACATGAAGCCATCTGGGTCAGGGGCGGGTTCCAACTTACCTCGCTGCCGGTTCGCTTCCTCCCGCACCGTGTGGCAGCGTCACGTGGGTGCGCGTGCATTTTGCGCGCACGCGCATGAGCAATGCAAAAAACTGTTTTTTTTAAAAAAAATGCTGAAAACAAAATGGTGACACATGCGCAGTGCTGGAAACTTGGCTTCTGTGCATGCTCAGAAGAATTATTTTTTTTTAAAAAAAACTAAACTTTTTTTTAAAAAAATGGCAGCGCCCATGGATCAGCACCGACTGATCCGGTTCGGTGACGTCATCATGACATCACCAGCAGGTTGCTACCAGTTTGGGAAAACCGGTCCGAACCGGGAGGAACCCACCCCTGATCTGGTGACCTTGGGCCAGTTATTATTCTTATGAAGACGGCAAAGGCAGACCATTTCAAAAAAAATATTGCCAAGAGTATAGGGACTAGACCAGGCAGTTGCCATGAGGTAACATGACTTGAAACCTTCAGGTTAACATGACTTGAAACCACAAAAATCATCATCATCATCATCTTCTTCTTCATCTTCATCATCATCATCTAGTTATCAAGTTTAGCTAATAAACTTGGCTATGGTATCATGGTACCAGAATCTATGTTTGCCAGTTTAAACAATTCAGACATCTGCTATGTTACACTCCAATGTTTTCTCCCATTTTCCTTTTATGATCTCTAGCTCCAATCCTGCCAGTCTCATCTTTCAAAACAATGAGACAATTATTATCTTTATCTAAAGTAAACATTGCAGTTTATACAATTAAGCAATGAAATATTTTAGGATAAATTGAGCCAGAAAGACATATTTAAGGAAAGAGTGAGTGAATCAGGATTCATTGTCTTTAATTATTAAATAATTAAAGTCTCTACTCCCTAAGGACTACTCCCTGAGTCCTTAGGGAGTAGGGCGGCATAGAAGAACCTAATAATAATAATAAAGAATAAAGAATAATAATAATTTACATATATAAGAAAGAGAAAGCAATAAAGCAAAATTAACATGCAAGTATCCAAAATAAGAGAGCAAGTCTAATGTAATGGTTAAGGCATGAGGCTAGAAACTGGGGGTCCAATTGTTCTAGTCCCACCTAACGCACAAAACTGGCTGGGTGATCTTAGCCCAGTTGCTCTCTCACCTCTCGAAAAAGGCAACAGGAAATCACTTCTAAAAAAAACATTGCCAAGAAAGATGCAGGTCCAGTCAGTCTCAGACATGATTAAAAAAAGAGAAAAAAAATCCAAAATAAAAGCTTATTCACAACTGAAATCAAGTATGCTTATGTTATGTTCAAACCCAATGTATTTTTTTAGCATCATTGCTATGGCATTGACTTTGGCTGGATGCATTATCTTTCACTGCTTCTTCAAATGGCTCACTAAAAAGTTGATGTCAACTAATTTTTTTAATTATTAAATGTATATGCTGCCCATCTCCTTGATAAGGTGACTCTGACTGGCTTACAATGACTGTACAATTTTAAAATAAGGTGCTGTTTTGCTACTAAAGTACATGTATTCTCCATTGTTTTCCTTGATAAAACAGGTATCTGGTCTAAGACTAATAAACGGATTGAATTGATTGATAAAACAAGTAACTAGTTATAGGAAAGTAGATTTAATCATATTGATTGATCATCTTCTGTATTTTTCTTAACACTTTGGAAGGAAAACCTGCCTGATCACATTTGTGGCCAGTTCCACATCTCTTAAAGTAGCCATACCTATCCTGTATTCATATAAATGGTTGGTCCATTCTGACTCTTTTCTAATTCTATACCATTAAATACAAAAATAAGAGTTCCACCTTTCCCAGTGAGGATTTAACATTGATAACTACTGGATCAAAACTTCTTTCAAGGAACTTAACCTTCTGGCTTTACAATACTGTACAGTATATTTCAGGTCTGTCAAACTCCTGGCCCATGGGCCAGATGCATCACGTGCTGGCCACGCCCATGCCTGGTTTAATGAAAGGGGGGAAAGTCCCGATACGTCACGTGATGCTGCTGTGACGACGTGAGTTTGACACCCCTGGTATATTTCAAGAACTGTAATAAAACAGAGATTACACTAAAATTCTGTTGCTTTTTCTATCCATTGGTATGTGTGTGTGTGTATGTAATGTGTGCATAAATACACACACACAGAGAGAGAGAGAGTTTTACAATATTTTTTAATGTCACAAAACATTTCAGCTTTGATTGAACAGTTGTATATATGAAAAATAACAACAATAAAAACACAGACAAATCGTTACAATACTTCTGTGTAAAAATATGTCTTAATATGGTAGGCCAAAATTCCTGCTTGTCATTCCTGACTTTCCTGCTTATGATGGGGGGGATTCACCTTAAGAATGACAGCTTGAGAATTGTCAAGTTCATGTTTGACTTGGCACAGACTTGCCACATCTTAATTTACAGAAAAACTGCTAACCATTTCTGAGATCTTGTTCATCCCTGATCACATTTTGATTTAATACCATTTCAGGGAAAGGTGAACAAGGAAAGCCATATCCTGTCACAGAAGAAGACAGTGATGATTCTGCTTATCGGGAAAATGGTTTCAATATTTTTGTAAGCAACAATATAGCCTTGGAACGATCACTGCCAGACATTCGACATCCTAAGTAGGTACACTAAGTTTGATTATTATTACTTTCATTTAATATCTTTGTACTTATTTTCTTACATAGAAGAATCTGAATCAATGGAAGGTGAGAAATGGTATAAAGCTGATAATGTTAGAGGTTTCTTCTTCTATTTACAGTTTTTATAATGAATAAGAAAATACACTGTTTTTCTTATTTTCATTGAAGACAGTGCTTGGCTATCTAATACAAGGGAATTTTGAAATTTTTGTTCACATATATTAATGGCAGAATATAGGAAATGCTAGTAGCTTAAGCCTATCTTTCACTGAGTTGAAATATACAAAGTTTTACTTTGGATTGATAAACAAAATACACACATTAATCAAGTATGTTTATTATCTGTTTCATAATTGCCCATGAAGTCTAAGAAGCTATTATTTTGATGTCCAATTGATTTGATTTGTACTTCAAGGTGTGATCTGACTCAAATATGTTTCAAATTATCCAATATCTAGATTACTAGAAAAGTATCACAGGGTCCACTGAATTTTATGCATTTACCTGTCTTTAGAAATAAAAGTAAATTTATGGAACAGATAAATGTAGGAAATCCAGAGGACCCTGTGACATTTTCCTAGTAATCTAGATGTTGAATATGTTCAAATAGATTTGAGTCAGATGTTGTTGGACTGCTGTTGTTTGATTTCAGGAGGATAGTATTTCCCAGAAATCTTGGAGTAATGGCACAAGTCAAAACCAGTATCTCTGCTTTTTTTAGTCCAGATTTTTCAGAAAAGTTGTTAAACATCTGAGATTGAAATTTGTAGAGATACTGTTCTGACCCAGCTCCCCAAACACGACAAACCCTCTGAAGTTAACTCAAAGATTCCTTTATTAGGAGCGCCAGCAGCCCCGGCAAAAAGTTTCTCTCTCACTGCAGGCTAACAAGTCCAGCCAGCCGGGAGATGAATAGTTTCTGCCACATCTATTCAGCTCTGCCCCCTGCCTTTTATCCCCAGAGCTAGGGTGGGGCTTCGCTAGCAGTGGTGGTTCTTCCTTCCCAAGGATTGGCCCATGGATTTCCATTGCTCTCTTCTCCTCTGCCTTCTGCGCATCTGCGTGTCAGGCACAGGACCCAGCTGTTCCTCCTCTTCCTCATCAGCCACCTCCAGACCTGGGTGCTGTTGAGTCTTCATTTCAGGGCTGAAGGACGGCCCTGGATCCACCTCTGTCTCTCTTTCTTCCACTTTCATTCCCTCTTCCCCTTCAGAACTCTCAGGTTGCCTTGATGCTGACCCTGACTCCCATGCCTCCTCCTTCTCTGATTTGGCTGCTGGAGAGGCTGGCACAACAGAAACTCACAATCAAACTGAATAGACAGAGTCTTAATCCAGTCCATCCCGAGGTTTGAAATATTCCTTCTTGACATCCAAGGTACAATAAACAGAGTAGATCAAAACAAATGGCCACAGTTTTCAGGAAGTTGAATACAGAATAGTCAGGACAGACACATGGATACACATTATTGGACAGTCATGGAAAATATCTGGTGATTGACTACTTACAAGTAAATACACACAAGTATCTTAAATGAAAGTATTCAACTTTCATCCAAACATAACCAGGACTGATGAGCTCTGATTGTTGGCCCAGAATTCTTAGTTTCCATGTACTTCTCCATATACTTGATTCTGCTTTGTCCTTTATTTTCTTATGTAAAACCAGTAAAGCTGCATTCAGCAGTCAAGATAGATTAGGGCCAAATCTACAGATGCTGAGTTATGAAATGGCTGGGCATGCTTCCACTGAGTATTGCTCCATGAAGCCAATTCTGTCTGGCTCTTATCCTGTTCTTCTTTCTTAATGATATGTCATATTGTCAGAGCACCAACCATACCCTAATTATAAGTCTTATTGAAGTATGTTGGGAGTAGATTGATGGCAGACTTTTTTTAAGCAGAAGAAAATTATACCAGTCCTAAACCATTTGCATAGTAACTTTTAACTGTCATATTAAAAGAATAGATGAGGTGAATTATTATAACAACAGCAGCACAACAAGTTGGAAAACAATTTCAGTCCTAGCCTGCATGATCACAGTAGAGCCTGTGGTGATTCTTACACCACAGATGTTGTAAAATTGCTGTGGGAGAAGACTGATCAGAATATTTAGAGCAGGATTGTGAGGTGTTTTTTTTTGCAAGTTAGATGAATAGTGCTAGTTTTATTTAAGCAATTCTTATTAATTACTAAGTGAAAATATCAAGTGGTCAAGCACCTTGGAGGTCCCACCACTGCATAAAACCTGTAACATGAATGGGAACAGAGCAAGAACACAGCTCTGTTTTTATGTTTCTCCAATAGAGCTTGCATCAAAAACTTTGCTTGTGGATTATACATGGAAGAACTCAGTATAACATTTATTTATACTGAGTTATGTTTGTTTGTTCAAGTGTCCCAGTCTTTCAGGCATTTGGCACTTAAATTTCCAGAATTCCAGCAGCATGGACAATTCTGGGAGTTGGAAAAGCACCAGATTGGGAAAGACTGATAAAAGTTTTTATTTTCAGTTTTTAAAGATGCTTATCTAATTTTCAATACATCAAAAGTTATTTCAAGAAGAGAAAGCATGAAAAGATATGTGTTAATATCTATCACTTTCAAATGATCAATGGAACAAATTAACAGCATTTTATCTGATCTATCAATTTTAGATATTTTGGTTTTGGCTGGGAAAATTAATTCAAATCACCTGAAATTATCTACAGCAGTTCCTTTCGGCCAAGAGTGCTTCTAGTTATATGGAAATTTAATACCTAATTATAGAGCATTGAAGTAGCATTCTATTGCATAGTTGGCATGATAAAAAAGGAGTGCATAATAGCTTTTGCTCTGAAAGGCTATCCTGATTTCTACTTGTGTTCAAAACTGTGCCAAAGGATGAAAATCATTTGAGACACCATGAAGCTGAACTGCCACTTTCTCCTATTGTGTTTGTTGAACTATTCTTGCAAATTTGATTTTTGCCAACTGATAGCCAGATGGCCATGGCATTTCTTAAGAGACCCCAGAAATAAGGTGTTATCAGTGCTGACTTAATGGGAGCATTAACATTTGGATTCCTGCTCTTCCATTAACATTTTTATTTCATGAACCTAATACAGAATAATAGAGTTGGAAGAGCCCTTGGAGGTCTTTTAATCCAACCCCCTACTCAAGCAGGAGACCCTATACCATTCCAGACCATTGGCTGTCAAGTCTCTTTTTAAAAGCCTCCAGTGATGAAGCACCCACAACTTTGAAGGCAAGCCATTCCACTGGTTAATTGTTCTCCATAAGAAATTTTTTCCCTTAGGTTTAGCTTCTGTGGCTTGCCAAGGGCACTGTCATTCTCAGAAAAGATTCTGTAATTGTTCAATTTGATTTTTGTCTTATTATTTTTTACTTTTTTACTTTTTTATTTTTTTTGTATTTGTATTTTGTATTCGTGTTTTTTAACGTTGGAAAATTAATAAAAACTATTTTAAAAGAAAAAGAAAAGATCTGAATTTGTAGGACATCTTCTAACTGGAATAAAACCCACAATTCACAGGTATATTCCTGTATTGTATTATGTTTTTGTTAAATCGTGTGAATGAAGAGACTGGAGGCAGGCTTCAAACAATAAGTTCTTTATTCAACTATGTACAGACTCCAGCAGAAAGCCAGTCTGACAGCTAGCCCTTTTATAGGGAGCTGTCAGATGGGTCTACCAATCAGCAGCTCCCATTCTCTCGCTCAAATGGAGAACCTGGTTGTAACCAGGCACTCTCAATATGTAACAGTTTTGGTCTATTTTATTTTATTTGTTCTAATAAGAGGCTGTTTGATATTAGGTAGATCAAAAATACTGTGCAAACTTAGCTTCTGCAGTCCTCTGTACAATATTTTGATGAAGGCTATATGTTTAGGGTTGTTGTCCTACTATAGAATAAATCTGGGACCAGTTACACACTTCCCTGGCATGATGGATAATTACCTGCCTGTATTTCTCAGCATTAAGGACACCTTCTGATCTGAGGGGCTCATCTTCCAGCGTCATAACTTTTTGCCTTTTGGTACTGTCCATGGGGTTTTCATGGCAAAGATACTGGAGTGGGTTGCCATTTTCTTCTCTAGTGGATCACGTTTTGCCAGAGCTCTCTGCTATGACCTGTCCGTCTTGGGTGGCCCTGCACGGCATAGCTCATAGCTTCATTGAGCTATGCAAGCCCCTTCACCACGACAAGGCAGTAATCCATGAAGGGGTTATATAATGTATATTATATTATATTATAATGTATATTAGCTGACACTTTATTATATATGACACTATATATAAAAATAATGTATATTAGCTGACACTTTATTTAAACTAAATTTGTGATTGCATGAACTCTGTTGATGTCATACACTAAAATAAATAAATCTAAGATACATGGGTGGAGGGGGGAGGTTAGCAGCCATATGATTACAAGATGAAAGTTTTACCCCGTTTGCATTACTTCTCTTCAAGTATGGTTAGTATATGAAGAGCAAGCTTGAGAAGATGGAGCACTGCATGCTGTTCCTTCCACATAACTCCACATGTTCCATCCCTAAACTAATTGGATAGACTTGTTGAGCAAAGTAATCTGCTTCTCCAATCCAAAGACACGATGGAGAAAACATTTTTTGAACAATTGTGTGTGAGAGTCCCTTTTTATAATGACATGAATAGCATGTAAATAAAATAATAGTATGTACTGATATTTTTCCATAAAAAACCCCGGAAGTCAATGTAGTTATACACAAACCAATTAAACTGTACTATTCAGCTTTAAAGCTGATTTAGGAAACAGCTTCAATCCAAATATCAGTACATACTATTATTTTATTTACATGCCATTCATGTCATTATAAAAAGGGACTCTCACACACAATTTGTTCAAAAAATGTTTTCTCCATCGTGTCTTTGGATTGGAAAGCCAGTCTCTGGCTTTACAGGTGAGTTACCATAAGTTTTATATTAGCATTTTAATTTCCAGTTTCAAACATTTTCTGTAATGTTTCTACCCACTAAAAGCTTTGAGGCAGTGCACTACCATCATTGATGAAATTATTTTCATTTGTCCCATCCTTACTAATTTTACAGACCTGTCAAATGGTTGTGCAAATTACTAGTTATCGACTGCTTTATCAAGTTCAGCTGACAAGGCTAGATTGAAAATGGAATCTAGTATGGCTATAGCTAACTCCCATAAATTGAATATTTTGACAGACTGAGACAATTACTATGTAAATCTTTGCTTGAAAATGTTTTAGGCTGGTATTTTTCTGTGGCATACTGGTCGCTGGCTTGATGTCAGGTAGTATTGTAGTTTCTCTGATAAAGAAAAGGTCAGCTCTTTCTCTCTGTGTCTGTCTTTAAAGTACCCCCTATTAACAATAGTTACAAAAACTGAATGGAAAATTGAAACTTTCATTATCTCTTTGTTTTGACTTTGAAAATTGAGGTGGGGTTACTGTAATTGTCTCTGAATTCTTATACTTGTCATTTATTCTCTCTTATTTCCTAGAGGTTTTGCAGACAACATATCTCCCTTGTGATTTATTTGTTTTAGGTTAGTTTTAACCCACTTTTTATGAATAACTCAAGACAGAGAACTTATGTAATCCACCTTCCTCTTCCTATTTTTTCCTTACCCTGTGAGGTGAATCCGGCTGAGAAAGAGTGACTGTCCCAAAGTCCCCCTGCTGGCTTTCATGCCTAAGGCGGGACTAGAAATCACAGACTCCTGGTTTCTAGCCTGGTGCCTTAACTACTAGATATACTTGGGTCTTTTATGATATATATATATATATATATATATATATATATATATATATATATATATATATATATATATATATATATATATATATGTGTGTGTGTGTGTGTGTGTGTGTGTGTGTGTGTGTGTGTGTGTGTGTGTGTGTGTGTGTGTGTGTGTGTGTGTGTGTGTGTGTGTGTGTGTAACATTTTTTGCTGATAAATGAAAATAAAAGGAGACTATTATAGATCTATGTCGAGCTATTTTGCTCTCGTCAAATAGCCATACCCGTAGTGGGAATTGAACCTGGGCAGTCTGCTTGTAAGGCAGAAGTGTTAACCTCTAGGCCAGGTTCTCTTCCCTATCAGCTCTTCACCAGGAAAGGGTTATATATGTTTCCTTGTGTGATGTTTCACAGCTGTGATGTTTCACAGCTGTGATGTTTCCTTCCATACACCAGGATGACTTGACAGAAAAAACATGTGTGTGTGTGTGTGTGTGTGTGTGTGTGTGTGTGTGTGTGTGTGTGTGTGTGTGTATGTATATGTATGTGTAACAAGTTTGGCAAAAAGTTTGTAAAATTGGGCATGACCCACTTAACAGTCACCTTGCTTAGCAATGTAAATTCTGGTTCCAATTGTGGTCATAAATCAAGGACTACTTATATATTCATAAATGTACTATTTCTTCAACATCCTTCCTAAGTGGAATATTTTGCTACCATATTATGGGATTAGGAGCAAAGACATAAATTAACTTCTGTTAGCAAAACCAACAATAAATCATACCAAAAAAAATTTTATTGTCCAATTGCCTTTTGATTTACTTTTTCTTTATTCCTGCATTCGTATGCTCTACTGTACGTGCTCTGATCTTATCTCTTAGGTTCTGAACACTAATGTACAACCTGATTCTTATTTTTCAGTTTTCTATTTCTAATTTTTATCTTATCCTATCGTTCTATATCCTATTTTATTTTCTTATCTTTGTGCTTTCTATTTACAGCTTAGCTAATAATTCTCATTTTTTTCATCTTTGTCCTATTGATGTTTTATCCTAGCTAATTCTTTAGGGCTCTGCAGCCAAAATTTTTTAATGCTTTTATCTCCTTTTTCCTCGTTCCCAGGATTGGGCAGTTTGCCTTTGAAAGAATAATGCAAATACTTCTTGGTGCAATATGGCCTTCCTGGCAACAAAATTGTTTTTTCCATGTGTAGAAAAAAAGGAGCGATCTCCTGGTGTCCCACTTTCCACTTTTATTTTTTGCTGCTATAAGAAAAGTTGCTGTGGGTATCCCACAACTGAATGGCCCTTTCTCCGCAGCATGATGCTCCTTTCTTTGAGGATGGGGTGTTCCTTTCTTTCTCTTTCTCTTCTTGTGTGGGATCCCCCCCCCTCTCTCTCTAAGAATTTCACAGAGGCTGGGATGTTGAGACATTACACACTTGATGGGGATGGAATATCTGCAGTTTCTCACCTCCTGCTTCCTAGGTGAACTTTTTTTAGGTGAGTGCTTTGCATTGTTCTCCTTGGGACAGGATGATAAGGCTATTCTGGCAGTGGAAATATAGCGATGTTTGGGCTGTGCATTCTGGGCTTGGTCCGGTTTATGTGTGCATGTGGTGGGGCAGAGACAGCAGAGAGGAAAGTAGGAAAAGTGTTTCCAATAGGAAAGGAGGGAAGGAGAGATAAAGAAAAAGGTGGAGGAGAAATTGGAAAAGAGTTTGCAGATTTATTTTATTATTTTTTCATCATACCCCATTATCTGCACATTATTCCAGCTTTACTCAGTGTGGGATAACCTAACAACTCTTTTTATGTTAGCAAAAATAAAAGTGGAAAGTAAGACACCAGGCGAACCTTCCTCTATTCCATACACATTAGAAACAATTTTGTGGACAAGGAGGGCATATCGCACCAAAAAGGATTTGGTTTTTTTTTTCAGTGACAAATTGTCCAATGCTGGGAGTCCTGGCTGTATGTCTCTTCCTTCTGGCAATCAACATTGAACTTGGTGTTTAGTGTGAGTAGCAGCTGCTTTGCATTCAAACCTGCACCCCGGCAAAACTTGTCTAGTGGTGACAGCTGATTGTGCGGCTCAGCGCCAGTCAACTGAGTGGCGCGGACATCCTGGGGCCCAATTCTGGCATCCAGATCAGATTTCGCCATGGGTCAGGCGACCCTGGTCCCATTCCCTTCACCCTGGCAGTGCGGCAGTGGCTGGGAATTTGAAAAACCCTGATGCCCAAGGCTGCTGCCCGCACACCACCCAGCATCCTCCCAAGGCAGCTGCAGCCAATAGACTCATTCCACTCTTGTATGGTCTTCTGTTTTTGGGGGCGCAGAGGTCAGCAAGGTCTGCCACACTGTTAGTCCTCACAGATTCTCTGTTTCACTTGACAATACAGATGCTGCCATTTTCTTCTGAAGGAGTCAGAGCTGTCTTTCCACCCTATCTGTGCTTCTGAGGTTTTCCCAGCTGCTACTGCCTTCCTTCCTGCCATTCTCAGTGCCATTTTCCACTGCTAGTACCAGATTACCTTTCTACATTCTTAGCCCTCTCTTTGGCTACTTGGCAATTGCTATAATTTCTCCTAGCTGGCTTGATCTCTGCAGTCCCTGCCTCAGCTGTTGCAGGAGTTTCTGTATCATGTATGGGCTGCTGCTGTTGTTATCTCCTAATGCAGTCAATTAATACATGCATGTATCAGGGGTGAAATTCGACTGGCTCGGACCGGCTCGGGCAAGCTGGTAGGGACGATTTGAATTATTTATTTTGTTATTCTTTATTTTGAATTGTTTCACCGAACTGGTAAAAACCACCCCTGGATGGCCCCGCCCTCGCCCACTCACCACTCACCGCTTCCGGCCAGGTCGGGGAACGCGCGGTTCCCCAGCTCCGGCCTTGCCCTGGAGCCACCACCCGCTCACCGCCTGCTCACCCTCCACCTTGCTCACCTTCGCGCCTTGGGGGGGACACGGTGAGGCTCAGCTGCCTTTCGTGCTGCCTTCTGAGCAGCTCCGCTGTGAAGGGAGGGAGAAAAGTTTGGCTTCTCTCTGCCACAGCATTCAACGTGGCTGCTTCTTGCCTCTTTCTCAGGCTCATACACACAGAGCAAACATGAGAAAGAGGCGAGAAGCAGCCAAGTTAAATGCTGCAGCAGAGAGAATCTGAACTTTTCTCTCTCCACTCACAGCGGAGCTGCTGCAGCCTGTCCCTTTAAGGTACTTCGACCCCTGGGAGGGAGGGGGCCGGGGGGACCATAAAGGGAGCAGCAGCTCTGCTGTGAATGGAGGGAGAAAAGTTCAGCTTCTCTCTGCCACAGCATTCACTATGAGCCCTTCTCGTGCTCACACACACATTTTTTCCTACCGGGTTCTGTGGGCGTGGCTTGGGGGTCATGTGACTAGTGGGCATGGCTGTAAGTGACATTGAGTTGGCCATGCCCACTCAGTCACAAGACACCCCCCCACCAAGCCACACCCACAGAACCGGTAGGGAAAAATTTTGAATTTCACCCCTGGCATGTATACATCCAACTCAAGTTTCTCTACGCAAGGGCTTAATGATTATCTTTAGCTAAATGGACATGTGTGGATTTGTGGACTTCCCAGGCAGAAAACCAAGCTGCCTCTTAAAGGACTTGCTTCTCACTGGTTGCTAGATGGAATCTTAGCAAGGCATAAGTGAAAGAGAGGACACTGGGGCTATTTTTCCTTCATCCGTCTTTTCATTCTTCACACTTGTCCTGACAGAAATGTGTATTCATAGACATCCTTGGAAAGAGGAAATGGAGGGGGAGAGAAATGATGGAACATGCATTATGACATGACTACATAAATGTTGCCTATTATGTACTTAAATATGACAATGTGATGCAACTTAGATGCAGCCTTCAATAGGTAAGTTCTATTGTATATTTGAGTGTCATCCAGTAAAACAAAATCAGCCAAGAAAATTGTTTTGTTGCTTTTGAATCTCAATGCTTTGATCAACTAACCTCAGTTCCCAAACCATTATACTAAAAAGAAAAAATGTTCACTTTTTGTTCATTATTTCAACTTCATTATTGGAATTCTATTTCAACATTCTTGTAAAATGTTGAACTTCTAAATGTTATCTTGTTGCTAGCAATATACAGATATGTTTGGTGCCTTATTAAGTAGTTCACGAAATAGCTTTTCGGCTTTCCCACTTATACTTGAATGTTCACTTTTACTTATCAGCTGATACAAGCTTATTTCTCTAGAGATATACTTGCACTTACATTTTATATTTAATAGTGCTGATTATTCTAAGCATTTAGTTGCACTGTTAGAATTGTATTAGCAAGGCTTATATTATATAAGACTTCAACAATATTGCTGCATATGGAATTCTTTTACCAGCCAGCAGAATTCTGACATTCTGCTTATTCTCTCAGGCAGACTTTTCAAGACCATTCAGTTTGGTTCCTAATCTACAGAGCTTGTGTATATTGGGTTTATTTCATCCTTATACTGTATAATGTGTGATTCAATTTCTCTCCCCACTCCTCATTCCTGCTTTTTCTATCATATAAAATACAGTTATAAGTCTGGGTCACATATAACATCAGATTACCAACTCCCTGCCTTTCACTTTAAAGCTTTTTTTATAAAGACTATAAGCAGAAGGAGAGAAAAGGAACAAGAAGTTTGTGCTGAATGATGGAACTTAAGCCAGTTTAGGAACCTTACCTCCAATGGACACACCAATGACAGAAAACAACAGCTATGGTTCAACAACATTTTGTTACACTTCACTTCCAGCACAAACTAGCAGCCAATTCAGGTAGATTGTGTTAGAAGGCAGACAATATATGAACCACTGGAGCTCTATTGTTATAGGGCGTAATAGCAAAATCTTGAAAGCCTGACAGAGATCCCTTCCTGTATTAACCTCAAGGTAAACTTGAGTTTTTCTCATCTGCTCCTTTTTGTATGGGCTCAGATGATGCCTATATAATGGCTACTTAATTCTTTCTTCAAAACCATTTCCATATGCCTCTGTACACAAACTTTCCAGAGATAGACAAGTCAAATTTACTTTTTTTCCTATGAGATAGATATCTGTTCTACCATCCTTCCATTCAATGGAGGTTGCATGCTCAGTTTAATTAATATTGCAGAACTAGAAACATTTATATTAAGGACCGCATGAGTGAAGATAGGTAAAGGAGATTAAATAATTCTGTTTTACTTACTTTTATAAATTGAATTTCTGCTTATCCACAGATTAGATGCACACAAGAAAATATAAGATTTACAATCCTAAATTTCCTGCCTAATTGTAGCTATCTGAAAATGATTAAAATAGCAGATACTATATGGCAATTTATCCCTAGGTTGGGGAAATGATGAATTGATGTTTTAGATTCATTGAACTGAAAGCTGATTGGAAGATAATAGGAACCATGGTATGTTATTTGAGAGAAAACTAAAGGACCTAATCAATAAAGAGTTTATTCATTTTCTCTTTACTTTCCATCCTCATATATTACTCTTCATGGAATAACAGAGTTGGAAGGGACCTTGGAGATCTTCTAGTCCAATTTCCTGCTCAAGCAGGACAGCCTATATTTTTTCAAACAAATGGTCCAAGTAAAAATGTCTTTTTATTCTCTTTTATAATGTTAAAAGTTTTAAATATTAATATTAATTAGTACATTTTGTTTTTAACTGTTCTATACCACTCTGAATCACTTGATTGTGAGATGATGAATAAATAAAATAGTGGTACATTTAAAAGACATTTACAGGACTATGATTACATGTTGTTATAACTTCAGAGTTACAAGTCTTCAGATTGTGCTGGGGGAAGAAGCAAGGAGGTTGTGAAGCAAGATATTGTCTAAATAATCATACCCTATTCCAGAAAATACTCAGAAAATAGTGTTCTGGATTTCAATCAGCCATTTCAAATTAGTCCTAATCTGAACATTATTACAATTTTACTCCCTGTTTGGAATGAAGTAAAAAACAGAAAGCAAGCACATCTTCAAAAGAGCCTCTTCTACTGAAGGAAACTAGCTGATTTAAATCAAATGAGAAACCTCTTATTACACAAAACCATAGTATTCCACATATAACAATAAATTAAATAGTAAATAAAACAGATAGCTCACACTGAATAAAATGACATATATTATTGTCTGACAACCACTTATATAATTCTCATTGCAGTTAAACTACTTTTATGTGATACATCTCATACCTTCCAATGATGTTGGGGCAACAATTTCCTGTCAGATTTCTCTTTCTAACATTTTGTGTGTGTGTGTGTGTGTATATATGTATATATATATGTGTGTATATATGTATGTGTATATATATATATGTGTGTATGTATATACACATACATACATACATACATACATACTCTCTCTCTCTCTCTCTCTCTCTCTCTCTCTCTCTCTCTCTCTCTCTATATATATATATATATATACATATATATATATATATATATATATATATATACATACACGTACACACACACACATACACATATACATACTGTGTGTGTGTGTGTGTGTGTATATATATATATATATATATATATATATATATATATATATATATATATATATATATATATATATATATATATATATATATGCTTGAGTTATTTGTAAAATAATAAAGGCAGGATACAAATAAATAAAATAATATTAGACGTTTCAGAAAACTGAAGAAGAGATATTTGCATCTGCTAGGTTGCAAAAAAATTGTGAATGTGTTTTTATTCATTAACTTATTATGTGAAGTCTACCATACTGTATAAAGTAACCTTGGATAATTCCAAAATAAAAGTTTGGGTGGTGGTTACTTTTTATATTACATATTTATATTTTATATTATATGTTATCTAAAACAAAATATTTCACCAAAATAAGGAATTTTCATTTCAAACAGTATAAATCGGTCTTAACAAGAACAACAAAAATGTGGTTCTTCAGGATAGATTGATTTTGAATGTACAATACTGATAATGTAGTAGAGGATTTTTATTACAAAAATCATTATGTGTTTGTATATCATATTTATATTTATATCTACTGGGGAAAATAAATAAATGAGAAAATGCAATTCTTTTTTATATTCTTACAAGGTACCTCTTTTTTTTCATCCTCAGCTGTAAGGAAAAGGTATACTTGGAGAAGCTCCCAAACACTAGTATAATTATCCCATTTCATAATGAAGGTTGGACTTCACTTTTGCGGACTATACACAGCATTATCAACAGGACACCAAATAGCCTGATAGCAGAAATTATTCTTGTGGATGACTTCAGTGATAGAGGTAAGGCAAAAGACAAACAAGATTCACTTCACAATTACTGATTATAACTTTCTTATAAATTATAACTCTCCTTTGTGGAATATCATTTTTTTCCTGTAGGAACTTTGTGTTCAATTTGGTAATATTATAAAAAATATTCTGCTTAATTCTTTTTTCCAGGGCATGACACATTATGTAGTAATAACAAAAGAAGGCTTAGAACTTCTGTGTGTTCTTTCCTCTAAGATGAAATAGTTAAATAGTTCAATGTATTTGTAGTTTTCTAGATAAGTGTGAGTAGGTGCATGTGTGTGTATATGCAGTAGCAATAGTAGTATTCATCTGGATGAAAACCTTTTGACATTGACCTTTAAATAAAAATGTTTTATTAGATTTACAACTTTTATGTTTTATTGCATAATACAGATTAATAGTTGTGCTCTAATAATGTGGTAGTGCATTAGAATGACAGTGTTATAAATTCAATTTTTTAGGACTAGAAAGAAAAATTGTTTAAAAACATGATTGGCCTCAAATTCTTTGAGATCAATCCAACAGAGTCAGATGCATTTCCATCTATTGTTTCTTAGAACTAAATTTTGTACTTAACAATACAATTCTATGTATATTCATAGTACTCATTCTTTTACTCTATTAGGGAACTAAAGTAATGTAATATTTAAAGCATTCAACTAGGTCTGTAAGAGGCTCAGATTCAAATCTGAGTGTTTATACATTGTTTTCACAAGGCTAGTCATTATGCCCAAAATTCCTTACGAGGCTGTGATAATGATTCAGTTCGTATATACTGTATAACCATTTATATGGTTATCCATTTCTTAGAAGAAAAGCAACATATATATTGCAAATACATAAATAACAGCACTTGAAATTAAAGTATAAGGTGTAGTGAAACATATTTAAAATTCAATTCAATATACCCCATATTTTTACTAGGGTTTAGAATATGATACTAAATATAATCTCTAAGTTTCAGAGAAAGTCTGTGAAATGCATTGATGCTACTTGCATTCTAGTGTACCTTTTCTTGAAATAGATTGACATAAAAAGTAAAGCTTCTGAATCAGATTTAACTCTGACTTCATGGATATGTCTGCTGGTTTTCCTTAGTCTCAATGTAGAAATGTTTTGTCATATGACAAGCTATTCTAGGCTGTTGGTTTGAGCTCCGAGCTTGGCAATTTGGTTGCCACCAAATTGCCAAGTTCGGAGCTCAAACCAACAGACTAACTACCAACCCGAGCTACTAATATTCAAACACATTTCAAGAAGCTATTCTTTTTTTTTTACCTCTCAGCCTAACTTCTAACACTAATTGGGTTCAATCTTTCTCAGCTTTTTGAGATCAGCGGGTTGGGCAATTTGTACATTAGAGTAACTATTTAATATGAAACCTATTCATCTTATGTGAAATTCCTTTGAAATCCCCTTTGCATACAAACATTTTCTTTATTTCTTAAAAAAAGAAATGATTTGGTAAAAGCCTTTCCTGGAGTTAGAGTACCATTTTAAAATATTTCTCTTTTTTGTATAACTTTTGTTTTTAACCTTTACTTAATTGTTAATTTTAATGCTTTTAATGATTTTTTTATTTATACTTTTTATAGCACTGTAATATGCCCACCTTCACTTTGGATAGCGAGATGAACAGGATATAAATTTAAAAAATAAATACAAACTGCAGTATCATCTCCAATATTATTTGGATTCTCCAATTCTCCTGAATGAGTTTTGAAACTTGCAATTTCTAACAATAGTTAACAATCCTATGGTTACAAAACCCTGTCTTGGGAACTCTGCAACCAACCCTCTTTAAAAAAAATAGATTTCCCATCTCTATATGAATAGAGATATACCTATTTGAATAGATATATTCAATATATCTATTTGAATAGATATATCTATTTGAATAGATATAATTTCACTGATTTCTTAGAAGGATTTGCAGACATGCGAAAATTCATTTTCATATCAGTTGCTAACTGTTGGTTCAGGGAAACTTTTGTTTGTGATTTGATGTAAACTCAAATTGGTTACTTTCTGTTACAAATGTGTTGCATTAATTATTAAGGTTGATCTTACATACTTTGGATATGGTTTTATTGTCCATAGCAACTAAGTGTTTATCAGATGCAAGTATTGTCTTCATTAATATTTCCAGGCCTTGGATGAAATGTTTATCTCACTCAAGATGAATTGTTGCAGTGTTTTTCTATGATAATGCTTTAAATATTTGTGTTTTTGTTGTCCTTGGATGATAAATCTTATCTTTTGCACAGTTAAGAGAAAGAAATACGATGTGTCTCAGAAATATAATTTTGAATTTGTAGTTTTGAAACTAAGTTGGTATGTGATACATAGAAGGAGTGGGTAAATATATGCTTTGTACTGGTTTATGACCACAATAATTATGTGATTTGAGGTAAATATATGGTAATAGTAGCAACATTTTTAGAAAAAAGGGAAAATGAGAAATGTGAAAATATCTGTGTATTTCATTGAACCTAGAAAAGACCTCTAGGCTTCTTTACTAATTAACAGTAGACTTTTGTTGAACAGTCTGTGTAGGAATACTGGAGAGAATTTCAGCAGAAGCCTGCTAGTAATTAGTGCAACTCACACAGCAAAGGTGTGATGTGGCCATTCATTTCATGCTCATAACTGCTGGTGACACTGCAATCTGCTGCCTGTTGCATTTCCCAGTGGACTTTTAAGAGCAACCCTATGTGGACCAAATTGCAGCAATCCACATACGAGATGATCAAAGCATGATAATTATCATAAGGTTGAAGAGTCTGCAAAAAAAGAGTAAAGATACATACAAATCAAAGCTGCAAATATTTGACAAGGTAGCAAATGTTTAGCTCCCTAAAATGGCTGTAAAAATAGATGAAGAAAGGGGACAGTTCTTCATTTCATTCTATAATGTTATCTTCTGGTAACACAGTCATACATATAAAGACCCATCTATGATAGACTAGAAAAATGTTTCAGCACATGGTATACCATTGAATATTCTGCCAAACTACTCTGATAATTTATTATATGGATTATATACATTTTCCCCTGGCCTCAAAATCTGTAAGTATCTTTAATTTAAAAGAATAATCATTTCTGGCACTTAGACCACACAGAATTGTAAGGACAAATATAAATCTTGAAAAAACTATGCAAGATTCCTGGATTAGTTAGAAAAGGGAAGAGGAGCCACTCAGGATGCCTGAACGATGAGATGGGTGGCAAATACATTTGATCAGGACCCAGATTATTGGGGGCAATATGCTGACTCTGTAAACCACTTAGAGAGGGCTGTAAAAGCACTATGAAGTGGTATATAAGTCTAAGTGCTATTGCTATCAATGAAATGAAATGAAATAATAAAAAGGAGAATTGGAAGCTAAGCCAATGTTCAGAATCGTCAGAATATTTTTCTGATAATTATGCATCAAAAGCTTGAGTAAGACTTACAACTTCACACATAAATATTATCCTATATATATTTGTAAAATTGGTGTGCCTACCTGATTTACTTTGAATTGAAGATCAGAGATTTGAAGACACTGTATTTTTGTTTATGATTCAAATAGCAAGCCTCCAAATTCAATGCATACAACAGGGCTGGCAAAAGGAAATTTCCTCCCTTTCTCTTTCTGTGGGGCATTGTTGAATGGAATGGGCTTGATTAAGAAGATGTGGCATTCCAGAATGTCTAAAAAACATTTTGTAAAGGGGGGGGGGAGTTAAGAACCTGGCCATAATGGCTGAGGGAAATGTCAGGTTGTTAAGGCCTTCTGGAAGGCCAAAGGGGCTGGGACCATTTGGATTTTGGGGGAGGCTTTCCATTATAACAGACTAATTTTTAAAGCAGGATATCAGGATTATCAATAGAATAGCAAAGTTCAGAAGGAAATGGGAGGAAAGCTATATAAAAATTAATCTAATTCTCTGAAAAGTGGCTGCCTCAGGCAGCACAATTCTAGCATAGTTAGAGGAAGTGAAATGTCAGTTATTAATGCACTGCAGTTGCCTTTCACTGTTTATGGGATTATCTGCCACAAGGAATAGTTGAGCTTTGGGTACTTTATGCTTTGAGTTGGAGGGAGCAAAAAGTTTGGTCCAGCAATAGAGAAGACATAAGTTCATCATTTTTGCCTGTTGTCCTCCTTATCACCCACTTTACCTGATAGGTGTCTGTTAGTATAAGAGGCTGCTTCAATCTGTGAGTGAATATTGAAAGATCAGGATTCTATCGTAAGTGGACTCAACGTGATTAAAAAAAAGAGTCTCTGGTATACTCACCCTCTACTTATAATGTGTGATCAGAATGATAAGAATGAACAGAGCTTGGATGTTTATCCTTTGCCTGAATTTTCTCTTTCAAGGGCTAGATTGTCTTTCATATCCTGGTTCCCACTTTTAAGTTCCACATCAAGATACATATTTGCCAACATTTTTGTTTTGCATTTGAGAGCACTAAAACATCTATTTGTCATAAGACAGACCTTTGGACATAATTTGTTTGGCTTGCTTTTAGGAGGATTAATCTGTTTTATGGTGGTCACAAGATTAGCTATAAACACAGCTTTTGATAATATGCTAATTATGACCTTTGCCAGTCAGTCCTTTGTTCTTTCCTTAATGGCTGCATTAGCACTGCCAATCCTGTCAAAAGCTAACACTTAATGCCTAGTGAATAATTTTGAAATCCTCATTTGTCAAGCAGTTGTATCTTTCACTCTTTCTAATTGTCTGCAGTTTTTTTTTCACCCCTACTTAGATGTTGTTAATTGGATGAAAATAAATTACTACTGTTGACATACAGTGCTGAATTCTTTATAGTATCAAACTTATTTTAAAAATTCAGTCTGAGTACTCATTGTTATCATTACAGGCATTTTTATTCAGAACAAGTATTACTTTCTTCTGGAATTCTATAAGGTATTTATCAGAGCACGTAAGAAGGAAGAATAAAATGGTTAGCTTGTTCAGCATCCATTTAAATCTGTGCTACATTAATTGAATTTTATTCCTAGGTGTTGCCATGACCTATATGGTGTTATTCTCTGTACAATGCCACTTGTTATTCTTTACTGTGACAATGATCTCTTAGGAATGCAGTGGCCAAGTGACTATGTAATCTTGTATAATCAGGTGATAATTTACAAGAATAAAGTAGATATCAGAAGATGATTACTTAAATTCTTGAAAATTGTATTTTATTTTCTCATTTGTTTTTTGGATTTGTAAGCAGCCATGATCTCCTTATGATAGCAACAAGCTACAAACAGTTAAACAAATACATATTTATATGTTACTAAGAGCACATTGAATTACAACTAATACTGTATTCAAATATGAAGCCAAAATTATACCCTTCCCAACACCATATGGAGGTATGCTTAGAATCCACAAAATGTAATAGAGTCTCTTTTGTCTAAATATACAGAGGGCTCAAAGTATGGAAAGACTAGAGCCTTTCCCATAGTTCAGTCTCTCCCCATCCTCTGTGCTTTTGGCTCTATGAGAATAAAGGCACAGAAAACTTCCTGCCTGAATGTGGGCAAGTTGAAGAGGCAGGAAGTATATAGAGCAGTGTTGGCAAAACTTTTCGGCACTGAGTGCTGAAATGGGAGCGCGTGCGAGTGGGGGATCACCAGAAACTGGAAGAGCAGCCCCCTGCTGTGCATGCGCGGGAGTGCTGGAAACCAGAAGAGCAGTTCCACGGCGTGCACATGCGCACCAGGAAGCCAAGCTTCCAGTTTCCTGTGTGGTATGCGCGCCAGTCACCTGGTCTTCCGGTTTGTGGCACGCATATACGTGCGCACGAGAAACCAGAAGCTCAGCTTCCCGGCACATGCATGCACATCAGGAAGCTGCTCTTCCAGTTTCCGTGGCTTCCCCCAGAACCCAGAAGAGCAACGGGCGATGTCTGGTGTGCCCGGAGAGATGGCTCTGCATGCCAGTTCCGGCACGCGTGCCATAGGTTTGCCATCACGGGTATAGCGCATATAGTATTCAATTTGTTCAGGCAAATACGTCAATCAGGGTCTTCTGCCTGTGATAAAGGAAGTTAATAGTGGCCCATGGCTGGTAGTCATTTGTAGACATGTTCTTCATGACTAATGAAGTCATAAAGAATAATATGGAGCCATATTATCCCCTTATGAGCTCATACCTCCAATATTAATCAGCAAGGGGAGGCAGCACGTTAAGTTCAGTGGAAGTTTATTAGCATTTAGCTAGTGTTTCTGCTAAAGATTTCTGGAGTTTTCTATTGATCTTCAGTTTTACTGAATTGTGAAATAGGATCCCTAAATCACATATAATCTGTATCTGAATAGACTTTAGTTGCTTGTCTTACCATTTTTATTATGGGTATTACTGTCCTTTTGGATCTTGCTTTCTGGCTTGTTTCATTTTAATTCAGAACTACAAATCTGGGAAGGTGAATGATGCCTCATCCCCTGTCTCTCGTAGATTTCATACACTAACAAAATATTGTTCTAGTTCTGTCAATGATAGTTTCATGGCAATTCTTTTCAATATAGAAAGATTGATTATTTATCTATTCAACAGATGATTGGAAACCACCCTATCAATTTTTCTAATTGTAAGCTGCTCAGAGCTGCTTCCATTATGAGATGGTTAGAGAAAGTGGCGTGGCCAACGTTGCAGTGCTACGGGTGTCTCCTGTGCTCTGCGGGAAACCCCGAATCCCAGCTGTTTGGAGACCTGGAACCAGAGTGGAACCAGGTCAGATCCACCCTGGAGGGGCTGTGAAGAAGAGAGGCACCAGTCGGTGGTCTGGGGGGACTTGTAAACCCCCCAGGGAGCTGGCACCAGCCTCTCGGCCAGCAGCTGTGGAAAATGACTCTGTCGACATTAGCTGGGACAGCCAGGATCGGAACAATTGAATGGAGAGATCGTGGATTGCCTGGGTGACAAGATCTAAGTGTTTGTGCTGGAGAGAGGTGAAGAAGTGCTGAAGCTGGGTGAGTGTTTGGCCGATTTAATGATAAAAAGAAGAAATTTAAATTTTAAAAGGAGATAAAAGAGACTCTAAAATGGAGTGAGCAGCTATCTAGCAATTGGAAATACCATAGACAGAGTTAAAGGAACAAGTTTAAAAGCCCAAATTTGAGGATGTCTTTATAATTGGACTTGGTGAAAGTTAAAGAGACTGAAAAAGAATTAAGAATTTGAAGAAAATATCTTATATGTGCTAAGTGGACTTAAAGTATTTTGGAGACTTTTGTAAAAGAGTGGTTGTGTTATATGGGGAAACCGGCAACGCCATCTGCTGGTTAAAAGAAAATATTGCAACAGACTGTGGAAAGCTTGAATTTGCTGACAGCTGGAGACTGACCTTGCTCATAAAAAGATAACTAGGAGCTTGAAAGGACTTGAAAGCAGTGTGTGTTGTGCTATTGTGTTTGATGGTGCACTGTTTTGGTGATAGAAGATAAGAGGATTTTGAATCGGATTGGACTGAAATACAAAGAGATTATATGGATTTAAGCTGCAAGTAAAAAAAATCTGTGAACTTTGTAAATTGTGAACTTGACAGTATGGAGGCATGTATCTATGAAGAATTGACTGAAATGTTAAAATACATCTATGAAGATATAAAAACTTACCTTTTGGAAATCAGAGGTGAAAAGAAAATAGAAATGAAGCTGGATCATAAAGAACACTTAGAATTTACAATGGTAGAAAATGAAAATGAAGAAAATGAAGAACAAGGAGATTACACAGATGAAAAAGGGACTGAAAATAAAAAAACAGATTGATGATTACACTGTGATTTACAGTGATAAAAGAGTAAGAGGGGAGCATTGGTATCAGAAGAAGCAATTAAAAAATAAGGGGGTAATAGGAAGAAAAGACTAGGAGGAATTGAGAGCAGACTTACACAAATAATATACTCAAAAGGAAGAAAAGGAATTTGGAAAAAAGTTATTGGCATAAAAATAAAAGAAAGAAAGAAAAGTTAAGAGAAGGGGTTGGAAGGGAAAAACCTACAAGAAGTGGAATTTTTGAGAGACCAAAAGAGAATGGATGAAAAGGGGAAGGTCAATAGAAAGGAAGAGGGGTTAGATAATTGTGTATAATTAAGTAGGGTATAAAGTTCTTATATAAGATTGATGGTGGAATGTTATAAATTTTTTTAGAATTATTATTTTACATTCAATCATGTTAACACTATTAGTTGTGTATAAGTGTGTATAATTAATCAGCATAATTATCTTGTTAAAAGGTTTTTTATGTTAATAATTATATATTAGATTGGTACATGATGGTTTGAATTAAATTTTGATAATGAAAGGGAAAAAAGAATAAAGAAAAGAAGGGACTATAGTAGGTGAATTGTTGGAAGGTTATAAAATTTCAATAATTACTACTTTTCTTTATAAGATTTGTTTTTATATAAGATTTGTATAACTTATAAATTTGATTTAATGTTGAAAAGGATTTAGATAATTACTGAAATTGTTGGAATGTTATAAGATCTGTATAATTATCATTATTAAAGGTCTTTATATAAGATTATATAATTTATAAATTTGATTTTTTTTGTAGATATTTTAGATAATTAGGGGTTATTTTTTTCTTTATTATTGTATATTGGGAAGTTGGTAATGTTATTTACCAATGGATGGAAGTGTAGTGATAAGATTAGAATTTGTTTAAATATGCAGAATCAGTTAAAATAAGAAATTGAGCAATAAAGTTGAAAGGAAGATATGAAATGGGAAAAGAGATCAGAAATTTAGGACATTTAAAAATGACAGAATAAAAAAAAAAGACTAAAGATATAAATTGAGGAAAGGGAGGAGTACGGCCTAAAATTAAGAGGTACAAGAGACAATGAATATGTCTGGAAGATAAGCTATAGGGATTAATTTGGAAGAAAATTGAAAATTAAAGGTGGTAGACCCAGGCGACAAAAATAGGAGGCAAGTAGGCAGCATTATAATAACAGTAGATATACAGTACCTAGAAGAATATTATATATATATATATATATATATATATATATATATATATATATATATATATATATATATATATATATATATATATATATATATATATATATATATATATATATATATATATATGGATAAAGGAAAAGACATAATTTTAAGAGTAGCACCGATGCTGGAATGAAGTCAGGGTTTTTAATTGCTCGTCTGTTAACTATAAAATGGATTATGATTAGATGTACTCAGGGAAGGACAAGAGGGAGGAAGAGGAAGTTGAAAGGAAGGGGAGAGAGGGAGGAGGGAAGTAGGAAAGAGGGAGAGAGGGAGAAAGAAGGTAGAGGGAAGAGAGGGAGATAGAGGGAGGGGAGTAGTATGAAATATAGAAGGAAAACAGACGGGACATAAAAGTACAAAAGGTGCAAATTTAGGATATTTGTTTATGGCATTTTGGACAGAAATGTATAATTATGTATGTTTTGATATTATGGTATATAGAATTCTTTATTGGCCAAGTATGATTGGACACACAAGGAATTTGTCTTTGGTGCATATGCTCTCAGTGTACATAAAAAGACAAGATACATTTGTCAAGAATCATAAGGTTCAACACTTAATGATTGTCATAGGGTTGAAATAAGCAATCAGGAAACAATCAATATTAATATAAATCGTAAGGATACAAGCAACAAGTTGCAGTCATAGAGTCATAAGTGGGAGGAGATGGGTGATAGGAACGATGAGAAAAACTAATAGTAATAGTAATGCAGCCTTAGTGAATAGTTTGACAGTGGTGAGGGAATTATTTGTTTAGCAGAATGATGGCGTTCGGGGAAAAAACTGTTCTTGTGTCTAGTTGTCTGGTGTGCAGTGCTCTATAGCGACGTTTTGAGGGTAGGAGTTGAAACAATTTATGTCCAGGATGTGAGGGGTCAGTAAATATTTTCACTGTATGTAAAGTTGGTGAAAAAATAAAAAATTCTTTTAAAAAATTATGACATGGTTGGCATAGAGATTTAATTAATAAATAAAAATTACTTGAAAGGCAATATAATCTTTTAATGCTAAATTTACCACCAAAACCAAGTTGTGCCATTTAAATAGTATATACAAGATTTCAATAAAAATGATAAAATATTTAAAGCAGAATAACAGAGTTGGAAGGGACCTTGTAGGTCATCTAGTCCAACCCCCGCCCAAGAGGACACCCTATGATTAATACTTTTTTACATATTAATACTCCTATTCTGTAGGAATCATCCAACATGGGCTTATGCCACTATAACTGTGCCAAGAGCACTGTCAGGCTGAAGCCAGGATCTTTGGCCTGCCACACTTTATGCTATTTTAAAATGTATTCTTTGCTGTGGGAATTTGGGAGGGGGAATTGCATGAGGGCTGTATGTATGTAGCCATAACAAATTATTTCTAGATAGTCAAGGTCATCCTTTGTCTTCGCACTCCTGCAGCTGCACGGAAGGAGGGTGGATTCTTGCCAGGGTGGCAGTTGAAGATTGGTCATGGTGATGGACTTGGGGGTGTGGGGGCAAGGGCTGGAACTTTCAACTGGGTGGAGAAACCCCGTGACTTCAGATTCGGGTTTCTCCCAGATGTGCCAACATGGTTCTGTTAATAAATTGGAACTTTGAGGAATACTTTGCCTCGGATTTAGTTTTGGATGCTATTTGGAACCCTGACAAGCATATTAAGTTTACATACACAGACAAAAATCTGATATGATTTGATTAAGCATAAAAAGAAATGTGCATTTAACCTAGCTGAATATAAGCTAATGTGATTTTAAATGTAATTATTTCTAGTATTCTTTAACTGAGACAAAAAAAACCCTTGATAAATTACAACACCTCAAAACAGTATTGAACTGATAAAGCTTATATCATGAATGAGTACAATGCTTGTTACTCTGACTAAAATGGTAAGCAAAAAGGTTCGGGTGATTGATGACTGAATGGAAAAAATGAGTAACTCAGTTGTCAAATACTGGGATGTTACTTAGACCCAAGTTATTGATTCATTGGTGCCTGCAGATACTGAGTCAAAAGATATTGAACTTTCCAGGGATTAGAAGTTTGATGTGAAGTGAAGAATGATGAGAAATTTATTTATTTATTTATTTATTTTGTTATTCTTATATGCCGCCCAACTCCCGAAGGACTCAGGGCGGCGTACAACATAGGAGATACAAGAATAGACAAAATTCAGCAATTTAAAAACAGTACAAAAATTTTAAAAAAAATCAATACAGAACTATACATTGAATTTATAACATGGCTTTCTAGCTAAGCCACAGTGTTAGGGAATTTTAAAAAGGACATTTTTAAAGTGGGAAGGCTTTTCAATCACCATGTTTAAAAGTATGGGGGAAAATGGATCTGGAATTTCTCTAAAATAATTGAATCTCAATAAAATAGGAGGGAAATTTGTGTGTTTTGGGGGCGGGAATATTAGAAAGACAAGCAAGCACTGATTTATTTTCACTTCCATGTTGCTAGGTTAAACTCATTTCGACCTTGTGATTTGGGGGGACATCCAAATAGATGTTCCGTAACTAGAGCATAAAGACTTTTCTGCTCAAATATTAGTCTGTAGGTCTGCTAATTTGCTAGGTGTAGAAGTAGTCCTCACTTAATGACTACAATTGGGACCAGTCATTGAGCAAAGTGCTTTATCTTTTTTAAAAAAAACCATTTATTTATTTATTTATTTATTTATTTATTTATTTATTTATTTATTTATTTATTTATTTATTTATTTATTTAATTATATTAAATACAATAGAAATAGGAAATTAAGGGAAGCAAAAGGAGCAGGGAAAAGTTGTAAAGGTGTGAAAAAAGAAAAAACGGTTGCTAGGTGACCAGTCATTAAATGAGAGCTATCTATCACCTATTGAAAAGTGAGTTTTTATGTTTGATTGCATTATTATCAGTCATAGATTAAAAAGCATGTATTTTTTTCTATCTCAGATCACTAGTTGGTAAACTGTGTGTGTGTGTGTGTGTGTGTGTGTGTGTGTGTGTGTGTAGATATCGAACTTTTCAGTAATTTCTCTGTTGAAATATGTTTATTCTATGGACATTAAAAATTCTTAATATTTTCTAGTTGTTAGAATTGCGCGGGAATGAAGAGTCGAGACGTAGACAGTCCAGCACCTTTATTGAGAATCACCTCGTACTAGAAACAGACTCCGGCGAGCTGCAGGGAAGCCACTTTTAATTGACTCTATATCTGCTGGTACCACTAGGGTTTGTGCCATCTTGTATGTCTGTGGGCCGCAATAGGTCAGGAAGAGAGCCCTCTTCCTATTGTCCGGTAGATCCTGGAAATTGTTTGCCTCCAGGAATATTCGGAACCTAGACATGTAGGTTTGCCATTCTTCTGTCTTCGGATCAAAGAAGGCTGGAGCTGGAGACTGTTGGTGTGCCATCCTTTGGTTTGGCTGGAGCAGATCGGATCGTGCTTCTAAAGATGGCCGTGGATGCCACGAGGTGCCTTTGTCCTGTTGTCTTCTTCCACTACCCGCATCTCCAGTGTTAGATTTGCACGGGAATGAAGAGTCGAGAAGTAGACAATTCAGCACCTTTATTGAGAATCAGCTCGTACTAGAAACAGACTCCTGCGAGCTGCAGGGAAGCCGCTTTTAAGGGCCAGTGACAGCAGTTTATTTCTGCCGCCGCTATATCGGCCAATCAGCGGTGGCTATGCAAATTTACTCCGTACGTCAGTACGTAACACTAGTTGTATATTCTTTCTTTCTCTCCCTTCCTTCCTCCTTCCCTTCTTCCCTCCTTCCCTTCTTCCCTCCCTCCCCCCTTCTCTCTCTCTCTCTCTCTCTCTCTCTCTCTCTCTCTCTCTCTCTCTCTCTCTCTCTCTCTCTCTCTCTCTCTCACACACACACACACACACACACACACACCAGGTCATATTAATAAGACATATATTTGATAAGATTGAGCACTTCTGATGAGTTTTTCTGTACTTGTTCCATTTTATTTTATAACTTCATAGAAAACCTAAAGGAAGAAGACTAGATTGAAATAACTCAATCCTATTACATTCTGCCAATTAAAATTCTAGCTACTTTTTTTTCCATTTAGGCAATATTTAAGGAAGTGAACGATAACAGTTTCATTTTTCCAAAGAATTTCTGCCTTGCAGGATACGTTACCTGTCTAGGAAAAAGGTAGAGTTCCACAATAGATAAGGAACTGATATACCAACCAAACTGATAAATCATTTCAAAAAGACTTAATGTGGCCATTATACTTTATTACCTACATAAATATTCTGTTAGTAGGTGACCAAAAGACCCTTGTGATACTTTGCACATCAAAAGTCAGTCACTTTTACAGTAATCTTTATTCTGGAACTTTTTCATAAAATTTTAGTTTTTAAAATAGCAAGAGACAAAATAGTAGAAATTTAGAAATAGACTAGAAATTTAGTGATTTCAGGCTGCCTTATATCAGTCTGACTCATGAGATGGTCTCCCCAATCCTTAAAGGGTAAATCATGTTAACTAGCTGCAAGTTATGTTTTTGCTAATTGTGAATTTGAAGTTGATAATGGCAAAATAACAAACACTTTCTAAAAGAAAAATATATGAGAATATGAACCCTAATGCTAATGCCTAGTCATAAACACTAATGGATTTTGGAATACAGTCTAAATCTATTTTCATAATAAAAGAGAATTTTTCAGAAGATCATGAACTGATAATGTTTTAGTGACTATGAGGTATATATTTTAAAAAAACCTTTAAAATACATACTTTTTATATATGCATCGTCTGTGTATCTTCAGGGAATGCTGTGAAATAGGTGTCTTTATGAATTGCATGAAAAAATAAGCTGTTCCCATATGAAAAACAGATAAAAATCACCAAAATCACAATCACAAGAATAGAATAGAATAGAATAGAATAGAATAGAATAGAATAGAATAGAATAGAATAGAATTCTTTATTGGCCAAGTGTGATTGGACACACAAGGAATTTGTCTTTGGTGCATATACTCTCAGTGTACATAAAAGAAAAGATACATTTGTCAAGAATGGTTGTCATAGGGTTCAAGTAAGCAATCAGGAAACAATCAATATGAAATAATCGTAAGGATACAAGCAACAAGTTACAGTCATACAGTCATAAGTGGGAGGAGATGGGTGATAGGAACGATGAGAAAAACTAATAGTAATAGTAATGCAGCCTAGTGAATAGTTTTACAGTGGTGAGGGAATTATTTGTTTAGCAGAGTGATGGCGTTCGGGAAAAAACTGTTCTTGTGTCTAGTTGTCTTGGTGTGCAGTGCTCTATAGCGACGTTTTGAGGGTAGGAGTTGAAACAATTTATGTCCAGGATGCGAGGGGTCAGTAAATATTTTCACGGCCCTCTTTTTGACTCGTGCAGTATACAGTATACAGAATAATTTACATAAGGTCATCTATTTGTTTATAGTTTTGTGAATACAAACTCATTGCATTCTTCGTCTTCCTCTTCCTTGTCTCCATCATCTTCATCTTCTTGGTCTTCACCTTCTGACTTTTCTACAAAATATTCATAGAAGAAAGTGTAGCCCTACAAATGCTTACCGCCAAATGCCACCAGCCCCAGCCTGAAGTAAGGAATGATGGAAATCACAGTCAAATCAGATTTGGAAGGCATTTATAGACCATTCTCTTTAACTATCATTAAAAAGAGCAACCTCTATGTAGAATGTATAAATAACAACCAAATTAATTGAATTAATTGAAAGACTGCTGCTGTAAGGTGCTGAACTGGAAATTAGCTGGTTGTGAGTCTTACTGTAATTCTTCATCAGGCATGGAAGCCAAGTGGGTAACATTTTTTAAAGCATTTGTTATATAAATGTAAAAACTTTTATAGGAAAATTTCAATTATGCCAATTATAATTTCAATTATTAGTTCTTAATTAATATATTACATCAACTACTATTCAAAGTATATAGTAACTATTTCATCACTGCTTTTTCAGCATTATAACAAAAGAAATGCACCATTTTTTTCAGTTTAAGAAAAGCTTGGTTACCTAATGGTTTGTCATACTTGCTATTAGGTAACATAACTATGCCAGGGATATAAAGTCAAGTCTAATTCTGCACTCTAATAATTTTATGCATACACAGAGATATACATACAGGCACGCAAACACATTAGACACATACTGATGTACACTTACATCTAATCCATTATACACATGTCTATGTATATAGTCAATATAATCTTGTTTCTGCATCATTTGTTCCACATTGTTTATCCCACAGACTGTACAAATGCTTTATATGATTTTATAGTTTATATTTTTTGCAGAAAAAAATATTTTATTTGTAACTACTCCTGAAACGTATTTTCAAACAGTTTTTGAGCAGAAAAGCATTTCATAGTTTTTATAGAGGTACAAAAGTGATGTCACAATCCTTTTATTAGCCTTGAAGTTATAAGTGAAATCAGGCATTTTAAAAACAAATATCAAAAAGCAATGTAAAATCCATGCATATTATTAGATATTAATTTGTTGAGTCCCATTTCTAAGTTATAATAAGGACTTTTGTTTTGCTAGAATATTTTGCTGCCTCTAATATATTAAGTAATGTACAAAATCTATTAGAAAGAGTAAACTTGTCCTAGTAATAAAGCAGTTATGTTGGCTGAAAAAATCTATGAAGAAATGGTGTGTATCTAATGTAGGACATCTAATTAATTTTATACATTCCTGATTGAGGTTGAGAGCTTTGGAGGGGAAAATCAATCTCATCAAGTTTAAATGGCACTGCCTGGTATAAGATACTCTAAAAATAAGGAACATCAAGAGCTAACTTTGATTTACTATTTATTCTTTATTACAGTGTTAATACTTTTGTTTGCTATGACTATGAGTGTGAAAGATCAACTACAGATCACTGTGGGAATGTGGCAAATGCTGTCTGCCAGTTCAATATCTTACTGCTTATGAGACTGTTATTCACTTGGATCATTGGCCTTGGTTACACTGCTTTAAGCATACAACAAGAAAAAAAACATAAGAATGTGGTCTGAAGAAATGCATATTCTAAAATATATTCTTGGCAAACAAACAAAACAATAAGAAAAAAACATCTTCCTGTTGAAACTAGTAAAAAAAATTCAGCTTTGTTTATTTTCTGTTTCCCTGGATTATTTTTTCCTCTTTTTCTGCACTGCTAAATATATTGAAAAACTCAGATATTCTAAATCTTATGAGAAAGTATTTTTGCATGGTATTTCTGTCTACACATGTATGTGCCCACGTGTAAAATAGGCACCACCATTTTTTTTAAAAAAATCCAAAGTCTGGAATAGCAAAAAGAAAAACTAAGAGTATGAATTTCATACCTGATAGTGACATCATCATTTCATTGATATGCCTTCTGTAACACTCAGAAACCATTTAAAAATATTCTACTTGGATACCAAAAAAGTTATTCTTCTACATATAAAATTTACAGTGATTTCTGTTACACAGAATTAATAGGCAGCTAGCCTTTAAGTTTTAAGAATTTTTAATTTCTCTTGTTCATAACGTTCATTAAAAAAGATACACATTGCTTTAAAATACTATTTTACCTTGACCCTTCACAGCATCATATGCACATTTTCTGATTATAAGAATTAAAATGGCTACTTAGGTTTGAAGATAAGATAAACATAAAGCAACCTGTCTGTAAAATTAGAAAACATTTTATTTCCTTTATCACTATCTATGTGGGTTTACAGGAGCCACAAAACTCTGATTGTTAGATTTGCACGGGAATGAAGAGTCGAGACGTAGAACAGTTCAGCACCTTTATTGAGAAACAGCTCGTACTAGAAACGGACTGGCGGCAAGCTGCAGGGAAGCTGCTTTTAAGGGCTTCCCTGAAACCGGCCGGCCAGTGACAGCAGTTTATTTCTGCCGCCGCTACATCGGCCAATCAGTGGCGGCTATGCAAATTTACTTCATATGTCAGTACATAACACCCCTCCCCTCTTAGTCTCTGGAACATCCAATCAGGAACTTGCGTAAGTCCCGTAGTCCTGTAAGTACACAGGACGCCTGATAGTCCTACTGGGACTGCGCGATTCAGTTCAACGGGAGTCATCGACTGGAGCAGACGTGCCTGTTGCTCCTCCTCCGCTTTGTGGAAAAATCTGGAAACGGCCTCCAGGCGTGTGGTTGAACTCTGGGCGACGTCGTTCCCCTGTCCTGGCTGACCGCAATCTTCCAGCGGTAGCAGGTAGGGGTTCGCACTCCCTCTCTGGGCTTGAGTTTAGGGTTTCTTGGTGTCTTGCAACTAGGGCCTGGTCCTCGCCGTGGTTGCCTGGTAGACTGGAATGTCTGCGGGGCAGAGACCGGTGATTCTCCTGGTTTTCTGCTGATGTTTCCATTATTGTTTCTGGTTGGTGAAGCCATGACTTTCCTACTCGGCTCTGTAGTTGGTCGATATGCCTTTGCCACTCTTGACTGTCATCCAGCTTGACCCAATAGGAGTTGGGACCAGCGACTCCAATTACAGTGGCACTCACCCATTTAGGGTTCCCCGCAAAATTCTGGGCAAACACCAAGTCTCCCACTGCTAGTGTCCTGGTTAGTTTGTGGGACCCTAGAGATGTCTCTGGATTATAGGTGGGGTTGAGTCTGTCCAGCTGGGACCTCAGCTTCCGTCCCATTAGCATTTCTGCGGGGCTTCGGTTGGTGGCAGCACATGGAGTGATATGCTGTGCCAATAGGAACTGGTCGATTTGTTCCTGCCAGTCTCCCAGGCCCATTCTAACCAGTGTCTCTTTGGTCATCCTCACGATTCATTCTGCTTGGCCATTGGTAGTCGGACTGAATAGCGAGATGAGGACATGTCTTATGCCGAGGTCGTCCAGGAACGACTCCATGTTCTAGGATGTCAGTTGTGGGCCGTTGTCTGACAGTAGGATGTCTGGCAATCCGTGGGTCGTGAACAGCTTTCTTAGCGCTCGGATGGTGGCTTCTGTTGTAGATGATGCCATGTGGATGACCTCTAGCCATTTTGAATAGGCGTCCACCACTATAAGGAAAGTGTGTCCCACCATAGGTCCCGCAAAGTCTATATGGACTCTGGACCACGGACTCTTTGGGGTCTCCCACTCTAGCGGTATGGTTCTTGGTGGAGCGGGTCTGGTTTCCTGGCATGGAAGGCAAGTTGCCACACATTCCATAATGTCCTGGTCTAATTTCGTCCACCACAAGTAGCTCCTTGCTAACGCCTTCATACGAACTATCCCTGGGTAGCCTATGTGGAGAGTCCTTAGCACTCTTTTTCGCAGACTTATGGGAATAACAACTCGCTCTCCCCATAAGAAGCAGCCCTTCATCGCCGAGAGTTCAGTCTGTTTAGTTTTGAATGTTTTAAATTCTTCCCCTTCATCGTCTGGTGGCCATCCCCTCAACACCCAGTTCAAAATTTTAGAGAGCATCTTGTATTTTGCTGTGTGCTCCGCGATGTCCCTTGATGTGACAGAACTGGCTCGCTCTATGTCAATGAGTAGGATCTTAGCTACAGGTGTGGGGTCCTCCACGAATTCGGGTGCTGGGCAATGGCTGGGGGTGTCTGCGTGGCCAATGCTCTTCACTGGTTTGTGGGTGAGCTTGTAGCTGTACCCGGAGAGGAAAATGGACCATCAAGTGAGGCGGGGTGACATGTACTGAGGCATTTGCTGATTGCCTGCCAGTATTCCCAATAGTGGTTTGTGATCTGTAATTAATTCAAATGTTAGGCCATAGAGGTACTCGTGGAAACGCTTGATGCCGGCCACTGCTGCAAGTGCTTCCTTATCCAGCTGATTGTAATTGCGTTCTGCTGGAGACAGGGTCTTGGAGTAATAGGCAATGGGTGCTTCTGAGCCATTGGGCAATTTGTGGCTTAGGACCGCCCCCACTCCAAAAGGTGAAGCATCACAAGTTAACAATAGGGGGAGGGTCTCGCTGTATTGCATGAGTACACTGTTTGAAGATAATAGTCCCTTTACGGTGGCAAAAGCGTTGGCTTCCCTTTGTCCCCAAGTCCATGTGGCCAACTTTCCCAGGAGTCTATGGAGTGGCTCCACGACCATTGCCTTCTGTTTTAAGAAAAACGCATAGAAATTTAGTAACCCCAGGAATGTCTGTAATTCTGCCATATTCTTGGGGGTTGGCACCTCTTTTATTGCTTTAATTTTGGCATCCATGGAGCAAATACCAGACCCGTTGATTAGGAATCCCAGGAATTCCACACTGGTGACCCCAATCTTGCACTTGTCCTTTTTTACTTTGAGCCCCCTGTCTTTGAATCTCTGTAATACTTTCTGCAGCCGGTCTAGAAATTGATCTTCAGAGTCCCCTGAGATGAGCACGTCATCAAAATAGGGGACTACCCCGGGATGCTGTGTAACAATTGTTCCATCATACTTTGGAACAGTCCCGCAGACCCCAAATTGCAGCCAGTTGCAATTGAAAGCCCCTCTGTGCGTAACTATGGTCTGAGTTTCTGCTGTGGCTGCATCCACAGGCAGTTGTTGGTAAGCCTGTGCCAGGTTAAGTTTTGCGAATATTTTCCCGTTGCCCAGTGAGTGTAGTAAGTGCTGCACAACTGGCACCGGGTAGGCGTTAGGCTGTAAAGCTTTATTTATGGTCCCTTTATAGTCCGCACACACCCTAATCAAACCATCCGGCTTCATAGGGGTGACTATGGGTGTTTCCCATGGGGCATGGTCAACTGGTTCCAGGACCCCTTGAGCTATAAGTTTGTCAGCTGCTCATCCACTTTAGGTCGGAGAGCAGATGGGACTCTGCAGGGCTTGAGCCTAATGGGGGTGACGCTGGGGTCTAGGTTAAACGATATGGGCTTGCCCGGTTATATTTACCTAGACTCCCATCGAAGACAGTCTGGAAGGCAGTCAGGAGTTTGTCCAGTCTGTCCCCTTGGATGTGGTTCAGCCCGGTGATGCTGATTCCGAGAGGCTTGAACCATTCTACTCCTAATAAAGTCAGTCGGTGGCCATCAACGACTGTTAGCGGCAGCTTCCCTTGGAATTCTTTAAAGCTAATTGGAACCTCTGCTCGGCCCAGTATGTGAATAGGGTTCCCCTGGAAATCATTAAGCCGTATGTTTTGCGGCTTAAGTTGCTGCCTCATGCTGGTGGGCATGAGCTGCTTCAGGATCCCCCAGGCCATAATAGTAAATGCAGAGCCAGTGTCTATTTCCATATCACAGGGAATTCTATGGCCATGGTGATGAAGAATTTTTCTCCTTGTCCTGCATCTGAATGGCCCACAGTATGGTAGAAACCTTTGGTGTCTTGGTAAGCATAGTTGTCCCTTTCGCCTGCCCCTGGGTTGGTTTTGTCCCTGTCTGCTTGGTCCCATGGCCAGTCTGGAGGGAAATAGGGTGGGCTGGTACATTGCTGGTTGCTGCAAGCCTCTGCTATTGGCCCCACTTTTAGCAACAGCGGCAAATGGCTTCCCTAAATTTGCACGCTGCCCTTGTATTGGCCCCCAGGCAGCCAGGACAACGTGGCTGCCTTCAGTCAAAGTCTCTGAGGCTCACCCTTCTTTCCTGTTGGATTCGGTGTATGTAGTCATCGTCGTAATCATAGTCATCCTCGTACTCCAGAACCTCGGTCCTTCAATCTATCTACCGATGGGTCTGATGGAGTCCACTGGTTCTTCGGATGTTGGCTGCAGAGGTGTCGGACGATTTGGTGGCTCTCGCTTCATCGACGTCTTTGAAATTGGCTCCCCTCCAAATGAGTAATTTCTTTTGGAGGTTGAGGTCCCTCATGCCTAAGATGATCCTGTCTTTCATCATTTCCTCCAGGTTAATGAACTCACACTTGGATGCGAGTTCCCAGAGCTTAGCCACAAAATCATTGATCGATTCGCCTTCTAGTTGTCACCGATGGTAGAACTCATTTCTGCTGACCATCAGGGGATCAGAGGGCGTGTAGTGCTCTTTCAGTGTCGTTTGCAGTGTAGACCACGAAATGGACTCTATATCTGCTGGTGCCACCAGGGTTTGTGCCATCTTATATGTCTGTGGCCCGCAATATGTTAGGAAGAGAGCCCTCTTCCTGTTGTCCGGTAGATCTTGGAAATTGGTTGCCTCCAGGAATATTTGGAACCGAGACATGTAGGTTTGTCATTCTTCTGTCTTTGAATCGAAGAAGGCTGGAGCTGGAGACTGTTGGTGTGCCATCCTTTGGTTTGGCTGGAGCAGATCGGATCGTGCTTCTAAGATGGCTGCGGATGCCACGAGGTGCCTTTGTCCTGTTGTCTTCTTCCACTACCCGCATCACCAGTGTTAGATTTGCGCGGGAATGAAGAGTTGAGATGTAGAACAGTTCAGCACCTTTACTGAGAATCAGTTCGTTCTAGAAACTGACTGGCAGCAAGCTGCAGGGAAGCTGCTTTTAAGGCTTCCCTGAAACCAGCCGGCCAGTGACAGCAGTTTATTTCTGCCACCGCTACATTGGCCAATCAGCGGCTGCTATGCAAATTTACTTCATACGTCAGTATGTAACACTGATAGTAGTCCTTTGTGTGACATTTAATTTCCTGGCAGGTTGGAAAGTATGACACTTTTCTGCTCATCAGCTAAGATTTTCTGTCATCTGAAATAATCATCAGCCTTATTTTTCTTGTGTGTTTTCTTTTGCCTATTCATATGTGGCTTGTATGTTCCCTTAATCCTTTGTATATAGGTGATTTTAAAACTGATAACTTTTTAAAATGTTATTATTTTAATGTATTTTTAGATCATATCTAAATGATTTTAAAAATATTTTAGTTTTGTGGAACTGAGGTTATAATAAAAGAAAGATTCATTCAGATTTGGCAGGGAAGACATCAGAGAAGATGCCCAAATCATTCTGGAATTCCCATCTTTGGGGCCAAAGAAATGTGCCACTGCAATTATTGAGGGGTATGTCTTAGTGGTAGAGCAAGGGATCCAGCTTCATCCTGATTACAGCTACAGAAAAAAGCCTGTACCTTGGAGCAGCTGTTGAATCAGAGTCAATATCATTAAGAGTGCCATCATCTCTTTCCTTAGCTTAAAGTTCTTCAGATGGAAAAATAAATAACCACACTAAATCTGAAAAATAGGTAGTTCCATAAGAATCCTATGTCATTGACAAGTCCAATTATCAGTTTCCAAATTTTGGAATTCTTTGCTGCTGCACTTGTTACATATAGCATATAGTTACTGTTACTGTTACTGTTCCATCCACATGACTCCACAACATTGTCTTTTCTTAAGATAACTGGGATGATATCTTTACAGCAATGGAATTGTAATTGAATGTTTGTAAGCTGCCTAGAGTTGTTTTGGTGAGATAAGCAACATATTAATTTGGTAAATAAATAAATAAATTTCTGACACCTCTTGTCCTAGGAGACTTCAGTGTCCATTTGGTGGACATTATCTTATTGTGGAACCTAGAGGAGTCGTTGGCAGTTGACACTAGAGCTCCCAAATAACCTCTTCAATCCAGCAGAGCTTAGAATAATGAAATAGAGAGTGGAAAGCTAGTGTCCAAGTGGAAGAACAAATGAGATTAAATATGGAGTAGGATACTTTTCAGAGTCATCTGAAACATTTCATGTCAGCAGGGGCGGGTTGCCTACTTACCGATACCGATGCGCTGCGCGCGCATCTCCACGTTTCATACGCACGCGCGCCCCCTCGTGCAATTTCGGCGAGATTTTGCTTCTGAGCATGCGCAGAAGCAAAATCTCGCCAAAATCTTGCGAGGGGACGCGCACACGTGCGATTTTGGTGAGATTTTGCTTCTGCGCATGCGCAGAAGCAAAATCTCACCAAAATCTCACACACGCGCACGTTCCCTTGTGAGATTTCAGCAAGATTTTGCTTCTGTGCTTGCGCAGAAGCAAAAAAACCAAAACATTCTTAAAAAAAGATGGCAATGTACGCGACTGCCCGGTGAAAACGGTACCCGAGCAGTCGCAAGCAAATTGCGTAATCGGCGGGTCCCTACCAGAGCTGCCCACTGGACCGCACCGGTAGGAACCCACCCCTGCACGTCAGTGAACATAGAAAAGAAGGCCTAATTCTCTGACTTCCTCAGAAAAGGTTATTTTCAATCTGTTTTGTAACTTTAGTTTTATACTCAGCTTCTGGACCCCACTTTTTTGTGACTATAGTGTCCCCTCTACTATCTTCCCTAATTTGCAGTTTGTAATGCGGTTTTGAAAATTTGTGGTAGTTTTCCCTATTCTGAAGGAGAAGATGTGAAGTAGGTTAAATAATTTTAAAAGCAATTGAATCTTTCAACATCCACATAAGTGAAAAAGGAAAGCTTCAAAGTGGACAGATCCATCTTGCATTATTGTCCCTCACTAATTATGGTTTTCTATTAGATCAAAATAGCTATAAATAAACAGTAGATAAGGCACTATTTATTTATTTATTTATTTATTTATTTATTTATTTATTTATTTATTTATTTATTTATTTATTTATTTATTTATTTTATTGCATTTATATGCTGCCCAACTCCCAAAGGACAAAGAATATTCCTTATGGAATATTCTCCCCTCAGAGATTAGAATGATCCCAACCCTGTTGGCTTTTGCAAAGTTTTAAAAACTTAGTTATGTACCAGAGGTAGGTTCCTGCCGGTTCGGACTGGTTCTATAGAACCGGTAGCAGGAATTTTCCCCCACTCACTGAACCGGCGGCGATGGCCGGCTGGCACGCCACCGAACCGGCTCTCTCGATGGCGCCATAAGCACTGCCAACTTGTTTTTCTCTTCTGCGCACGCGCAGAAGCTGTTTTTTGCTTCTGCGCACACACAGAAGCAGGGGTTTTGGCACTGCGCGTGAGCACACACGCAAAGTGCACACAAGCAAAGCGTGCACACACGAGCAACAGTCGCGTGCCCACGCAGCGCTTGAGGAAGCAAACCGGCAGTGAGGTAAGTCAGAACCCACCCCTGCTATGTAACTAGGCCTGGTGGTCAGAATGTGTGAAGGGACCCATTACTTGGCTTTCTATTAGTTGAACAATCATCATGGCTGCTGTTTATACTTATTTATTTTATGAATATTTTTATTGTTTAAATATCTTTAAGTTATTTTAACTGTCTTAAAATTTTAGAATTATAAACTTCCCAGAGTCCCTTGGTTAAGTTAGGTGCTATTGAAATTGGATGGATGGATGGATGGATGGATGGATGGATGGATGAATATAGTTATTGCCAAGAAAATGTATTGATCCTTTGCAGGTAATCCTGACTCCATGTAGGAGCCATGACTGATTTAAAGAAATACTGTAAAATACATAAAAGTATTAGATAGAACCAATGACATAGTTTTTAATTTTATATCAAATCTGATCTCATTATAAGCATTCCAGATTTTCATATAGGAAATGCAGGAATATATGCTACAAATATATGCCTGATGTCTTCTATATGCGAATCTATGGTCAGGTCACTGTCAACCTTCATCAAACTATATTTCATATATATCAAGGAAGAAAAAAAATCAATGTTAGCTTCATAATAATTGTAGATATTATCTTAAAACTCCCAAGACTGTAGAATCTTATATCAACATTTGATCAATCTTAATTACATTTTCTGCCTTAAATAAAAATTGTGATTTACATTATGTGATATATAGAGGGGTACATATAAAAAAGAAATCTCATCCTGCATGATTTGCATATTTTTTTTAGAAAGTGAAGGTGAAAGGGACCTTATCTATAGCCGAGTTTCCTGTAAATTCCATGTAAGCTGTACAGTCAGTACTTCTTTATTGCTATAACGCTTAGAGAAAAATAGTCTCAAAAGTAGATTTAAGATGCAGAACTGTAATTTACAAAGTGCTCTGAAGAAAATGCCTCTTAAAAGAAATTATCTTCCAAATTTTAAAGCATACACAGAAAAATATACACACACCCAGTAGTGCTACTTAGCAAGTGACATTTTGTAAACAATGCAATGGACTTATGTATTACATGTATTTTGAGGGTATAAATCCATTCCCTTGTCACAAGGATGGCTACATGTAGTTTGAATTGACTTCTATTGTTATAATGATGTATAAAACTGAAAAACAAATTACATTGAATGCTATCATATTGAACTATATTAAAACATCATTTTCTATATAAGCAAGAGTGAGCATTTATGTTTAATGAGATTCTTGCACCTCGTATTGAAAATATCCCTTTGCTCCATTGTACTGAAATTTGAAATGCCATCATAAATTAGGAAATTTGAATCTTTTGCACAGAATCTTTCTTTGTATAGTGTCTTCTATTTTTGATTTATTAACATATCTTTTGCATGAGGATAGACTGCAATGAACAGGAAAAGCAGAGAGAATGAGAACATATAGCAAATAGATCATTACTTTGTTGTGGGGAAACCTTATTCATTATGAGTCTGCTCTTTTTGCTTCAGCAAATAGGCCATGCTAAAAAGTATTGATTTAGTTTAGGTTAAGAATAGAATAGAATGGGATAGGGGATGGGAGATAGGGCATAGGGGATAGAATAGAATAGAATGGAATGGAATGGAATGGAATGGAATGGAATGGAATGGAATGGAATAGAATAGAATAGAATAGAATAGAATAGAATAGAATAGAATAGAATAGAATAGAATAGAATAGAATAGAATAGGCCAGTTTAGAGTCATCTGCAATTTTGATGAGTTCCCCTTCTATTCCCTCATCTAAGTCATTTATGAAGATATTGAAGAGTACTGGGCCTAAGACGAAGCCTTGTGACATCCCACTACTTACTTCTGTCCATGTGGATGTAGTACCATTAAGGACTACTCATTGAGTAAGGTTTGTCAGCTAGCTAGAAATCCATCTGATCTTGTCTATTCCACATTTTTCTTACCAAGAAGTAGGTTGTGGTCTACCTGGTTGAACGCCTTACTAAAATCTAAGTATACTATGTCCACAGCATTTCGCTGGTCTACTAATTTAGTCCCTTTATCAAAGAATGAAATAAAACTGGTTTGGCATGATCTGTTTTTAATAAACCCATGCTGGCTACTAGTTATAACCTTATTTGCTTTGCAGATCTGTTTCTTGATTATCTTTTCCAGGATCTTCCCAGGTATTGATGTTAGACTGATTGATCTGTCCTGTCTGTTTTTTTTCCTTTCTTGAAGATGGGAACCACACCAACCCAATCCTCAGGTACTTCTCCGGTGCTCCAGGATTTTGAAAGATATGGTACAATGGTTCTGAGAGAACATTTGCCAGCTCCTTCAGAACTCTGGGATGTAATCTGTCAGGTCCTGATGATTTATATTCATCAAGGTCAGATAGGTGTTCTCTTATCATTTTCTTGCTTATTTTAATTTTTATTTCTAGTTTGTCTTTTACAGTAGGTTTTTTGGTACATTGGGCTATAATTTCTTTTTGCATGAAGACTGATGCAAAGAACGAGTTAAGCAGCTCTGCTTTCTCCCTACTGCCTGTTACTTCCTTGCCATCTTCTCTCTTTAGTGGACCTACTGTTTCCTTGAATTTTTTTTCTTGTTATTGATATGTTGAAAGAAACTTTTTTAAAATTATCTTTGACTTTTGTTGCACGTCTTTGTTCATTCTGAGCCTTTGCTTTCCTGACTTCATCTTTGCATGTTCTGGCTATCTGCTGATAATCAGCCTTAGTTATGTGTCCCTCTTTCCATTTTTTTTACTTGTCCTTTTTGTATTTCAGTCTGTCAGAGAGATATTTGTGCAGCCACTCTGCTTTCTTATTTAATTTCTTGTTTTTTTCCAGTGGTATTGTGCTGGAGTGAGCTTTTATGATTGCATTTTTCAGATTTTCCTACACTTCTTGAGTTGTTTTCCCCTTTAGGATTTTTGTCAATGGAATCTTTCCTATGCTCTCTCTGAGTTTGTTAAAACCAGCTCTTTTAAAGTTTAAGATACTGGTTGAAGTGGGATGGGGGGATGGGAGAGATGCGGGTCTTGCAGTGGGGCACAATTTGGGAGTGGCAGATGGGGTGGGAGGGCTGCACTGGAGACTGGCAGCTCCGGGTCATCTCTCAACCATTGCGTGCAGGAAAAAACCTTGCACAGTAAAGTCTTCACTGTGAGTGCTACAAACCCAGCTTCTGCGCATGCACAGAAGAAACCCCCCAGCTCGGCTTCTGTGCATGTGCAGAAGAAAAAAAACCCAGAAAAATTTAAAAAAAAAAGATGGCAGTGCCCACGGACTGGCACCGACCGAACCGGATCCGTGCTGTCACTGTGACATCACCAGTGGGTCGCTACTGGTTCAGGCGAACCGGTCCGAACCGGGAGGAACCCACCTCTGGTGTATCATTATTAGAAATATATAAGTTGATTGAATGTAATAACTATGATTAATTTTACTAGCCTTATTTGTAATATGGGAGACAAGTCAAAAAGAAAAAAAGCATAGCAATTAAAGTATCAAAGCGGACAAGAGATGATGGATAGATTATTTTTCATTTTTGGTGTTTTTTATTTGCTTTTCTTCTATCTCTTTTTTCCCTTTTTTGTAGGTAGGTGACATGATTAGAAGTTAGGGAGGATAGAAATAAAATGTTTTTAAACAAAGGATGGCATGATTAAAAGTTAGAATAAGGGATAGAAATAAGAGAAAAGGGGAATATTAGTGTATACACTTTTATATAATAAAATAAGAGCAATAATAAGAGAAAATATGGAATAATTGAATGATTGCAACTTTATATAAATATGTATTAGTATTAGAAATATACAAGTTGGTTGAAAGTAATAACTAATGCTATCAGTTTTATTTGTATTAGACTGTATGACACCCAGGTGCCACACTGTTCACGCATTGATATGTTATAATAATAATAATAATAATTAATAATAATAATAATAATAATAATAATAATAATAATAATAATAATAATAATAATAATAATAATAATAATAATAATAATAATAATAATAATAATAATAATAATAATAATAACAACAATAATAATAAAATAAACTTTTAAAAAAAGAACCACTGAATTCCCATTTTAAGTCTGCAAACATATTATAAGCATTTATAATCAACATATTTAAGCATTTATAATTGCTTAAAATGCTGTGTTTTGTCTGTGTGTATATATATATATGCATACACATTTTTATTAAAATTGTTTTAAATAATGTAAAAACTAAAACTAATACAGGATACAGGATACAGAAAAGAAAAGAAAAAAGAGAAAAGTTCATAAAGAAAAGATAAAAATAAATAAAACAGGGTTGTCAAACTCCCGGCCCATGGCCACGCTTAACCCCGTTTTAGCAAAGAAGAAAAAAGTCCTGATACATCACATGATGCCACCGTGATGACATGTGTTTGACCGCACTGAAATAGAAGTTTCCAATTTCATTTGCAGCAAATGTAAGTACAATTACTAAGTTATCTCTTACTTTTTTTATTACAAAAAGCCCAGTTTCTTCTATTATACTATTGTTTTTTTCTAATCATCAAAACCATATCATAAGTGCACTTTTATGTTTCCAAAGAATGTAAGGGGTATCCAGTCAACCATAAGTGTAAATATTGTCTTTTTTCTAACCAAGGAAGTTAATCTAACAATTTCTGTAAGTTACATCATCTTCACCAACCATTCTTCTATTGTGGTTAGCATAGAACTTTTCCACTTTTTGAACATATAATAATCTGCTTCATGGAACTAGTAGATATTAATAAAATGCTGAGGTAGGAAACAAATGAAATGTAGTCTCAGCCTTATTTTTTTGTAAAAAATATTTTCTAGTATCCCCTGGTTGCATGTCATATAGTACTTTGTGGCTTTTAATTCTCAAAAAAGGTTTTTTGCTCCTTGTGGCTGTTAGAGATTACATATCCCATTTTCTGACTATAATTTTCTGTTCTGTTCACTAACTAAAATGACATCAGCTATACAATCTATAGTGACAAATAACTGGCTACCTGAAAATGCATTTGGGTAAAAACTTAAGATTTAGTAGGATGCAAAATTTTAACATATTTAAACCAACATATTTTTGAGTGGAAAATATTCTTTTTTTTTTAGATTCCAAATGAAAGCAGGGCTAGACTACCAATTGATAAAAGACAATATTTGCGTAGTGTCTGCACACAACTACCGTATGTTCCGGCGTATAAGACAACTGGGCGTATAAGACGACCCCCAATTTTTCCAGTTAAAATATAGAGTTTGGGATATACTCGCTGTATAAGACTACCCCTCCTACCATCTTTCTTTTTCTTTCTGTCTTTCTTCCTTCCTAACATCTTTTTTTCTGTCTTTCTGTCTTACTTCCTTCCTAACATCTTTCTTTCTTTCTTTCTTTCTTTCTTTCTTTCTTTCTTTCTTTCTTTCTTTCTTTCTTTCTTTCTTTCTTTCTTTCTTTCTTTCTTTCTCTTCCTTCCTTCCTACCATCTTTCTTTCTTTCTTCTGTCTGAAGAAGCACAATCAGGAATGGTCTTTGTGGATGAGTAGCAGCCAAGGCACCACACTTGCAGAAGGGGAACACAGTAAAAAGGCTAAGATATCCTGAGGCTCAAAAAAATTGGACTAATGATCAGTGGAAAAGAGTATTATGGAATGATGAACCCAAATTTGAATTTTTTGGATCCAATTGTTGAAACCCTATGTGAGAAGAGTTGGAGAGAGATGGACAACTCTTTGTCGCCTTCAAGGGAACATGGTGGAGCGTCTGACCTGTTTGGGGCTGCATTTCTGCCAGTGGTGTTGGCAATAGTGATGGGATCATGAATGCTGAAAAGTACAGATAGGTTTTAATTCATCATGCCATTCCTTCTGGAAAGTGCCTGAATGGGAAGGGAATGGATTCCTTTCTTGTGAATAAACAAGCAAAAGGCTTATTTAATAGGCCTTTTGGATTTCTTTGTAAAGGAGCCATTCCACTTTTTCCTCTTGTTATTTTTGCTTTAAAGCAGGGTCCCCGAACTTGGCAACTTTAAGACTTGTGGACTTCAATTCTCGGAATTCTCCAGCCAGCATAGCTGGCTGGAGAATTCTAAGAGTTGAAGTACACAAGCCTTAGAGTTGCCAAGTTTGAAGACCTCTGCTTTAAAGGCATGTTTTGCAGCGGTAGAGTTCCTAAATTACGAGCAAGCTGTCAACAGAAATCCTGATTTCTGCATTGCTCAGCAGCGCCCCAGTCACCCCCTCCCCACAGTGGCTTCAACCAAGAGGTTAAGGGCAGAGAGCTTTTACGCCTAGAGGGGAGGTGGGAAAGGGGAAAGAGGGGGTTGGGAACCAAGTTTCCTTCCCCTCCCGCCCCCCTTGGTGGTCTCCCGACGTCTCTTATGCCAAGTGCTGCGGAGATCCCTTCTCAGCGATGGGCACTCAAGGGGGGCCTGGTAGGCAAGGACGCTGCAAGTGGGGGAGTGGACCGGGGGGGACAAGGAGGAGGAGGGAGAATCCCCAGGTACAAGAGGGAAGGAGAGCGAGGTGAAGTTTTCCCACTTGCGCCCCCTCCCCTTCCGAGTCTCCGCCTTTCCTTGCAAGGTTTTCTCCTCCGTGGGAACCGCTGCGCCGCCGCTTCTCCTCCTCGGTTGCTGCATCTGCGAACAGCTCTCCGATCCCCTTAAAATCCTCTCTACGAGCCTCCCTTTTCCCCCCCGAAGCCCAACATTTGGTGCAGCCCAGCTGCCAGTGGGAAGACGCCTGATGTTAAGACAATACCCGGCATATAAAATGACCCCCGACTTTTGAGGAGATTTTCCTGGGTTAAAAAGTCATCTTATACACCGGAACATACGGTATTATAAATTGAACCTTTCCTTGCTTCCCCTTAACTGTGTCACAAATATGCCATGTCCTCATAATGTCACCTGGATCCTGATCCTTCAAAAACCTTCCTCATCTTTTTTAAAGTAGCATTTTTCCTATAATCTCAAAGCAATTGTCAATGGTTACAATCCTGCTTGCTTTCTTCACTGATTCTTCTGTTGTGACTGCTATGGATAAATCAGATCAGCTCTTACTAGTCTCTAGACATGGTCTTCCAGTATCATTCTTGTTTGGGCAGCTCAACAGTCCATTTCTTTTAATCTGGGATCACCCTCTTTGCCTGCCAGCACGTGTCCTATGTAATCCCTGACTCAGAACTCTATTTCATTTGGAATAGCAGCTGACTTGCAGTTATGGTGAGTTAGCTACACAAAGAACCAAGAGAGAGGGAGAAAGTATCTTTGTTTTCTGCTTCATGTAGCAGTTTTCCCTGAAATTTGTCAGCAAGTCTGCTTTTTAACATAGGTTCAGCATGCTTCTGGTATAGCACTTAAACTGTCTTCATTTTAACAGTTTATTTCTTTTGTGGAAGAGTCTTAATTGTAAAGAGTATGCTATCAGATGATACTGGTTAATAGTTGAGCTTCCCTTGAATGCATCCCCAGAAATAATTTATAGAAAATCAGACTACATTTTGACAGATCACTGAAATCTGCTGAGGTAGTAATCAGTCAAAACTCACACTTTCCACATCCCTAACCCCACTGCATATAAGCAGGGAGATTGATGGATGATCTTCGAATGGCTGGTGATGTTTGGTGGGAGGAGAGGGAAACACAGCTGACAGAATCCACCAACTTAATGCATCTGTATGTTGTAAATAAAGATATCACTTCATGCAGACATTGTGCTTATGGCAGGATAGGGATTGGTAGTGACACAGTACATTTTATATTGACTTAATTTTCTCATTATTCAAAGACAGATGGATAGTCTTTAATCAGCTGTGGGAGTGTTATATCAGCAGATAATGCTGTGCAAGCAAGTGGTTGCAGTAGCATGTATAATTCTGAGCAAGCAATTTGTTCCAACAAATGTAAAAATATTTTTATAGATCAGTAGTCAGAGCAGTTTTCAGATTTTTTCTCATAAGTGCAAGATGAAAAAAACATTAGAGGGGTAGGACTGTAGCCTCAATCTAGAACTTCTGGAATTTCTGTAAAAGCTCATTTTGGGCAGGGTAGTGTCCATACGCTTTAGTGCTTTCAGATGGAAAATGCTTCTTTATCTTTAAAATTGCCCTAAGATATTGATGTCTCCAATGTGCCAGGTGTTTTTAATTTGATGGTGATGATCAAACCTGGTTCCTTCTTTTAACATCAGCCTTGGTGAATTTTAGAGACTCTAGGGTCTTAATAGGTAAATACTTTTTCCCTGACATCCTTTAAAAATATATAATATGAAAATATATAATATGAAAACAAATTGCTGTTGATATGAGAACATAAAACTGGGCTGTGTAAGAATGTGACATAGGGTTAAATTGTCATAACCTAAAAATGGAGCAAGCATGTATGCAGAGAGAACAAAAGTAAGGAATCTTGTCAAAAATATCATTTCTGGAGGTAAATTAGAAGAATCCAAATTGTTAAGGATCGAAGGAGAAATGTCATCTTTGAAAAAGGAGTCCAAGCATTGAGCAAATGGAATATGTACACACTCCATCCTATTGACAGATACCAGATTTATGAATCAACAAAGAGAGTTCTGGGGGATGAAATGAGGTTTGAAGCCTTCCCATACTTTGAGTCCTCCTGGATCTAAACTTAGCAACTTCTGTCCTGTTTAGGGCCTGGACAGCCTAATTGAGAATGACACAGGTAAGTGGGAACAGAGGCTGAGAGAGAGAAAATCTACACTGTAACCAGCAAAATTTTGCTGATGCTTCTGAATTATTGAAGATGTATGCATGTATTACTAATAATTTCCCAGCTTTCAATCAAGGGCTGTGTCACTCATGCTGTGATTGCACCTCTGGAAAATAATAAAAGTGAATGTTCCTGTCTTAGGGAACAAATGGGTTAGGGAGCAGGTATTGTACTACCAAAGTAAAATTTAGTGCTCTTCAGGTCCTCTGCTGCATGAATGAAAACTCATATGGTTCTCACAAAGGTTTCTGGCAAATCTCCCACATTTTCATGTAAACCTTGGGAAGTCTCATCTCTGAAATCCTAGAGGATATCGTCAGTCTTGAGTATCTTATATTTATATACAGTACAGATAGTCCTCAGCTTAGAACAGTTTGTTTAGTGACCATTCGGAGTTATAATAGCAATGAAAAAAGTGACTTATGACCATTTTTCACATTATGATCGTTGCAGCATCCCCATAGTTTCATGACTTACATTTGGATGCTTGACAACTGACTCACGTTTACAACAGTTGCAGTGTCCTAGAGTCAAGTGATTCCTTTTTGACCTTCTGACAAGCAAAGTCAATGGGCAAATCAGATTTACTTAACAACCGTGTTTCTAATTTAAGAACTGCAGTGATTCACTTAACAAATGTGTCAAGAAAAGTCATAAAATGGAACAAAACTCACTTTAAAAATTTCTCACTTAACAACATAAATTTTGGGCTCAATTGTGGTCATAAGTTGAGGACTATCTGTATAGCACTATTTGTATTACAACCAGTATCTCTGTGACATCTTTGAAAACCATGTTCTAGAAACTGTATCATCTTCTCTTTGCTTATCATGTCAAATGCAATAGTTACATGTATTTGGCACTGATTCAATTTTATTAAATTTTCTGCCAAGAATCAGGACTGATGGTTACTTAACTGTAATAAACTAGAATCACAGCCTTTCTCTCAAGCACACAGTCCAGAAGATACTATGATATAAAATATATTAATCATACAAAAGGAAACATAGAATCAATCTAAAGCTTAGATTAATCTAATCTATATCTCCAATAGTTGACCTTAGTGTGTGTGTGTGCATGCATGTGTGTTTTGTAGTGTTTGCAAAGCTGTGCTATATTCAAATTATTCATTGTATAAGAGTTTCTAGTTACATTTTCTCATTTGACTTCCAAATACTTTTAATGACATACCGGTATATTGTATATACTGTATGTAAAAGATTTCATCATTAGAGTTGTGAAGCACTACAACAGTATCTATTGAAAAATCCTTATGTCCAGTTCACCACACTCTCACTCATAAATTTTAACATTTATTTAATTAATTCAACTAATGCATCATCTGACTCCAAACCAATTCTAAACAGTTCACAGTATAATAAATTATAACTATATGGTTACTTTATAGAAAAACATAGACAAACCTTATCCAGTATCATATGAGTGCATTAGTTCTGATATTAACATTAAGATTCATATTTATTTTAATCAATTTACATGGTTAAATATATAAAATAATTTATCACTATAGATAGTTGGGTGGGGAAAGCAGAGAACAATAGCAGCAATGATTTTCATCCTTAAATTATCTTTTCAAAACAGGTTTAGATATTCAGTTCTTCCGCAAAAGTGCCATAAACAACCTTAGGAGAAAATTAATTTCCCTCTAGAGAAGTGCAATCAGTCTCCAATTCATTCTGCATGTAAATTGTTACCCAAAGTCTGAATTGGCAATCTATAATGAATTGTTGAAGCCACTGCTCATGTTTAGTTAAAATATCACTGCCAAATCTTTCTTAGATGTCTATTTTTTCAAAACGAGACAATGATGATTACTTCTCTCTAGGCATAGTGTATTCTGCTTCTCCACACAAATTATTTGTTTGAATTTCACTATCATTCACCAGTGAACAATCCTAGTATATTAAACCACTCTGCCATCTAGCTTTCCTACAGTATATGGTATGTTATTATTTTAGGGAATTTTACCATTCTTACCTACTTTTTTAAAAAAATATTATTTGAAAAGATGCCAGATCAGGCTGCATACCAAGTGCAAAGAATTATTATGAAAGAATAGAATAGAATAGAATAGAATAGAATAGAATAGAATAGAATAGAATAGAATAGAATAGAATAGAATTCTTTATTGGTCAAATGTGATTGCACACACAAGGAATTTGTCTTTGGTGCATATAAGTGACTAATAACCCACAGCTTTTATTTTTCAAGATATTTTCCCATTTCTTGATACATAATGGTATCTAGGGGACAATTAGGAATGTGAAGAGATTCCATTTTGCATGTTGGATAATATATATCTTAAAGTTTTACACTTGCATTTGACTAGGGAGCCAGAAGTATAATAGCAACCAGTATAGTTAAACCAAAATCAGAAGTCTGATCAGCTGACTGTCATTAGCAGCAACCTGCTGAGTTCTATTCCAATTCCTGGCCACCTTCTTTTGTTCGGATGCAGGAGATTTGAATCAAATTCTGAAGACAACTGTGTAACATACAGTAAGAGGAAATATGGGCACAAATTTGGAAATCTGGGTTGTCCTAGATTTCTTTTTCTATCTCCAGCCTTCCACACCTTTTCCTTCAGCGTTCTGGGAGTTCCACAATCATCTGGAGTTTTTCAATAATTCCCAGGATACCAAGGAAATTATTGACAAATGTTTGTTATCCCTTTCCTATAGCAGAAACATCACAATAGAATTGAGTTCATGGAAATCTTTGCTGCAGACTAAAAGGAATATAAATTATCCTTATATTTATATAGGTTACATGAAAAAGTAGATCATTTGAAAGTTAGAATATTAGAAGCAAATCCAAGCATCTCAGTTAGGTCTCTGCTTTTCTTATTTAAAAAGGGCATTTAAAATATTAATTTTCAAATGCAAAGTTTATTATGGGAAGGAAAAGCAATGTGCTTCTTCTTGCCAGTCTTCATCTCTACACTTTTTTTACATATATCATTATGTATATCATTAAGGTTCAGAGAGGTTAAAATTCTAAAAACTTCCCTCCTCCTCCAATTCATATATATTACCACAAAGTGGAGCATATATAGCAATTTTAATAGTATGTACATTATTTTAATTAGGATTCTTTTATTTGAACACTAATGACTACAACTGGCTTGTGCTAGAGTCGTAATAGTAGGTAGCATAGCCAACTGAACACAAAACCCTAATTTGTTGATTTCAAATGAGGTGTAATTATATTGCTTCATGAGCAGAGCAGATCATAAGAGAGTTCCCCTTCCCCAAATCAGCCTGATTGTGTAATGAATAGCTAATTACAAACAGCAGAGCTCTAGCTATAAATGTATTGTAATGGTTAATGCCAGGTTGGCTTCATTGTTACAATGCTTCATGACTACATTAACAAGAGCAACAATGGAACACTGCCCAGTGCCAGCCTGCAGTCCTTATTGTCTAGTGATAACTTCATTTATTATATCTTCAAATACATAATTGTTGCAAATATGATTGTTGCAAATATTATGTTTTATTTTAGAACTAATTAATTTGGAAAATCAGAAATTACAGATATTTTTTTGTTTAGGGTTTTTTTTTCTTTGTTTCTTTTTTGGGGGAGGGAGGTAGATGTAAAGGTAAAGGAGTCCCTGAGGATTTTAGTTTGCTAGTCATTGCCAGCTATAAAGTGCTTATCTCAGTTTCAAGGCCATTGAGCCAGCACAGTCTGAAGACATTTCCGTGGTCATGTGGTCAGCATGTTACCTTCTCTCCAGGTAGGTCATGTTACCTTCTCTCCAAAGTGGTACCTATTTATCTACTTGCATTTGTATGCTTTCGAACTGGTAGGTTGGCAGCAGTGGTGGGTTGCTGCTGGTTCGGACCGGTTCTTCCATACCGGTGGCAGAAATTTGCACCCGCTCGCCAAACCGACAGCAATGGCCAGCTGTCCATGCCCCCGAACCGGTTCTTTGGTTGCCGCGTCTGGCAAAGAACCCTTCTGCACATGCGCAGAAGCCTCTTCATTTCCACAATGTGACGGAGACAGTCTTAAGATATAAGTCAACTTTCAGAATGTTCTTTTTACCACATGTAAAAATATGCGGTAATTTATTATTTTGATCAAAGTAATAGGCTAAAGAGAACTTGAAGACATGAAGAATTTTGAGATCAGAGGATCAAATGAACACTTGTTCTAGTCAAAAATTCAGTGCTAACCTATAAATATGAAATAATTAAACTTTAGCACATGCTATTTTGACTCAGTGTTAGTTTGAACTGGTTAAAAAAGTCATCCTCATATGTATTGCATATGCAAGACTGAAAAAATTCTAGATAATGCTGATGATAAGAAGCAAATTTTGTATACTGACTATGAAACAAGATAATAGAAAGTAATTCAAAACTAATACTCATAATAAAATCATAGGGTTGGAAAAGATCAGTTAGAACAATGATTCTCAACATTTTCTTCACCATGGACACCTTTAAATATCTTTTGTGGCCACGGACCATGGCCACGAACCCTCTAGAGTTAACTCAAGATTTAAATCATAACATTTCTTCATGCCTTCACCACAGCATGGTGTGATGACACCACAGCCCACCCAGGTTGAGAACCACCGATTTAGAAGAAGTGATTTTTTGAATAGAAGCCACTAGAAATAATTTTTAAAAGTTGTCCAGCCTGTGTTTTAGTTCATCTTGTTCAAAGAGTTTATCACCTCTTTAGATAATTGCCTTCACTGAAATGGCTTTGTATCCCAATGCCGCCTAAGAATTCTAACACTGGGATACATACATACTTATTATTTTACTAACTTTTATTTTGATAAATATGCTCATAATTAAACTCTACATCTTACAATAATTTTAGTTGCCACTAGAATGTAAGTTATATGCTTTTTTTTACAAAATCAGCTTCATATGTTTTTCTAACAGTATGTAACTTTTTTTTTGTATGTATGTAACTTTTTATTTTCAGTATATTTGAGTTTCCATTTCCATTATCGCTCAATCTGAGATTTACAAAATCAATACCTTGTGATAATTCGACAGTGGAAAAAGGAAAGAACGACCACTTTTATAACAAGGGCATAATGCAGCACCACTTAATCTAAAATCAGATTTTATTATTTATTTATTTATTTATTTTATAATAATAATAATAACAGAGTTGGAAGGGACCTTGGAGGTCTTCTAGTCCAACCCCCTGCTTACGCAGGAAACCCTACACTACTTCAGACAGATGGTTATCCAACATCTTCTTAAAAATGTCTAGTGTTGGAGCATTCACAACTTCTGGAGGTAAGCTGTTCCACTGATTAATTGTTCTAACTGTCAGGAAATTTCTCCTTAGTTCTAAGTTGCTTCTCTCCTTGATTAGTTTCCACCCATTGCTTCTTGTTCTACCCCCAGGTGCCTTGGAGAAAAGTTTGACTCCCTCTTCTTTGTGGCGACCCCTGAGATATTGGAACACTGCTATCATGTCACCCCTGGTCCTTCTTTTCATTAAACTAGACATACCCAGTTCCTGCAACCGTTCTTCATATGTTTTAGCCTCCAGTCCCCTAATCATTTTTGTTGCTCTTCTCTGCACTCTTTCTAGAGTCTCAACATCCTTTTTACATCGTGGCGACCAAAACTGTATGCAGTATTCCAAGTGTGGCCTTACCAAGGCATTATAAAGTGGTATTAACACTTCGCGTGATCTTGATTCTATCCCTCTGTTAATGCAGCCTAGAACTGTGTTGGCTTTTTTGGCAGCTGCTGCACACTGCTGGCTCATATTTAAATGGTTGTCCACTAGGACTCCAAGATCCCTCTCACAGTTACTACTGTTGAGCAAGGTACCACATATACTGTACCTGTGCATTTTGTTTTTCTTGCCTAAATGTAGAACCTTACTTTTATCACCATTGAATTTCATTTTGTTTGATAGCGCCCAATGTTCAAGTCTGTCAAGATCCTTCTGTATCTTGAGCCTATCTTCTGGAGAGTTGGCTATTCCTGCCAGTTTGGTGTCATCTGCAAATTTGATGAGTTCCCCGTCTATCCCCTCGTCCAAGTCATTGATGAAGATGTTGAAGAGTACTGGGCCTAAAACAGAGCCTTGGGGTACTCCACTGCATACTTCCCTCCATGTAGATGCAGTTCCATTGAGCACTACACGTTGAGTGCGGTTGGTTAGCCAGTTTCGAATCCATCTGGTGGTGATGCTGTCTAACCCACATTTTTCTACTTTATCTAGTAGTAGGTTATGATCTACTTTGTCAAATGCCTTACTGAAGTCCAAGTAAACCACATCGACAGCATTCCTCTGGTCCACTAATTTTGTCACTTTATCAAAGAATGCAATAATATTAGTCTGGTATGATCTGTTTTTGACAAACCCATGTTGGCTTTTGGTTATTACTGTGTTTGCTTCTAGGTGTTCATTGATTCGTTGCTTGATTATCTTTTCCAAAATCTTCCCTGGTATTGAGGTCAGGCTGATAGGTCTGTAGTTTCCTGGATCTGTTTTTTTTCCTTTTTTGAAGATGGGAACTACATCAGCTCTTTTCCAGTCCTCTGGCAGTTCCCCGGTGCTCCAGGATCTTTGAAAGATATAGTTCAGTGGTTCTGAGATCTCATCTGCCAGTTCCTTCAGAACCTTGGGGTGTAATCCATCTGGTCCTGGTGATTTGAATTCGTCTAGGGTAGACAGGTGTTCACTTACCATTTTCTTCCCTATTTTAACTTGTGTTCCTAATATGTTTTTTGTGATGCTGTTTTTGATAGGTTGGACTGTTTTCTCCCTTTGTGTAAAGACAGATGCAAAAAACGTGTTAAGTAGCTCTGCTTTCTCCCTGTTGCTTGTCATCTTCTTGCCACTTTCTTCCTGTAATGGACCAATTGTTTCCTTGACTTTTTTCTTGTTTTTAATATGTTGGAAGAAGCTTTTTTTGTTACTTTGTACTTTTGTCGCAAGCCTTTGTTCATTGTGAGCCTTAGCTTTCCTCACTTCATCTTTACAGGCTCCAGCTATTTGCTGATATTCTGCCTTAGTTATTTCCCCTTCTTTCCACTTTTTATACTTGTCCTTTTTGTCTTTCAATTTGTCAGAGAGTTCTTTATGCAGCCATCCTGGTTTCTTTTGAGACCTATTATTTTTCTTCTTCATTGGTATTGTGCTAGTCTGGGCTTTTATAATCTCACTTTTCAAAATTTCCCAGCTTCTTGAGTTGTTTTCCCCTTGAGGATTCTCATCCATGGAATCTTTCCCAAGTTCTCTCTGAGTTTATTGAAATTAGCCCTCTTAAAGTCCAAGACTCTAGTTTGACTTTGTTCTACTGTTTGTGTTTGCATAATGTTGAATTCCAATATTGCATGATCACTTGCCCCCAAGGTTCCTGTAACTTCAACACCTTCTATCATTTCATCTCTGTTAGTGAGAATTAAGTCCAATATGGCTGATTCCCTTGTTCCCTTCTCTACTTTTTGGGTAACAAAATTGTCTGCTAGGTTTGTTAGGAACCTGTTGGCTCTTCCACTTGGTGCAGAGTTTGTCTCCCAGTTGATGTCAGGGTAGTTAAAATCCCCCATTACTATTGTGATGTGCTTCCTACATACCTTAGTTAGCTGACTAGCAAAAGGTTCATCTACTTTCTCTGTTTGGTTGGGTGGCCTGTAGTATAGACCTATGGCAATGTCATTTCGCCCCCCTTTAATATTGACCCAAATGCATTCGAGGTGATTTTCATTATTGTTGTGCTCTATTTCTGTAGAGATGTAGTTATTTCTTATATATAGTGCAACTCCACCTCCTCTTTTATTTGGTCTGTTTTTTTTAAATAATTTAAATCCCTCTAGCTGTATATTCCATTTGTCAGTTTCATCCCACCAAGTTTCCGTAATGGCAACTATATCATATCTTCCGTCATTTACTTGAATTTCTAATTCACCCTGTTTATTCCTCATACTCTGTGCATTGGTGTATAGACATTTAAGTCCATTTAGATTGACCCTGTGTTTACTGTCTACATAACCTGTGTTGTGCCTGACCGCCCTTACTTTCTTGCCACCTGTTTGATTAGTGCACATATCTATGTTGTGTGCACTGTTAACCCTATTAATTTTAGATTGCTGGGGACAGAAATGATCTGTATCAATTAATTCTCTGTCCCCGCTGTTCAGTTTAAATGTTTATCCAGGAAATCTCTGAATTTAATACCAAGTAGCTCAGTCCCTTTCTTTGATGGATGCAAACCATCTCTTTTGTACAGTTTTTCATTGGACCAGCTGTTGATATCATGACTAATAAAACCAAAGCCTTCCCTTTTACACCACTCCTTTAGCCACACATTAAACTCTGCTACATGTTGGCCTTTCCCTTTTTGTTCCTTATATACTGGTAAAACCTCTGAAAAGATAAGCCTACAACCTATACTACTAAGTTCGTACCCCAAGCTCTGGAAGTCATTCTGCACAGAAAGTACATCTTTTTGGGACAGATCATTTGTGCCTAGATGTATAATAGCATCAACATCACAGTCCTTACTGGCATTCTTGACTATCTTAAGAATACGCCTCTTGTCTCTGCTGGCAGTAGCACCTGGCAGACACCTGACCTCTTTCAAAACCTCGATATCCTTTCCTAAATTTACATCCCTTACAATTGAATCACCAACCAGAAGGTGGCTTCTCTTTTTGGATACCTTGCTGCTCTTGTGTGACTGATGTGTAATACGTGATTCACACTTTCCACTTTCCAAATTAAGTTCTTCATCTCGGACCACGTTCCCCTGCTTATTTGAGTTATTGTTATCACAAGTACCTTGACCTGTCACGTTAGTGTCTCTGTTAAGGTCAGCAAGGGCACTATATCTGTTATGCTGGGACACAGTAAAAGCTCTGTGCTTCTGGTTCACAGCTCTCACCCTGCCAGATCCCACAGTTGTCCATACTGCCCTTCTCCTGCAGGATCTTTGTGGTAGAGGGGGCTGATAGTGTGGCAGCTCATTAGAGTGGAATGGCTGAATTTGGCACCTTATTTCTGCTTGCAGAGCACAGATTAGAGATTCTAGATAGATAATCTGTCCACATAGACTAGTAATTTGTTTACAAAGAGGACAGTATCCAAATTTGAAAAGAGTACTTCGAAACACAACTGAAAAACAAGTATTACACTGAACTAAGCCAGTCATTTTGAAATAGAATAAAATCACAGTCTCAAGGGCACTAACCCTGATTGTATTATTACTATTTTTTGTTTATAGTTATAGGATTCGCGTGCCGTTAGGCGCGCGGGCCACTACCTTTTCCCCTCCTTCTCTCACTCAGACTCAAAAGTTGCAGCCAGGAGCACCTCCCCCAGGCTCTGTGAATTCAAACTGCAATGGAAGAGCTTTTACCCACCTTCTCTCACTCAGACTCAAAAGTTGCAGCCAGGAGCACCTCCCCCAGGCTCTGTGAATTCAAACTGCAATGGAAGAGCTTTTACCCACCTTCTCTCACTCAGACTCAAAAGTTGCAGCCAGGAGCACCTCCCCCAGGCTCTGTGAATTCAAACTGCAATGGAAGAGCTTTTACCCACCTTCTCTCACTCAGACTCAAAAGTTGCAGCCAGGAGCACCTCCCCCAGGCTCTGTGAATTCAATCTGCAAAACGTGTACAAGATTTTGTCAAAACGTGTACAAGATAACAGGTATGGTATAAACATAAACAAAAGCAAAGTAGGTATAGGTAAATTTGGACAATAGGACAGTAGGACAGGGACGGTAGGCACGATGGTGCACTTATGTACTATTTTTATTTTATTTTACTATTGTAAAAATAGTAAAATAGTAAATAGTCATTGCTGGTTCAGAATTCCCAGTTATTTGAAGACTCAATAGATTGTTTGTATGAATTTTTTTTCTTTCATGCCTCATTTTAAACTGTAATTTTTTACAGTGAAACTTATTTGGCCATGCGAACATAAATACTGAACAAGGAAAAAGATATTATTTAGGTTCACCAAGCACATAATGCTTTATTCAGTTCAGTTTTCTCATCAGAGTACAAGACTTTATTTTGAGCTTTTGATCTTGCAGACAATTTACCATCTTTCCAATAGCTGCCCAAAGAAAAGTCTTTACTCAATCTCAATACAGGTCCCACACTGAATTCTTCTAAGAAGAAAACTTCCTTTCCCTTCTACGTTAGGTCCAGGGAGACCAGATGTTCCTTTTTTAAAACAAATGTTCAAATTTGTTTTAAGAGGATTTTCCTTATTCTCATAATAGTCCACAAGAAATGGAAAGATCCACAAGAAATTAAAGATAAATTGAAAGTTCTAGAAATATATAAGAAAAATTATTATTAAAAATTAATAGAAGAAATGAAGTACAAGAAGAACAAGGAAGGACTTAGTAGTCCAACTGTTACAGTGAAGGATATAAAATATATGAAATCATTTCTTTTGCCTTCAGTAACTTTTTTTAGTCTTATTTGGCTTTGTTTGAATACCAGTTCTTCCATAATTTAAATATTAGTATTTGAAGCTTGCTAAATTCAAATCTAGAGATTATGTTACCTATGCTTACCACAATTTAAATGAATCCCTATTAAACTGAATTTATGCTAATGACATCCTGATTAAACAACTGTTATATCCATTTACTATCATTAGCTAAATCAGTTTCCTGGGAGATATCAGAGCAAGATATCTGTCCCTATTCAGTATATTCTAATTAAAGAGTATTTACCAGCATTTACTAGCATAAGGCATATTGCATTCATTTATTAAAAACACAAGACTCCTTTACTAGAAATTTAACAGTACACTGGAATAAACCCAAACATCTTATGAAGAAAGTAAGATTCTGGGACTGAAACCAAAAATATCATAAAACTATAATCAACCTAATAATATAAGATACTATTAATAATTAGCATGAGTAGAATATAAGACACAGGAATAAAATAATGGGTCAGTTTTTGTCTGTATCAATTTTTCAAGCCTCATATATACAAATCAGTTTTTTATTAATCTTGTAAAAAAATCTCAGCAAAATAGATACTTTTTAAAAGACATGTTTTGTTAAAAAAAACCACCTTGACTTTCCACTTCTTCTGGACAAACACAAATAACCCCTTTTTGTTTATTTTGGAATTGAAGTCAGCCGTAAGTCATTCTGACCCATCCTTGTAGGTTTGGGCTATTTCCTGATATTCTGTTTTTGTTATATGGTTCTCTTTCTATTTTTTTATATATGTTCCTTTTGTTTTAGTTTATCAGAGAAGTTTTTGTTAAACTACTGTGATATCCCTTTCTTTCCCTCTCTTTCTCGTTCTTTGGTATTAATTGTGTTAGTATACAATTATTCATATGCTGCATTCACACATAAATTTATTTCCTAATTTCTTAATCTAATCACAATTGCCTGTTATGTATGTAATGCTAAACCAAAGTAATTGAATTGTACTGCAGTGAACATATGTGCTATAGGTATATAATATAGTTCCCAGTAGTAGCCAAAAAAGCCAATTCAATCCTAGGCTGCATTAATAGAGGGATAGAATCAAAATCACATGAAGTTCTAGTACTACTTTACAAAGCCTTAGTAAGACACACTTGGAATACTGCATCCAATTCTGGTCACTACAATATAAAAATGTTGAGATTCTTGAAAGAGTACAGAGAAGAGCAACAGGAATTAATGCCGAGATGGTGCAGTGGTTAAATGCAGCACTGCAGGCTACTGCTAGTTCAGCAGTTCAGCTGTTCAAATCTCTCCGGCTCAAGGTTGACTCAGCCTTCCATCCTTCTGAGGTCGGTAAAATGAGGACCCAGATTGTTGGGGGCAATATGCTGAACTCTGTAAACCGCTTAGAGAGGGCTGTAAAGCACTATGAAGCGGTATATAAGTCTAAGTGCTATTGCTATTGCTAACAACAACAACAGAGTTGGAAGGGACCTTGTAGGTCTTCTAATCCAACCCCCTGCCTAGGCAGGAAACCCTACACTACTTCAGACAAATGGTTATCCAACATCTTCTTAAAAACTTCCAGTGTTGGAAGTTCACAACTTCTGGAGGCAAGCTGTTCCATGGATTAATTGTTCTAACTGTCAGGAAATTTCTCCTTAGTTCTAAGTTACTTCTCTCCTTGTTTAGTTTCCACCCATTACTTCTTGTTCTACCTTCAGGTGCTTTGGAGAATAGTTTGACTCCCTCTTCTTTGTGGCAACCCCTGAGATATTGGAACACTGCTATCATGTCTCCCCTGATCCTTCTTTTCGTTAAACTAGACATACCCAGTTCCTGCAACCATTCTTCATATGTTTTAGCCTCCAGTCCCCTAACCATCTTTGTTGCTCTTCTCTGCATTCTTTCCAGAGTCTCAACATCCCTTTTACATTGTGGCGACCAAAACTGAATGCAGTATTCCAAGTGTGGCCTTACCAAGGCATTATAAAGTGGTATTAACACTTCGCGTGATCTTGATTCTATCCCTCTGTTAATGCAGCCTAGAACTGTGTTGGCTTTTTTGGCAGCTGTTGCACACTGCTGGCTCATATTTAAATGGTTGTCCACTAGGACTCCAAGATCCCTCTCACAGTTACTACTGTTGAGCAAGGTACCACATATTCTCTACCTGTGCATTTTGTTTTTCTTGCCTAAATGTAGAACATTACTTTTTTCACCATTGAATTTCATTTCAATAATTGGATTGAATTGTAATAACATTTTATGAAAGTTTATTTGGTGGCCTACAGTTGTACAAAGTTTGAGAATAACTTTTCTGTAATCGGACAGAAACTGCTAGCAAACAGAATAAAAACAAACAAAATAAAATAAATCTACCATAGAAGCTAGACCCATAATGAAGCTTTACTTGCTTTATATGAACTATGCATATGATTAGGAGTGCAACCATGTTCAAGCTCATTATTTATTCCATTGCTAAATAGCGCTAAAAATTTAAAAGCCTTTTGGGTTGTCCTAATGTAAATATTGGTTGACTGTTCCCATACATGTATTCCTATATCTTTAATGATTACTACTGGTCAAATGACTGTAATAAATTGTCGAGTTATTTTCCAGATTCTTCAGTACTGCTTTTACTGTAACTTATATTTCAAATGTTTGTCCCCACAAATTTATTTATTTATTTATTCAAATTTATTTGCATGTTTTGCATGTATTATGCATACATCTAACACATAAACTGTTTATATTAAGATGAAATGAACATAAAACTGCATTATATTAGGGGAAATTATTGGTAAAAATTATATGTAAGTCAAATTATATATGCATGTACATATTTGGGAAAGTCTTGTAAATTTCTTCATAACAGGAAGATAGAGAAATAATTAAATTCCGGATGTTGTTTTGGTCCTCCAAAACTATGGTAATGATCCTTTATCATAGGAGGATTAAAATTTTATATATAAAAACATTTAATATTTTTGTCTTCAGCCTTTCTGATGCAAGGAGACACACCTTTTTCTACATCAAAGAAGCAATATTAGGGTTTGCTTCAGGGTTGGGTTCTAACTTACCTTGCTGCCGGTTCATTTCCTCCTGCACCGTTCGGCCGTTCCTCGTGGCCGCGCATGCTTCACACGCTTGCGCATGCACAGTGGCAAAAAATACCAAAAAAATACCAAAAAAATCTGAAAATAATATGGCGACGCATGCGCAGTGCTGGAAATTTGGCTTCTGCACATGTGCAGAAGAAAAAAAACCTAGAAAAAATTCGGGGGGAAAATTAAAAAAAAATATTAAAAAATTCAATTTTTTTTTTAAAAAAAGATGCCGGCATCCACGGACCGGCACCAACTGAACCGGTTCCGTGATGTCATCATGGTTGCTACTGGTTCGGGTGAACCAGTCTGAACTGGGAGGAACCTACCTCTGGTTTGCTTATTTATTTTGTGGCACTATATATGAACTAAGAATTTATAACTTGATGTTAAAATGTTGTTTAATAAAGCCAGTTTCTTCATATGACAATTACCATACATTTATTGAATGCAAATAGTATGCGGAGTAAATACATATGTGTCTGTGTATGTGCATTTTCCATTTGGAACATCTCATGAAGTAATTGCTTACAAAAGTTCATGCTGCAGCAAAGTAATTCAGATTTAAAGAGACACATTCCTGGGTTAATTTTTTCTTTCAATACAAGGATCTTTTCAAAATACTTTGTACCTAACACAGCTTCTGTACTATCTTTCTTGGATTATAATTTAAATAATATCCTATGTCTTAATTTCAGTAAGTAATTTATACTACGTTAAAAAGATTTTGAGTATAAATAAGACTGTGAAGGAAAGTTGAATTTTATGAAATGTCCTGATGGACTAGATCTTCAAAGGTTACTTGCTTCATAAAAGTAACAAGCGATATGATTTTTCATATACTTTGAACTTTTAAAAAGTCAAATGTCAATTTCCTTCAGTAGCATTTCCTACCAAGCGTTATTGAATTTAATAGCAATATTAAATCCATTGGAGACAATGAAACAATGTATCACACAATTATAAGAAACTCATTAATTCATGAGTTTTGTACATTTAAAGCATCCAGATATTTTTCAGTCTAAAGCTAGAATTGTCTTGCATTGCACATTATAGTTCTTAAGTCTAAGCAGATCTTTGGCTCTAAAGTTGCAGATGGCCAAAATTGTGAAAATAACAGATGTATTGTTGAGAAATTATTTTGGTATCTGCTTCATGAGCATTCTGTTGATAAAGCATTTGTCAAGAGGCTTACTTTTGAGAACAAATAAATCTGTTTCTCCAGGGATATAAACAAAGGTGGGAAAGTGTGTCAGATTAGGCCCAAGATATGCAGTATAGTTCTGCTAAGACAACAATGGCAGCTTCAACAATTGAATCTTAAGTTTGGGTGCCACATAGGATATGATTTTAAGTATTCTGAGAAATAACAAAATGTTCCTTATTCCAAGGTAGTTTTTTTTAGTTTATAGGTACATAATATGAAAGACACCATTCTCTCTATCATCTTATTTTTTCATTTGGGAATTAATTTGAATGAAAATTAAATAGAATAGAATAGAATAGAATAGAATAGAATAGAATAGAATAGAATTGAATTGAATTGAATTGAATTGAATTGAATTGAATTGAATTGAATTGAATTTTTTATTGGCCAAGTGTGATTGGACACACAAGGAATTTGTCTTGGTGCATATGCTCTCAGTGTACATAAAAGAAAAATAAAAAATAAAAATAAAAGTTCATCAAGAATCACAAGGTACAACACTTAATGCTAATCCGGGTACAAATAAGAAATCAAATCATATTAGGAACCAGTCAATATAAATCTTAAGGATACAAGCAACAAAGTTACAGTCATACAGTCATTTGTGGGAGGAGATGGGTGATGGAAACGATGAGAAGATTAATAGTAGTGCAGACTTAGTAAATAGTTTGACAGTGTTGAGGGAATTATTTGTTTAGCAGAGTGATGGTGTTCGGGGAAAAACTGTTCTTGTGTCTGGTTGTTCTGGTGTGCAGTGCTCTATAGCGTCGTTTTGAGGGTAGGAGTTGAAACAGTTTGTGTCCAGGATGTGAGGGGTCTGTATATATTTTCACAGCCCTCTTTTTGACTCATGCAGTATACATAAGGTGACCAGATGTCCCGCTTTTGGCGGGACAGTCTCGCTTTTGGTGGGACAGTCCCGCTTTTTAATAATTTGTCCCGCGTCCCGTGGCGTTTCAAAAAATCCTGATTTTTTAATTTGAATTTGCCCTGCACACCCCTCTGCCTTCTGCCTCGCCTGCCTCCCCTGCCAGGCGGGGAGGGAGGGCAGTGAGAGGGGCAGCGGCGGTCTTGCCTGTTCGTCGCCGCAGAGCTGAAGAAGCTGGTGGCGTTCGCGGCGCGGGGTTTCCCCCGCCCGCTTTCCCCAGCCGCCGGGACGCCGCCATTTGCGTTCTTTTGCCCTCTGTGCAAGCAGAACACTTTGCGCATGCGCAGAGGGCAAAAGAACACAAATGGCGGCGTCCTGGCGGGTGGGGAAAGCGGGCGGGAGAAGCCACGTGCCGCAAACGCCACCAGCTTCTTCGGCTCTGCGGCGACGAACAGGTAAGCTTGCGCCGGTAGGAACCCACCCCTGGCTGCGATGAAGGGGGGTGTTTGGGGGGGGTGCACAAAGCTGCAGGATAAGAGAGACGGACCCCTCCCATCTTGCTCCCCTAGAACTGCCCCCATCAATGGTGTCCCGCTTTACAAATATTAAAATCTGGTCACCTTAAGTATACAGGTCCTCAATGGAAGGCGGGTTGGTAGCAATTGTTTTTTCTGCAGTTCTAATTATCCTCTGAAATCTGTGTCTGTCTTGTTGGGTTGCAGAACCAAATCAGACAGTTATAGAGGTGCAGATGACAGACTCAATAATTCCTCGGTAGAACTAAATCAGCAGCTCCTTGGGCAGTTTGAGCTTCCTGAGTTGGCGTAGAAAGAACATTCTTTGTTGTGCTTTTTTGATGACGTTTTTGATGTTAGGTGTCTATTTTAGATCTTGCGATATGGTAGAACCTAGAAATTTGAAGGTCTTTACTGCTGATACTGTGTTATCTATTATTGTAAGAAGTGGAAGTATGGGAGGGTTTCCCCTAAAATCTACCAGCATTTCTACTGTTTTGAGTGTATTCAGTTCCAGATTGTTCCAGTCACACCCATAGTTTACATCAAAGCTAAACACTTCAGAAAATTGTTGAAAAGCAACCTTCCAATGATAATAAAATTTTACAGGTGGTATGATTTTCATAGTATGACATATTTAAACAAGTGACTCTTCCGATGAAAAAAGGTTTCTTTCAGTGTCTTGAAAGGGTCACCATCTGACCTAATTAAGAGTTCAATTTTTTTCTTGATCATAGAATAAGGGTTGATTGATATCTCATCGTATAAGCCTATGAATATTTACTGACAGATCTCAATGCTCTTTTACCACTTTCTTATTCAAAACTACATTAAAGAAGGAAAACTAGCTTTTCATGTTGGCTTTTGATACTCTCAGATATTCCTAGAAGCTTAGTAGAATTCTCAGATTTTTTAAAATAATAACATTTGTGAGTTCTTTCTTTCCTTCCCCATCACCTACTATAACTCAAAATAATTAACTCAGCAAACTAATGTGGATTAGTTTATACTCTACCTATGTCTAGGAACTCCAATACCCAGCACATTCCTAGTTGACCTAAGTGTTACCATTCTGGGTATAGGTTTCTGTAAGTTACATTTCATCATATGGTTTATAGGAGAGACACCTCGTCTGGCTTCACTGATGTAATTGAACCACTATCATAGCCTTCATTGGCTTCTCAACACATCAAGGAAGTGCCTCATTGGTGATGTTGATGATGATGATAATGAAGATAATACCCTGCAGAGTTGTAACTTCTCAGGACTATTGTTCAGCACAAAATTATTGTAAGTTCATGCAGCAGCTTATGTAAATATTTCACCAAAGGAAAGCATACTGATTTCAGTTTAATTTATTTATATATTATATAAACTATCTTGTAACAATAGAATAGAATAGAATAGAATAGAATAGAATAGAATAGAATAGAATAGAATAGAATAGAATAGAATAGAATAGAATAGAATCTGGAAGGAACCTTGGAGGTCTTCTAGTCCAGCCCCCCCCCCCAAACTGGTTAATTGTCCTCACTGTTGGGAAGTTTCTCCTTAATTTCTTTGGTTAGTTTCCAACCATTGTTTCTTGTTCTGCCCTCTGGTGCTTTGTAGAATAATTTGACCCCCTCTTCTTTGTGGCAGCCCCTCAAATACTGGAATACTGCTATCATGTTGCCCCTAATTCTTCTTTTCTTTAGACTAGCTAAACCCAAATCCTGCAGTCATTCTTCCTATGTTTTAGTCTCCAGGCATTTGATCATCTTAGTTGCTCTTCTCTGAACTTCTTCAACATCTTTTTTGTAATATGGTGATCAAAATTGATTGCAGTATTCCAGGTGTGGTCTTACTAGAGTTTTATAAAGTGGTACTAAATACTTCATGTGACCTTGATTCTATGCCTCTGTTTATACAACCCAGGATTGTATTAGCTTTTTTGGCTGCTGTTGCACATTGCTGGCTGATACTCAAGTGATCATCCACTAGAACTCCAAGGTCTCTCTCACAGTTACTGTTTTTGAGCCAGGTCTCATCTACTCTGTACTTACACCTTTAATTTTTCTTGCCTAAATGTAAAACTTTGCTTTTCTCTACATTAAAATTCATTTTGTTCGATAGGGCCAATTGTTCAAGTTTGTCAATATCTTTTTGGATCCTGAGCTTGTCTTCAAGGGTGTTGGCTATTCCTGCCAGTTTAGTGTCATCTGCAAATTTGATGAGTTCCCCTTCTATTCTAAAGTGACCAGATTTTTTTTTTAAGCGGGACGGGGGGGCGGGCCCACCTCGGCGCCATTTGAATTTTGCCCTCTGCGCATGTGCAGAACGCTGCGCATGCGCAGAGGGCAAAAGTCAAGAGCTGAGTACGGGGCACGGGGCGGGGCAGGCAGGACGGGGTGCCGGGTTGCAGGCCGGCAGCGGCGGAGGGTCGCTTGAACTCGCTTCCCGCCGCGGACCGCGTTCACGTGATGCTTTCTCCCCTACCTCCCTTCCTGGTATCTGCAAAACCTAAATTTCCTTTGGGGGCCGAGGCCTTTCCATTTAGTCCTCTGGTGAGCTTTTACCCTTTTTTTTTACTACCCGGAAACAGCGCTAGCAGCGCATTACCAGGGTGCGGGCAACCACGGCTTGCCATTCTCCAACCAAGAGCTTCAGCGGTTCCCTGTGCGCATGTCTCCCTGTCGCGCGTTCCCAATTTGTGCCTGCGTAGAGCGCCTGGCTGGCCGTCAGCCTTTCTTTTGGTCAGGCCCATTGCAAGGCAGCTCCACCCAGGGTGCGGGCAACCACGGCTTGCCATTCTCCAACCAAGAGCTTCAGCGGTTCCCTGTGCGCATGTCTCCCTGTCGCGCTGTTCCTCCGGGTGTGCTAAAGTGCTCGAGTTTTTTCTCTCTCACACACACATGCACAACCTTCCAATGACCGGGAAGTCGTGCTGGGAGATCCAGTCCGACCCGGTCGTTGGAAGGTTGTGCATGTGTGTGTGAGAGAGAAAAAACTCGAGCACTTTAGCACACCCGGAGGAACAGCCCGGTTGCTACGCCGCCTCGCAACTCCCAGCCGTGCCAAGCCCCGCAGGCTGCCTTTCTTTCCCCCCCTTCCCTTCCAACGCAGGCACCACCGGAGAGACGGAACCCCCGCAGTGGCGACCCTGGAGGATGGAGAAGGCGGGGGAAGAGCCCCGATGCCCAGCTGCTCGCTGACTCCAATTCTGGGCGAGCGCTCCCGGCTTGCTGCTGTCGCCGCCGCCGCTCACCCTTCAACAGCCAATCAGCGTGGGGCACCGACAGCAGCGACGTCATCTCTCCGCGCCCGCCTCGCAGAGAGAAAGGCATGGGTGGGTGTTTTAAGGTGACCAGATGTCCCGATTTTGAGAGGGCCTGCTGCTGCTGCTGCTGCCCTGCGGCTGGGCCCAACCTGGCCGTCCTCGAGTGCCTGCAGGCCGATTTTTTGAAAGAATGCCCTAGTCGGGCATTGTTTTAAAAAATCGGGACTTTTTAAGAGGGCGGGCGGGACGCGGGACAAATGATTAAAAAGCGGGTCTGTCCCGCCAAAATCGGGACGTCTGGTCACCTTATTCTATTCCCTCATCTAAGTCATTTATGAAGAAATTGATGATTCACAGTAACAAAAATAAACTTAATTCCTTGGGTAGTTGCAGAACACTATGCTGTTTGTAACTTTGGTTGATAGCAGAACATTTGTATAACTTTATTATTATCAGTAGTGCCATCAAACATAAAAAAACACAGTCAAGAAAACAGTGTAAACAAGATTTAATAATATTTATCAGTGGCTCACTTTCTATCTGACCCATGGACTACACCGTTTTCCAGACTGAAACGTCTTGAAAAATGGTTTTATAAAATTTATTATAAATATGCAATAAGTGTGCTGAGATACAGAATCGGGCCTTGAACAACTGCAAAGAGAAGAATACTATTTCAGAGTTTTTGTATTAGCATGTAATGATTAAGCTATTAACTTATAATGTCAATTTGGCAGCTTATTACATCTGGCAAAATTTTGGGAAATAGTTTCTGAAAGCTAAATACATTTTATGTACATCATTTATTATCTGAGGCCTGCAATTATTGGAATATATTTAGATTAAAAACCAACTAGAGAATCAATTTATTAGAATTGAATAGAGGAAAGTTTTTACTATCCAATGTTTTGGAAAATGCACAGAATTTGTACAATTGCCTTTTAAACAGCAAAGTAACTGAACCAAGCTATTCAATGTGTCATATTAAGTAGAATAAGGGAATTGCATCAGGAATTTCTGGAGAGAGCTCTAAATGCTTACAGTCTCTGAAATGCATAGCTTTCAAGTGCAATGTGAAAGAGCTTACCCAAAGAGATTTTATACCTGAGATCTCTCTTCTATAGGTAAAGGTAACACATTTGATTTGGAAGATTGGGTGGAAAATCTTGCAAGTATTATAATAACTACAGTCAGCTACATCTCATTCTCCTGCTTTCTCTCTCTTTTATACAAACTATATTCTATATAAATTATGCATGCATACAACATGTGTGCGTATATACATGCATGCATACATGTGCAGTTTTAATAGTCTGTCAGGCAATGCTATAGATAAATTCTGATTATTTTAAATAACAAGCAATCCTTGACTTACAACAATTGAGCTCAATATTTCTGTTCCTAAGTAAGACAGTTGTTAAGTAAATTTGCCTCATTTTACAAACTCTCTTGCCAGAGTTGTTAAGTGAATCACTACAGTTTTTTAGTTAGTAACACAACAGGCTTCCCTATTGACTTTGCTTGTTAGAAATTTGCAAAAGATGATCACATGACCCAGGACATTGCAGCTGTCATAAATGTCAGTTTCCAAGCATCTGAATTTTGGTCATGTGACCCACACAACAGTGCTGCAACGGAAAATAGTTGTAAATCATTTTTTTTCAGTACTGGTATAAATGGTCACGAAATGAACTGTTGTAAGTCAAGGATGATCTGTAATATATGAAAGAAAAATAGTTCCAGACTTTCTGTATCCTATGGATTGATTGATATACATTGCAGTCCAAACTTATCTGGGGAGCATAAGATTGGACAGTGTGAACAAAAATACAGTAACAATAACTCAAGAGAAAAAAATGTACAGATTGATTTATTGCAGGTACAAACTAGGTCTGTTGCAATTAAGATAAACTATAAAATCCACCTAAATAGAGTAGAATTGTGTTTCATGCCTCTGATGTTTCATTTTATCCTTATCTTTTTTTTAAAATAGTCTTTATTAATTATGTAAAAAAGACAAACAAACATACAAACAAACATAAAAAACATGTATAAACATATGTATGTATAAATAGAGTAACAAATATCTTTGAGTATAGAAAACATTGAACTTCATGGCTTGGGACCAGGTTATCTACGGGACCGCATTCTGCCTCATACTTCCCTTCGACCGGTTAGGGCCCACAGAGTTGGCCTCCTCCAGGTCCCGTCGGCCAAGCAATGCCGGCTGGCGGGCCCAAGGGGGAGAGCCTTCTCTGTGGCTAGCCCCGTGCTCTGGAACCAACTTCCACCAGAGACCCGAACTATCCCCACTCTGCTGGCCTTCCGGAAAGCTGTTAAGACATGGCTTTTCCTGCAGGCGGGGGGTAGAGCTTAATTCACTCGAGCTCACCCCCCAAGTATGTATGATGTTGAATGGTTGTTGATGATTTTTTTAATATTGTGTTTTAATTTTTATATTTGCTTTTAATTAACTTTTTAGATTTTGGTTATTCTTGTATTTTCTCACTGTTGTACGCCGCCCTGAGTCCTTAGGGAGTTGAGCAGCATATAAGAATTCCAAAATAAATAAATAAATAAATAATAGAACATACATGTCAACCATCTCGTCGACACTATCCTTTTACAGCCTAGTGATACAAAAACATGTTTATTCTTTATAGTTATTATTTACATCATTATCTTTCTTATATCTTCCAATATTTTCCTTATTCTTTTCTCTTATTATATTATGTTCAGTCTATTATCATTACAATAAAACAATTTTCCCTTTTTCAACAATGGTTCTTTTGTTCAGCTTGATTAATATTTTAAAACCTTGTAAAATAGTATACATTCCGATAATTTGTTCCGGTCTTTGCGAAAAAGTAGACATTTGTTATTATTTATACTGTCTAAGATCATGACACATAATTATAGCAATTTTTGATATTTGTTTTGGTTAAGCCAATTATACCACCTGTCCGAAGTTTTATAGAATTCAGAGTCATCTTTGTCTTGCATTTCCAATGACATCCTACTAAGTTCTGCGCATTAAAATACTTTATTAATGAGATTTAGCGTAGTTGGGATTTGTTCGGTTTTCCAAATTTGCGCATATATAATTCTTGCGGCTGTTGTATCCTTATCTTTTCTAACATGGCAAATGAAGAGGCTTTGTTAATCTCTCTCTCAATTGTTAATTAGTCTAGGGTTCTGCAATATTCAACATTTTTTTAGCTAAGATTAAGTAGATAATAAAATCCTTGCTCTTAAGCTTCAAATTTGATCCCGTTAAGAAATGTAGTAGCCCTAACTTTGGCAGCAGTCAATTATTTGTTTAATAATGACACTTCTTTAAAAAAAATACAAAGGATATAACTTTAACACACAATAGGTGTGCTAATAATATATAATGTTCCATTGAAGTTCTTGCACTGAAGCTAAAGTGAATCTCCTTTATAGCCTCAAGATATCAGTATCCCATATTCTCCATAGTGGGTGGAGCCATCCTCCAAGAATGGGTTAAACCTGCCCTCCAGCCAATCAGGACCGAGTTTCTTCAAAAGTATAAATAGGACCCTCTTGCCTTGGCACCCCCTCTTTTTTTCTCGGTCCTTAGCCAAAAAGGACAGTGCTTAAACCCATTCTTCGATTTCTCCACCAACTACTGAATTTCTACTACTTCCTGTGAGTTATTGCTTCATTGATTCTTACTTGACAGCTGTCACTCAGAGACTCTTCAATCGTGTCAGATTACTGGGCATTGCCCCATTGGGCCTTGTCCCTAGCTGGGGGTTAGGACTCCCCAGGGAGGAGATTACCCTTAACAGTTGCACATCTGTTGTGTACTGGGGTTTTCTCACCTTAATCAACCAGTCAAATAATTGCAGCCTTGTCTTGCCTGTCAGGGAGGGAGGTACTCAGGATCGTGATCTTCAGCCACAGAAGCCCTGAGCTTGGGTGGCCTGCAATCGGCTTGAGTTTGTCTCCTATAAGCCAAACTAGCGTTCCCCTCCAATCGGCTTGAGTTTGTCTCCTATAAGCCAAACTAGCGTCCTTAATTGACTTTTGGAGCCGACATCGGCCGCAATCGATCGAGCAGCGTCGCAAAAAGGAGCTAGAAATTTCACACCTTGCCTTGCATCGGGAGAGAAGGCCTCGGCAAGGCAAACTGACAGGCAGACTTCAAATCATCTTCGCTCAGATCGGCTGCTTCCTTGCCTCAGAGCCTGCCTTTGACCCCTGCTGCTCCACAGTTCAGCCAGAATGGCTGACAAAGGCCATAAGCAGGGAAAGGCAAAGCAGAAGACCCCCAGGGTCACTCCTGCTGAGGACATTTGCCAAGGGGGGATTAGAAACTATGAGCCCGGACAGGGACAGGGACAGGTCACTTCTACGCCCATCCTCCCCTTCTGAACGCTCCAAGTCATCCAGCACAGCTGTTTTTTTGCTCTGTCTTGTGCCTGAGAAGCTGGCAATCTGGGTGCTGCTTCCTGAGGGCTGGTTCCCTCTTTTTGTTTGGAACTTCAGAAATCAGTCAGTCTGCTCCAGGAGACCCAGAAAACTGACAGTTAGTGGCTAGGCCTTAGCAGACTCCTTTCTCCTCAGGAGACAGCAAGTTTAGGAGTGCCTCATGGGTGGCCACCATTTTGAATTACACAGGACCGCCCACTTCAAAAAAAATTCTTTTTTCTTTTGAGGCCTCCTTTATTTAACTTGCCTTCTGTGCAATGGGTGACAAGAGCCAGCAATCTGGCAAGGCTCCTTTGATCCAAGGCCCTGTCTGTACCTGTCTCTAGTGCCTGGGCCGTATGCTTCCATTTGAGCTGCTCTGCATTGATCTGCTTGTCTTCAGCCAGGTAAGTGTGTAGGCAGCCTTTGAGAGTGCCAGTGGCCATCTTGAAGCCTCCCACAGGGTGGCAGCCATTTTGATTGCCCTCAGAATTGAAGGCACTAAGGGCGTGGCCATTTTGTTTCAAATACCAAAAGTGGGCAGAGACCATTTTGAAGCCACATCAAGGACGGTGGCCATTTTGGATGCCCTTTCTTGCCGGTGGCCATTTTAAGGCCTAATATGGGCAGTGGCCATTTTGAAAGACCAACTAAGGGCAACTGCCATCTTGTTGGCCTCATTTAAGGGCGTTGGCCATTTTTAGTGACTGTTTGGACTTACTAATTTACCCAGGCCTTTCTGAGGCCTGCCTTGTTGGCAGAGGCCTTAAATAAATATGGATACTGTTATTCGAATTGAGCTGACGAAAATTCAGACTAGCTGTCTGTAGGTCTGCCTCAGGAGTACCTGTTAAAGCATGTTCAGGTATTCATATATGACAATAACAAGCTAAACGTATCAACTTAGAATGAAGATTCTATCTATATTTTAAAAATGGCTTGAACAAGGGCTTTCAGCAGAATTTAGAAGTAGTAAGTTACAGATCTCACATAAAAGGAACAAATGAGCCTAGTGAGCACTCATTCCAGTAACAGTTTAAAACCAAGCCTTTTTCTGGAGTCTATGAGCCCAGCATAACTGGAACTATATACAAACTATCAATTTTTTTTCTGTATTTGAAAATATCAGTCTCTTATGAACTGAACTTTAAGACAAAGACAACAGGATTTGTAAATTGGAGTTAATTTTTAAAATGATGCCTTTTACAAAGGAAATTACCCTATCCAGAGTACTCTACCCTACTCATTCCTACCTAGCATCCCCCAGGGAGGGGGACCTAGTGGACGGGAGTTCCCTGGATGCCAGGGAATTCTCATTAGCTCACTCTGGCATTTGGAACCAGACAGCTCCATTCACAAGCCAAAATCAACCTGCTGCTCAATCATCATCAGCTCAAGCGGCTGTCTAAGCCAGGTCAATGGGGTCCACCTCCAGATGGACGCTTGCTAGGTGGAGCTGCCTTGGAGCTGCCTAAGGTTTTTGCCCTGAAGAAGGACTTGTGTCCCTCAGCAGCCTTGTGCCCCTCTGAGACCCTAGCAGTCTTGGGGGGTGGAGGAGAGTTTCTGGTCAGTGGTGACCTGTCCCTTGCCTCAGTCAGTGTGCCAGGGGCTGACTCCCCATTAGGGTCTTCTGTGGGACGTGGCTTATGTGATTTTGCCTTACCCTTTCCCGATCTACCTTCGGGCGGGTGGAGAGCCATTCTTGATTTAAAACGCCTCAATAAATATGTCATCTACAAGAAATTCAAGATGCATACCCTGCAATCAATTCTGGCGGTCATTAGGCAAGGCGACTTATCGCCTCATTTGACCTTTCGGAGGCTTACCTCCACATTCCAATCAATTCATCTCACCGCCAATACCTCCGGTTTTGCCATGCAGGGGTGCATTACGAATATCTGGCATTGCCCTTTGGCCTGTCTTCAGCACCTAGGGTGTTTACCAAGGTATTGGCCGCCTTGACCGCCCACCTGCGGGCTATCCCCGTGCGTGTCCAGTGCTACCTGGATGACATTCTCATCCAGTCTTCCTCTCTGTCCCAGGCAGAGCAGGACACCCAGGTAGTCCTTAACTCCCTTGGGCACCACGGGTTCCTAGTCAACATGGGAAAAAGCCAATTGTCACCTTCTACCAGGATGACTCACTTGGGGGCCATCATTGACTCTCTGGAGTGCAGGGTGTACCTATCTCAGGAGCGGAGAGACAGCCTATTGGATTTAGTCCAGCGTGTTCTGGCCCAAACAAGGGTTCCCCTGAACCAGCTGTCCTCCCTCCTGGGGAAGGTGATATCAGCCATTCACATCACTCCATGGGCTCACCTGCATTCCAGAGACCTCCAATGGTTTGTTCTCCCTTTCCAGAGATCCGGTCGCAGCGATTCCCCAGCCAGGGTCCACCTCCTGACAGGGGTCCAGAAATCCCTCAGATGGTGGTCTTCAGCCAATCTCACCAAAGGCACCGGCTTCCTGGAACCACGGAGGCTGACTCTGACCACAGATGCCAGCACCACAGGTTGAGGGGCCCACATCGAGTCCCAGGTTGCCCAGGGCACTTGGTCCAGTGCCGAGCAGAGCCTCCCCATCAACCTGTTAGAACTGAGGGCAGTCAGGTTGGCCCTAGCTCACTTCCAGGGCCGTCTGTCAGGCAGTCACATGCTTGTCTTGACAGACAATGTAACAACGAAGGCCCATATCAATTGCCAGGGCGGGACCATGTCCAAGGTCCTCATGGCTGAGGCAATGACACTGGGGCTCTGGGCAGAGCGGCATCTGCAGTCCATCGCAGCAGAACACATCTCCGGGGTGAGCAACACAACCGCAGACTGGCTCAGCCGGAACTCCATCGGCCTAGAGGTAGAGCTCTTGCCTCACAATCAGGAGGTTGTGAGTTTAGTCCTAGGTAGAGGCAGATGTAGGGTCTCCTGCTTGGGCAGGGGGTTGGACTAGATGACCTGTAAGGTCCCTTCCAACTCTGTTAATCTGACCCGGCGGAGTGGTATCTTCATCCGGACATTTTCCAGCAGCTGGTCGGTCGGTTCGGTCTGCCAGTCATGGACCTCTTCGCCACCCTGGAGAATGCCAGGTTGCCCAGGTTCGTCACCAGGTTCCGGACACAGGGGGCAGCGGACACAGACGCTCTTTGATGCGACTGACCGCAAGGGCTACTATACACATTCCCTCCCCTCCCCTTGATCCCCAAGGTCATCTGGAGGGTCCTGCAACTGAGAGCGGAGGTGTTCCCTCTAGCTCCCCACTGGCCCAGATGGGCCTGGTTCGCGGACCTTATGTTCTTGTCCATGTCACCTCCTTGGCGGATCCCGCCGACAGAGTGGTCGCTTGCCCAGGGGTCAGTCCACCATCCAGAGCTGTATTGGCTACAACTGACCGCCTGGCACTTGAGCAGCTCACTCTGAAGCACCGCCTGGTTCTGGACAATATTGCTCAAATCATGTTGGCCTCTAGGAGGCCGTTTACTGAACGTACTTATTCGGCCACGAGGAAGGCCTTCTGTCGCTGGTGCGCGCAGGTGGGATATTCCCCTATAGAACTGTCAATAATCTATGTCATTCAATTCCTGCACCAGGGACTTGCCAAGGGTCTTTCCCCTAATACGCTACCCTGCCAAGTGGCGGCGCTATCCACTGTACTCTCCTGCCACAACTTGGACTCCCTATCCGGTCACCCGCTCCTGAGACAGTTCCTGAAATGGGCTACCAAGCTGTGCCCTCCTGTAGTCCATAGGTTCCCAACCTGGGACCTATCTAAGGTATTAACTACTCTCACTGAGGGCCCATTTGAGCCTATCTCTACGGCCTCTCTGGCCCACTTAACATACACAGTAGTCTTTCTTGTGGCAGTGACTTCCGCACGCAGGATCTCAGAACTGGCCGCTCTGTCTGTGAGGGGGGACCTGTGCGTCTTTCACTCCGACAGGGTGGTCCTGGGCCTGAACCCCACCTTCGTCCCGAAGGTAAACACGTACTTTCACAAGGCGCAGGAGATCATTCTCCCCAGTTTCTACCAAACTCCACTCAATGACACTGAGCATGCGTGGCACCTGCTGGACGTCAGGCATGACCTGGACATCTATTTGCAACGCACCCCTAGCTTTCGACGAACTGAGACGCTCTTTGTGTCCTTTCGCCCTTCTTCCATGGGCTCCAAAGTGTCATCCTCCACGGTGGGCCGTGGGCTTCGCGCGGCCATTTCCTTGGCCTATGACCAAATGTCTCTGCCCCGGCCCCCTGGACTTACAGCGCACTCAACGCGCAGTGCGGCCACCACGGCGGCCTGGAACGCCCGGGCCTCCATTGTGGAGGTTTGCCATGCGGCCACGTGGGCCTCCCCTACACCCTTCGTCCAGCACTATGAAACTGGATGCCTATGCCTCAGAGGAGGCGGACTTTGGCCGGAGGGTGTTGCATCAAGGTGTGGGGGGACTGAGTCAGTCTCAGCCAGATACAGGTGGCCCGCCCTAGGGACAAGGTACTTTGGTATGTCCCATTCTTGGAGGATGGCTCCACCCACTATGGAGAAGGGACATTGTTTACTTACCTGATACGTCCTTTCTCATAGGGTGGAGCCATCCTCCAAGTCCCTCCCCTTTTTTAGGGTACTGGCTGGACTGTCTGTTCTCATTAATCTATCATCCTGTACATATGTTCATGAGGTCTGTGTCACTGTTGTTGGTTTGCCTTTCTCTGATAACAACAACAACAACAACAACAACAACAACAATAATAATAATAATAATAATAATAATAATAATAATAAATAAAATATAGTGAGTTGGTCTAATGGGTAAGCACGTTTGAGTTTGACCTTCTTCCCTCGTAAAAAGAGGGGGTGCCAAGGCAAGAGGGTCCTATTTATACTTTTGAAGAAACTCGGTCCTGATTGGCTGGAGGGCAGGTTTAACCCATTCTTGGAGGATGGCTCCACCCTATGAGAAAGGACGTATCAGGTAAGTAAACAACGTCCCTTTCCTTTAAGAGATTATCTCGTCTTTCTAATTTCAGCAGTAGCCTATAACATTGGAAATTGTTCCTTTTGGGTGCTCTAAATAGTTCAATATTAACTTATCAAAAGTCATCAAGAGTAAAGAGCTGAATTTATAATATCCTAGTTACCCAATAGTGATTTAAGCTGGTATCAGAAAACCTATGATAGCTTGTCTACTCTTCATTGCGCTATTTGTTCTTTATTCAGAGATTCCTTATTGATATAAAAATCTTTAAATCTATAAAGATTACATCAATTAAAATGTTCCAATAGAGCCAGAACATATTAATTATCCTATTTTATAGATGTTATTAAAGAGGTTCGAGAGAATAATATTGTTAGGTTTACATTTTTTAAAATCATTTTTTCTGTTTTACTGTCCTAAGCCACCCAGAGTACACCCATGACAAGATGGGTGGCAAATAAATTTAATTAATTAATAAATAGTCCTTCATAGTCTGTATATTTATTCTTACCAATTTGGAGCATAGCTATGGTAAAATCTTTTTCATTTTTGTTTACTTTGGAAAAAGAAACACCATTATGAAAAATCATTTGGTATAATTTCTGTTTACATCCATTGTAAGGATAGTTTTTCCAAAATGAAAAATAACATATTTTCCCTTATGATTTCTGAGGGGTGTATAAAATCTTTTATAAATTGCCTACATGAAAATAGAAGGTCTACTTTTTTTTCCCTCCAAGTGTGTTAGAATCCATTTTGGAATTTCCACTGGGAAGCATTGAAATAGAATATTTAACCATGCAAGGAATTTCATTTTAACACCCATAATTTTACCTAAAGAACTGAAATATTTTTTAAGTCCAATTTTTCATTTTCTGGTTTAATTTTCTCCAAGTTGTAATATAATTATTAATAATTTTTAAAATGTTTTTGGTAATAGTGATTGCTAAATATTTAAATTTTTACATTTTTGTATGTTATTGGAATTTCTAGACCTGTTGAAACTACATTTTCAATTTTAGGAGGGCATGAAAAAACATCAAATACGATTTGTGGAAATTAACTGATAATACTGACACTTCTGGGAATTTTTCTAACTCAATACGTTTAGCTAAATGGGAAGCATTTGAGAGAGTCAGAATCAAATACATTTAAAATATATGTCCTACTGTTTAATTCTATCCCATGGATCAAAATGCTATTGCAAGCACTTTGAATAATCAAAGTGGTAACTGACAGCTCTGTTTAGTGCCTCTTGAACTCATAATAAAATTTGAATCGGACTCTTTCTAAAACTTTTAATCCTACTAGAAAATAATGGAAAATTATAACAATATGAGTAATTATGCATAATTTCCCTTTTGTCATTCTTTACATTTCTATTTTTTTTTAATTGCAAATATACAGCATAGGAGATCAAAATTATCCAACATGTTACTTTAAAAAAAATTAATGCAGAAAATTAAAATACAAACTACAAAGGAAAAAAAGGTGATTTTATATTTAAAAAACCCTAAATAAATATATTAAAAATGTGGATTAGAAAGATAAAAAACAAACACATATTATCCCTCCTAGTTGAGCACTGACAAACATACTGTATATTAACAATAATAGTTTTCTCGCCTTGCGAAACAGGTCTAAGATTTATAAACTTCTACATCTAACTTCAGCCAGTTTGACCAATTATCCAGCCTGTTTCAATTTTAGGGAGTTAGAGGAAAGTTTGAAAAAGTTACATAGATGTTGGTTGATAAATTGCACTTTGCTTCTGAGGGTGTCAGTCACAGAAAAAGAAAAAAAGAATCATGATTTAAAAAGAGTGCCAGTGATTTTGTACCTGAAAATGATTATTGAAATTAATGATAGCACTTACCTGCTATCTATCTGACTGGAATTAATTCTGTCATCGTGTTTTGATAGCCATTGTGGCTATAGTCAACATCTGGAATTACAATATTCCTAGAAAAATAGCAAATGGAGTTGTGACCTACTTTGAAAAGTTTGTTCTTCTCTTAATATGCCATATGCATTTGGGATTAAAGGCTTAAAGTATTATCGCTAACTTTCTTCACACCACTCATCTTTTCTGACACTGTGCATTTATGTAGCATGCACCCTTCTTTAAGCTCCGTTAATATGTAGGTAGCTTTAAATACAAAGCAAAGCAACTTTTTTTGCCAAAAGGGCTGTATCTGTTTGTATTGCATATAACTGGCTGATTTTAGAGATGGGGCAACTATGCACTGATATCACTGAGGAAGGTAGGATTTATGGTCCATTTTTCTTTCCTTTAAGATTTCTTCTTCCTGTTATTATCAGAAATTTGAGGCATCTTTTTTCACTTGATTTCCTTCTGGAGTTTGGTGGAAAATTGCCATTATTCAGCAGCTTGCTGTAAATTCAGCAAAACCTTGAGGGTCACATAAAATCTACCAACCGTGGATTGCCCACCCATTTCAAAAGACTGGAATAAAAGTAAAGTACTGTGGTTGCATATTTTATTTCAATTACAGTTGATATATAATGGCTGGAGTATCTGAGTAGTGAGACAGAGATTCATCACGGCATGGCAATAAATTTCTCTCTAGAAATTTAACCAGCATTCATGAACTAGCAGTGCAAGAATCAAGGTCAAGGATAAATCTGTTGTTTTTATTGAAGCCAACAAAGATAACACAGATCAATTACTTCAGGATCAATCCAGGTCTCTATATATGAGTTCTAGGATTTAAATGTTATGTTTCCTTTCCTGCTTTACTGGTAAGATACTTCTTGCCACTTGTTCTCTAACCTTGGATATGGAGGGTAGTTGTTTTAGTTTTACTTTGATAATGTATTAAAGTTTTTGTTTCTTGCCTTGGAAACTTCAATCCTCACAGTATGCATGTTTGGATTCTAATGAATATCTAAAAGTAATAATGCCTCTATAAAACAATATACCAGCAACACAATTAGTTGCAGTCTTTGAATAGTAATTCCAGAAGCCAATTGGGAATTAAGGAATTTATCCCATATCATTGTGGATTGGCTTTTTGGATAGGTGCTTCTGATTGGCTGCTATGAGAAACATGTTGCTGATCTATAGAAGGATTCTTCTCATAATCCATGATTGGCTCTCCTAGTAACACGACTAAATTATATAGAGTGAACTTAGTTATTGAAAATATCTTCTAACTTTTATTCAAAAACCTTTAGGTGACATGCATAATAATAAATAACCATGCCAATTTGTTTGTTGATTTCCCTTTGAGAGTGGCCTTGCTGATGCAAAAATATCATTTTATGTCTATCTAATTCTATGATTTGCCATTTTGAATAGAATAATGTGATTGAAATCAGGTATTATTAGCAAGCTTCCAATGAATTACACGCATATAATGTGTATATACTGTATGTAATGCTCAAGCATATTTTTCACAAACCTGGAGCAATAGATGTTTTTGCACAGTAAGTTTGGCATGAAATATTAGACACATAGAGGGAGGGTGGGTTCCAACTTACCTCGCTAACGGTTCGCTTCCTCCCATGCTGCGTGGCCGTGCCTCATGGCTGCGTATGCACATGTGCAGTGCAAAAAACCCTAAAAAATTTTAAAAAATAAAAACACCAAAAACAAGATGGTGATTGCATGCACAGTGCCAGAAACTCAACTTCTACGTATGCGCAGAAGATTTTTTTTTTAAAAAAATTATTTTTTTTAAAAAAAGATGGTGGCGCCCACGGACAGGCACCGACTGATCCGGTTTGGTGACATCATTGTGATATCACCAGCGGGCCCCTACTGGTTCAGGCGAACCAGTCCAAACCGGGAGGAACCCACCCCTGCATAGAGGTGTTAGCAATAACTGTATCTAGGGTTCCATTCCATTTAGGGTTACAGGAGCCAGGTGTCCAATGTTGCTCAAATGTAAATACTTGCCACTTTAACCTATGAAACTTGTTTTTTCTGCTTTTCCTATTTTTGAATACTGTATACAAATTTCCTGTATTTCCTGGTTGTATTATAATAAGGAGACTAATACATAATTATATATGATCATTGAACATTGCTACAGCAACAAATCTAATGGTGGCCTAAGTGTTTTGCACATCTCTCTCTCTCTCTCTCTCTCTCTCTCTCTCTCTCTCTCTCTCTCTCTCTCTCTCTCTCTCTCTCTCTCTCTCTCTCCCTCCCTCCCTCCCTCCCTCCCTCCCTCTCCCCCCCTCCCTGCATAGCTCAAGTAGTATTCTAAGAACCGATAGCGCAAGCGGCGGGAGGCTCCGCCCACCACCTGGGATGCTTCTGCACATGCATAGTCATGCGTGTGTGTCCGCACGAACCGGTAGTAAAGGGTTTGAGAACCCACAACTGCCAGTGACAAATGAACACACATTATATCTCATTATTCATAAAGCTTTCCATTAAAAAATGTTTCTAATGCTGAGTGAAATTATTCCTTTATTTTCACATTACAGTTGTAACTAATTAAATTAGCCATAAAAATTTAGCAATTCAAATACTAGATAACACTTTTTGATGATTTTGTACTCAGTAAGTATCACAGTGAATCTGAAAACAATAGAAATTTCTATTATCTTCTAAGAATTAAAGCTGACAGATATTGAATATAACACAATCTGAACTGTTCTGATTAATCACAAGGAAGAAAAATAAGATTTTCATCTACAATTTAGTTTTAGTTCATTTAGTTTTATAATGTGATCATTTTAAAACCTTAAGCATTAAAATACAATTGAAGTAAAGGCAAAACTGTATGTTACTTTGTAATACTGATTTCTTTTTAACTACATAGGAAGGCAATTTGTTTCAAATGGGTTAAAAAGTATAGTTTCATTTGAAATACAAATATTCCTCAACAAAGAAAAATGCATAACTTCTGATAAATATAAAAGAATTTGCCTTTCATCTATATATGTGCTAATAATATAATAAACTTGTAAAGCTATCACTATTCATCAATGCTAGCACCTGCAAGAAAACAGCCAAACTCAGGGAGCACCAAGGAACCACAGTTCAACCCCGACTTTCCAATATTCTCTTCTTCCAAAATTTGCAAAATTTATCAGCAAGTTTAAAGATCTTACTTGTTTAATCATGTAAATAAGTTTTTTAAAGTTGCTGATAAGTTTAAGTAGGGCATTTTATGTATTTTCTTTTATTTCCCCAATATAAAAAGTAGAAATGGGCCAAAAATGCAATGCTTAGATTATAGCCTATTTCTTTTGTTCAGCTCAGTAGCTTGATATACTGAGCAATCACTGGATAATAACAAAAAAGCCTCCTGCTTTTCACTTTTTTTTAAAGGTCTTGGTGTCTTGGCTTTTACAGCTCAAATACTCAATGACCATAAACTGAAAGAGTCAGAATATGTGTTCTAGCAAAGAAACATTCACACAACAGGATGATAACTATAATAATAGAATCCCTACTTAATTCAAATCAGCTGGTACAAACACTAAAACTAGGATCATTGACAGAAGTGCTGTGTGGAAAAATAAATGAAATTAGGACAGAAATAACAACCTCTCTCTGATACTTAAGCCTACACAGTTTGGATTTCCTTCAGACAGTTTATACATCTCCCCACATCCAATAGAGACTTAACTCAGTCTTTGCATCAGTCTTCACACATAAAGAAACTATAGCCTAACCTACCAAAAATATAACTGTAAAAGACTGACTAGAAATAAAAATAAAAATAAGCAAGAAATTGGTAAGAGAACACCTGTCTGATCTTGATGAATATAAGTCATTGGGACTTGACGGATTACAACCCAGAGTTCTGAAGGAGGTGGCAGAGGTTATCTCAGAACCATTGCACCATATCTTTCAAAAATCCTGAAGCACCAGGAACTACAAGAGGTTTGGAAAACGTGATTCCCATCTTAAAAAAAAACAGACCCAGGAAACCAGACCTATCAGTCTAACATCAATACCTGGGAAGATACTGGAAAAATAACCAAAAAACAGATCTGCGAACATCTAGAAACAAATAAAGTTTTAACTAGAAGCTAGCATGGGTTTGTTAAAAATAGATAATGTCAAACCAATCTGATTTCATTCTTGGACAAAATGTTAAATTAGTAGACCAACAAAGTATACATAGTATACTTAGACTTCAGCAAGGCATTCGACAAAGTAGACCATAACCTACTTCTTGGTAACAATTGCAAGAATTAGGTATGTCTAGAAAAAAGAAGAAGCAGTATTTCAGTATTTGAGGGGTTGCCACAAAGAAAAGGGGGTCAACTTATTTTCCAAAGCACCAGAAGGCAACACAACAAACAATGGATGGAAACTAATCAAGGAGAGAAGCAACCTGGAATTAAGAAAAGACTGGAGAGCCACCTGTCTGAAATGGTATCGGGCAGTGCTTCCCAAACATTTTTCAGTCCACCGCCCCTTGGTGTTACAAACTCATCCTCAGTGCCCCCCACCCCCACCCCTTTCAGGTGGGCGTGGCCAACTAGTAAAATGTGGTGAAACTCACTTAACAACGCTCTTGCTTAGCAACTAAAATTTTGGGCTAAATTGTGGTCATAAGTCTTTCTTTCTTTCTATCTATCTTTCTTCCCTCCCTTCCCCCCTTCTTTATTTCTTTTTCTTTCTTTCTGTCTTCCTTCCTTCCTTCCTACCATCTTTCTTTCTTTCTTTCTCTTTCTTTCTTTCTCTCTTCCTTCCTTCCTAACATCTTTCTTTCTTTCTCTTTCTTTCTTTCTTTTTCTTTCCTTCTTTCCTTCTTTCCTTCCTTCCTTCCATCTTTCTTTCTTTCTTTTTCTTTCTTTCTGTCTTCTTCCTTCCTTCCTTCCTTCCTTCCTTCCTTTCTTTTTCTTTCTTTCTGTATTCCTTCCTTCCTACCATATTTCTTTCTTTCTCTTCCTTCCTTCCTTCCTCCCTCCCTCCCTCCCTCCCTCCTTTCTTTCTTTCTTTCTCTCTCTCTCTCTCTCTCTCTTTCTTCCTTTCTTTTTCTTTCTTTCTTTCTTTTCTCTCTCTCTCTCAACCTCCCCCAAGGCAAATATCTTGTGACAGCAGCTATGAGATGCTCCTAAAATTCCAAATTACTCACCAACTCCCAAGATGGGGGATTCCTGACATAGAGTTTATGGCTTATAAAACGGTTTCATGTGTGCAGGTATATCTGGATGAGAGAAAGTGAGGGCATCCCTGAATGTGTGAATGCACATGAGAAACATCCATGCCTTTTCCAATCTTCTTTCTCTCTTTCTCTTTCTCTCCTCTTGGCGAGAGAAGGAAGAAAGTGCTCTGGCCAGCGCTCAGCCTACTTTCCTGGTAAGGCTCAGAGACCGCGCGGCACATCCATCCACCGGCTCTCCAGGCAGCGGCAACTTCTCCCTCCCCAGCCAAGCCCCCCACCAGTCGGGAGGTTGGTGGACCCCTGAGGCCAGCAGAGCTCCATAGGTGCACGCCCCAATGCTTCCCGGAGCCGAAGCCGGGAAGGCAAGAGGGGCAACGGCGGCAGCAACTGTGCTCCGGCCCAGCAGTGGCACGTCCCCTGTCATGTGCCGTCCCGGAGCGTGGTCCAGAAAGTTTTCTTAAATGTAGTCACACTAACTCCTCCCAATTATTTAAGTAGATCTACTCCAAGGTAAGTCAGGATTTAACTCTAATACTAAACAGGACACTGTTACATTTCAGACTATACTTGTACAGAGCTGTTAAAATTAATTAAAATTTCTGGAAGTATACATTATTTTCTATTATTTAAAAGAAGATACAATAGCACTGGACCTCTTCAGAGCAAGCATTTATTTTAAAAAGCTTCTTTATTTTGTTAAGTTGTCCAGAGGTCTCCAACTTGGCAACTTTAAGACTTGTGGACTTCAACTCCCAGAATTCCACAGCCAGCAAAGCTAACAAAGCTGGCTGTAGAATTCTGGGAGTTAAAGTCCACAAGTCTTAAAATTGCCAAGGTTGGAGACATCTGGCTAGAACAATAATAAAGCAGTCTTTAAAAAATAAGTCTAATAATTTGAACATTCTACAGACATTTATAGTTATTCACTTACCCCCTTGCACCCAGCAGAAAATAAAAATCTGTGTGTCTCTCCCAGCTATTTGCCTCTTTGCAGCTAGTTTCACTTTCATTTTCCCACGTGGCAAACCTAATCAGCTGTAGGTTGGGAAGCTGCTACTGACTTGTTTGGCTTTACAGGCTCTTCCCTCTTTCCTGCAAGCAGGTAAATTGCTGGAAGACAGAGGCCAAAGGGGGGGGGTGGCTGGGGGGGTGAGGCTGCATTCGGTGTATAAGATGCACCCAAGTTTTCACCCTATTTTGGGGGGTTAAAAGGTGCGTCTTATACTCTAGTTTCTTATCAATGTTAGATTTATAGATTGTATATGAAAACATTTGTTCCATGCCATTCAAAAGAATTATTTCCCTTTGCATATTACTTTAATAATTAACTTGCTCTGTGGTTCCTTTTTTATATTCAAACACAGATGTATTGTCCTTCCCCCCCCCCTGAGTTTTTTGTTTTAAAAAATGTGTTTCGCTTCTAAAACCCTGGGAAATAATTGAGACTCCCAAACATTTTTCAGTCAAAGTTCTGTTTACCATTTCAGGAAAAAGTCTAGTGTCAGCAAAAAATAGAAACACAAAATTGGAATTCAGATTCTGAGAGGTCTGGCATAAGGACTCTCTGCCTTTCCATGTGTGAAATTATTGTATCCCTGTTGACTTTAGTTAAGAGAACCCCTTGCTGAACACCTGAGCACATACTTACACAACTAGAAAGTTGTATACACTTCCCATCATCTATTTGTGTCATGCAATTTTACTCTGTTGTGTGGTAAATCTATGTTCATTCAAGCAGACTCACACCAGCCGGCTTCAAGCCCACCTTCTCCGTATGTTTATCTACCTCTTTAGCTACAGGCAAGCATGCAGATGGTTTTTGTTCATCTCTTTTTTAAAAAAAAAAACAATTTCACACTGAAATATTTTAGACATTTCCAGAATGTCTTAATTATAATTTCCACATTTAGGGAAAAAAACATCCAATAAAAAAATAAAACAATCAAGTTAATAATAAAATACTGGGATGCCCTCAATTGTCAAAAATGGTTATAAAGTCTCTATCTTTTTTAAATCCCCCAATAAAGCAAAGATAAAATAGAAAAAGGATTGTTAAGAGTAATAAATAAATTTGTGTACATATAGTGAACCTGTTAGAATGTCACTTTGGCAGGAAAATGAGTTAGCGTTCATTGTGAATTACAATTTCCACAATACCTTCTTGCTTAAATTAGATCTGATTGTGCAGTTGACTTTCTGCCGTACCCAATATTGATTCAGCATGTGAACTGAAATTGAAAGCTTATAACTCCAAATGAATGGCTAAATCTGGTAGGAATGTTATCATCCTTTTTCCAATATAGGTCAGCTGGCCTCCAAAGAAAGTATGTACTGAAACTGTGTAAATGATTTCCCCTCTATCTAGTTTTATTATTGATACGCAGCAAAACAGACTCATAGAAGTTGTATTTTAATTTACAGATGAATGAAGAAGCAAAATTCATACTTTCAGGTTGTAAGTTCCCAAAGCTACAAGTAAATTCAACAACTTCTTGACTCCAGCTTAGTTATAAAAATGAATCTTTGTGTAAGAACTTTGCTTTAGGCAGAGCTAAATTTTTGAAAAATATTTCAGGACCAGCTCCTTACCCAACTTATGGTCACTAGCCACGGTCATCCCTATCTTCAAAAAGGGAGACCCTAACCTAGTTGAAAATTACAAACCAATCACCTGCAAAGTCATGGAATCAATCATTAACCAATCCATTACCTTCCACTTAGAGACAAACAACCTACTCTCTAACAAACAATTTGGTTTCATAAAAAAAAATTCCTATAATCTGCAACTTCTACACTGTAAAAACATATGGACTACACAACTCAACCAGGGCAAAGCAATAGACGCAATTTACATAGACTTCTGTAAAGCCTTTGACTCAGTGGTACACAACAAACTACTTCTAAAACTAAAATCTTATGGCATTTCTGGACCCCTGCACAAATGGATAACTGCGTTCCTGTCAAACAGGCAACAAAGTGGTCAAAATAGGAAGCACTCAATCCTGTACCTGTTAACAGCGATGTCCCCCAAGGCAGCGTTTTAGGGCCAACTCTCTTTATACTTTACATAAATTACCTTTGTGATAATATAAAAAGCAACTGCATCCTCTTCGCAGATGATGTAAAACTATTCAACACCACCGACAATGCTGCTACCCTTCAAAAATGACTATGTATCAGAATGGTCAAACAAGTGGCAACTGCAAATCTCAATCAACAAATGCTCAGTCTCCATACATTGGCAAAAATAATCAGAACACAAAATACAAACTAGATGATCACGACCTTGTTGATGATCCTCACTCAGTTAAGGACCTTGTGGTACTCATCTCTAATTATCTAAATGCCAGAGCCCACTGCAACAGCATTGCCAAAAAGGCATTAAGAGTGATTAACCTAATCTTGCATAGCTTCTTCTCTGGTAATATTGTACTTTTAACCAGAGCATATCAAACATTTGCTAGACCAATTCTTGAATACAGCTCATCTGTCTGGAACCCGCACTACATATCGGACATTAATACAATTAAGAATGTCCAGAGATATTTCACAAGAAGAGTCCTCCACCAGAGGTGGGTTCCTACCTGTTCTAACTGGTTCTTTAAAACCGTTAGTAAATCGGCGATGATGTCACGGAGCCGGTTCTGTCGGTGCTGGTCCGTGGGTGCTGCCATCTTTGATTTTGCTTCTGCGCATCCACAGAAGCTATTTTTAATTGCTGTGGGGGTGCACATGTGCGTTTTGCACGCGTGCGCGCCCGGCGTGACTCTGAGCAAACTGGCAGCAAAACGATCCACAACCCACCCCTGTCCTCCACTCCTCTGTTCGCAACAGAATACCTTATGCCACCAGACTTGAAATTTTGGGCCTAGAAAATTTAGAACTACGCCGCCTTCAATCTGACCTAAGTGTAGCACACAAAATTATCTGCTACAATGTCCTACCTGTCAATGACTACTTCAGCTTCAATTGCAACAATACACAAGCACACAATAGATACAAACTTAACGTAAACCACTCCAGACTTGATTGCAAAAAGTACGACTTCAGCAACAGAGTGGTCAATGCCTGAAATACTTTACCTGACTCTGTAGTTTCTTCCACAAACTCCCAAAACTTTAACCTTAGACTGTCTACCGTTGACCTCACCCCATTCCTAAGAGGTCTGTAAGGGGCATGCATAAGCACACAAGCGTGCCTACCGTCCTTGTCCTAATGTCCCCATGTATTCGTAACCATCTCATGTACTCATAACCATGCTTATATATCTTATGTATTCACAATCATGTTTATACTTTGTCTGTAATCATATATACGCTTGACAAAATAAATAAATATAAATAAATAAAAAAGAGCTAGCCAGTATGGTTAAGGCATCAGACTAGAAACTAGGAGACTGTGAGCTCAAGTCCTCCCTTAGCCATTAAAGAAGGCTGGGTGACTTTAGTTCAGTCACTTTTTCTGAACCCAGCCCACCCTACAGGATTGTTGTTATGGGGATAATAGGAAGAGGAAGGCATATTGGATAAGTTTGCCATCTTGACTTATTTGTAAAAATAATAAAGGCAGGATACAAATAAATGCAATTCTGTTTTAGTCTTGATAGCCATTCTGGAGCTTTTGATAAATGTAGAATAACTGTTCCTTCCCTCTTGTTTTTTATACATCCTTAAAGAAGATAGATTAATGTTTCTCATGTCAGGACTACATATAAATTGTTATTTGTTTGTTGAACCACTGAATACCACTTATTCTTTGCCACTTCAGTTTCCTTTCTCTGTTTCTGTGCAAATGGGTACACTTTCAATAAAAGAACTAGCTGCAATGATTAGCATGTTGGTATTGTAAGAGATGACCAAGCTGAGCCCGAGACAGGGATCAAGCACGTCATCAATCATGAGACCCTGCACACCCACAAGAAATCAAAGTCCAGCCCACCTTGAATTCCTTTCTTAATTCTCACTAATTTCCCTTGACAGTTACTAGTTCAGATTCTTGTAGAGCTTGCAATAAATCTTTATACTCATTGGAAGTGCTTGAATCTTCTGATTTTCTCTGCATTTAACAGGTACCTGAGGCAGTATATTATCATTCTTTGTTCCCAAGAAAAATGATGTATAAATCTAATCTTCTGGTTGGTAAATCTAGCTGTATGACTTAGCAGTGCATGTGAACCCAGCCAATTATGACTTAGTAACAAACAAACAGATTTAACAAATTGTGGTTTTGCATGATACATGAATCCAGTCAATATTTTTTTCTTGCCCTTTTTTCCCTCTTGGACATAAAAATAAAGTTTTTATCATCTGCTACTGAAGACTTGAAAGCTGAATGTTACTTTCTTTCAGAGCAAGTTTTCCTTTAAAGTTTACACATACTGTATATACAAATGTTTTTATAAATTATAAGTTGTGGAGGTTTGGTGAGGGTTAAGCAGAAATCTATAAGCAATATGCTGAAGATATAAATTGTTTAAAATAAAGTTTTCAATTATTTTTTCTATCTTTGAATACCATTCAGTAATAAAAGCCTTTTTCTATTTTATATAACCATGAAATCTCTTTGAAGCATTTTGTTTTCTTACCTGTTCATAGTTTAAAACCAAACAGGGAAGACAGAGAGCACACCATTTATCATAAATACCTTTAGTAGTTTAAAATTATATTGGATCAGATAAAAACAAAATCATTAAGTACCATACATTTTGGGATATGACAAGACCCATCATCATCAGACTAAAAGTAATTCTTGGTTTTCTACTGTCAACATCTTGTAGCTAATAAATATTATTGAGTCTTAGTTCAGAGGGTTGGCAACGAGTTGCTTTTTCTAATTGAAAAGTTACCAGAAAATGGAAAAAGAGAAAGAGAGAAACTAATTTACTTTTAAACTCAGACTACTTGAATCTGATTTCTTGAGGCACAAAACAGCCTTGTTATTTTTCATTGAATTGCTATTTCTACCCATTTACCGGAAACAGACATGAAATTGACAGCCTTATAATTTCCTAAATCTCTCTTACATCCTTTTTAAAAATCAGTGGCACATTATTTCTTATCTCTGGCTCTGAGACTAGCATGAGTAATAAGTAGACCAGGATGTCATCAAGTATATACTGTAAAACTTTTCAGAATCTGGTGGTTACCTGATAACAATATGGATTTCCCATTGCCTTGTGCAGCCCTGAGATTTCTGGTGATCATTCATTCATGCTAGCTGCTTAGCTCTAATAGGCTATGCATAGCATATTAAATAGGCAGTGTTTTGTTTGCCAGAAAATATTATATGTTAGTACATAATCTACAATGTAAATCATTCCATTGTCCCTTTCTACTTGGATCATCCTAACAGATAATTATGCTATACATAACTGCTAATGATAGTGAGCTCTTTTTCTGTTATCTTGCTGTTCTATTATGACCATTATTATTTTTCCTTTTAAAAAGCAGGATAGAGAATCCACTCTGATGCAATGACATTGATTCTGAGTGAGATTCCAATGTTAAAACAAGCCAGCATATTATCCCAATAGTATTATAGCTTGGTGCAGTCTAATCAAAGAATATAACCTGAGCTTTGTAGAATATGACCTATAATGAAACTATGATGTGGAATGTAGTTCACAAATGCTTGCATTATAATTTTTCAGTATTGCAAAATAGCTGGTCTATTATTATGTCTGCATAGTACAAATAACCTCAAAGCCCAGTCTTAGTGTGATTGGTACATTAATTTGACATAATCAGTCTTTTCCTGGGAGAATATTTACAAAATTAACTCAACAACAAATTTAACATCTGGATCACCATCTGGCATATTTATTATGCTCCAAAATATAAAATTATATATGTTATTCTGTATAGGTCTGAACAAAATTTGTAGTAAAGGTACTAATACAATATGTGATGGCATTGTATTTGTATGACCAATGTGGCTTTGCTGCTAAAAGATCTCAGTTATTTCAGAGTGGTTCTCTTTATTGCATAGCATGTAGCTACCAAAGTATGCAATCTAATCAACTCTTAATGTATTGCTTTATACCACCATTGACAGCCAAGATCTTGGAGGATTCATGAGAGTAGATTATTCACAGTTCATATGCCTATCATTAGTCAGGGAACATTAATATGCAGAGGAGCTTTTTTAAGAGCATATCTTATTTCTTAGAATGTCAGTAGACTGCTGCCATGGAAATGGTCAGTAGGTGTGTGGTTCATTGGTTGAATTTATATATTGCCTAAGTTGCAAATTATTTTAGTTTCACAATAAGACAAATAATATTTTTAGTCAGAACAAAATTTCAGGAAGATGTAAAACAGGAAAACTTTCAGAGAATTACACTAAGTTGAACACAGCAATGAAAAATAGGGATTTTAAATGAGGTTCCTTAGTAATACCATTTTATTCCTATTCCTATTTTTTTAAAAAAAGTAAATTTCCCTGTTGTTCTTAAATCCTTATCTAATTCTCCTGAGATCCCAATTTTATTCTTCTATGCTTTCTTAGTCTGGGATGTCTGCCAAGTTCCTCTAAATCCAATTTATTTAATTTTTCAGTAGTCCTTAAATAAGGAGCTACAGGCAGCTGATTCTTCCTCATTGTGAATCAAGTGGGAAACTAGCATTTTGCAACTTCTTCTCTGAGGCAATGAAATAATCCAGCAGCTCTGCTTTTCCATCTATTTCATCTAGCTGCATCACAACACTAAATAATTTTAAATAAGTGCTTATAACCAGGGATAAATTGGCACTTGATAAGGTACCACAATTTTCAGCAGAAACTCTGATAAGGAACTTACTTTATCTTTATTTTTGCTTTTGTTATTTTATTAATTGGTTTATTTGAGTAATATAATGCAATATCCCTGTTTTTTATGCACATATACCGGTACTATGCTTTGCTTTTTATTGAATGGTTTTTAAGAGAAAACTACTCATAGAAATCTTTGTAATAAAAAACAGCTTCAAGTAAGACTTTCATGTACTTTAAAAATTCTTTTTTTTACTTATTACAAATATTTCCATGAGTAGTTTTCTACTGGGTAGGAAGTTAAAATAAATTGTTAAAAATATTTTCCTGAATACAAATATAAGAGATACATTGTCTTTTATATGGGAGACTTATAAAAGAAATAACCCAGCAACTATAAAAACTGATTATGCATCTTGGCACAGGAGTGCTATAACTCTTTCCAAGCTGAATATATTCAGCTAAGAATAGTAAATTTAAGTGATAGTTTTATGGAGTCTTGGAAGTATACAAAATGCTTTAATGACTAATAATGAAATTCAGGAATATTATTTCAGTGAATTATGTCATCCTGAGTTCAAGAGATCATGATAAAAGTAGTTACCGTATTTTTCGGAATATAAGACACACCGGAGTATAAGACGCACCTTAGTTTTTGGGGAGGAAAATAGGGGAAAACAATCTGCCTACCAGGTATTCATCTGGCTAGCGTCCTTAATCTGGTCAGCTTCAGCACATTATTTTATCCCCTGGTTAGGACTTAAAAAAACCTTCTTCTGAGAGAGTAACAATGAAAGAGCATGCAAGCCAGTAAGAGCTGGGAAGATCGTTAGCACCTGGTTAGGGCTAGAAAAAAACTTATTCAGAGCAGCTTCAGCACATTATTTTATCCCCTGGTTAGGACTTAAAAAAACCTTCTTCTGAGAGAGTAACAATGAAAGAGCCTGCAAGCCGGTAAGAGCTGGGAAGATAGTTAGCACCTGGTTAGGGCTAGAAAAAAACTTATTCGGAGCAAGTAGAGCAATGAAAAAAAATTCTGCAAAGACTTAGGGCTGGAAAAACATTCTTTGGAGAGAGTAACAATGAAAAAGCCTGCAAGGTAAGAGCTGGGAAGATCTGTTAGCACCTAGTTAGGGCTGGGGGAAAAAGCTACATTCGAAGTATAAGACGCACCCAAATTTTCAGCCACTTTTAGGGAGGAAAAAGGTGCGTCTTATACTCCGAAAAATACAGTACATATAATTTTCAAGACAAAAGATAAGGAAACTAACATGCTGGCATAGAGCATATACTCTGTGTAAAACTCATCTTCCAATTTATCACTAAATATTAATTGCAGTTATGTAATTATAAACACCATTAACAAGAGGAAAATACATACATATTTATTATGACTGAAAAACTAAATTTACTTTTAGATTACATCTTAATATTGATATAACTAGTTGCTTTATTCTGAATCAGAAATTTAACTTTTTTCAGGATGCTCAGTCAACTTGGGATTTGTTCAGAATAATGTATATATGGAACTTAGTTGTGTTCTTCATGGCATAGGAACAGCATTTGATAGCTGCAGCTTTTAGCAATCTCCAAAATAGAATACAGTGTCAATATTGCACACTTCATTTGGTTTATCTTGCCTAAGAATGCACTTTTGAGTTCCAAAGGCAAGTTTCACTATAGCTATTGAGAAGCTATAAAGATAGAACCCAAGATCCTTTGGGTCCTTTTGCCTACATGCAACCTGTTCTAGATGAAAGAAACTTTATTTTGGAGACAGGTAGAGTTAAATTATTTTCATTGAGTACAATTCTCTCACGCCTCAGTATATGTGACCAATAGATTGGCAGCATGGAGATAAGATTCTGTTCCAAAAATTAAATATTTTGGTTCTAGGCAATGATTATGAGATGTAATAGCTGCTGCCCATATCCTATGAACTGAGGTTGATCTGCTCGTCAGAGATCTGTAGGAGCTGATTAGTCAAACAGCACAGGATTGGGTAAGTGTGGGTTGTTCTTGTGGAATAGCATGTGGAATACATGGTGGCTAACCAGGTCAAATTGCCTGATTAAGTTGCCGTCATGCAATAAGCAAAATAGAGTAGGCAAATGGCCAAAAAGTGACAGGAATAAAAGCTTTCAAAATTGCCCACACAAAATTCGATCTTAACAGAAGCAATGGAAAGTCTGTAATGTAAGTAATAGTGGCAGAATCTGCCTCAATATTTTAGTTTAAATCTATCTATTTTGCAATACAAGACTAAGGCTCTTCCAAAAGTGCTAAATGTATATTTTTAAAAAGTTCATGTACAACCTAATAAGTGCTTTAGATATTAGTGATCTGATAAACATGGACAGATGTATGTGTAGAAGCCATATAACTCCTGAAGCCAAAATGTGGAAGGTAGTTCCCAACACTGAAGGGAGATCTGTAGATGTTCAGAGGGGCAGGAATTGGGATGACTGCGATGATCACCCTAGCTCATATCAGCTTCAGTGATGTATGATTAAATATAATGTAATTGACACATTTTTGTTGGTTGCCTATAAATTTATTTTCTCCAAGTTTTGTCCTTGCTTCTTTCCACAAGAAGTGAACCTCTCCCCCCACCCCCACCCCGCCCTGGCCCCTTGAATCCAACAGCAATTTCACAGATCAAAATTCCAATTCATTCTTCCTCTTCAGAATATGCTTCAGTAGTTTTAAAGAAGTAAACATATCACTTTTCATTCAAGAACACTTTTTGGCATAGTAAAAAAAAAGATTATTGTATTGGAAGGGTAATTCATGTTTTAAAGCTAAAGGGAAAATAAAAAGATTTTTGTGAAGTAAAGAGCAACAAAAAGGGAGTGAACTGGTTACTTTTCCACTGGTTTTGATGAATATGTTATGATTCTAATATTTATAAGAAAAAAAGAAAAGTAATATTTCCAGCTGCACTGTTCCATATTCATTATTTTGCAAGAGAACATCTAAAGAATAAAATATTCAGATATGGGGATGCAATATGAAAAAGATAAATTTCTGTGTTAATACTATGTTACAAAATGTATGTTATGGTAACTATTTGAATAGGGATATCAACATCTTTTTTTGTATTGTGGTGACTGGAACTGGATGCAGTAATCCAAGTGTGATCTCACCAGTGCACTATAAAGTGGCACTACTTGTGATCTTGATACTATCCCTCTGTTGATGCAGCCTAGGACTTGGTTGGCTTTTTTGACAGCTGCAGCACACTACTGGCTCCTATTTAAGTGGTGGTCCACTAGGACACCTACTGTTACTACTGTTGTGCCAGCTACCACCTGTGCTATAACTCTGCATTTGGTTTTTCTAAATTAAGTGTAGGACCTTACTTTTCTCACCACTGAATTGCCTTTTGTTGCATAGGGCCAAGTGTTAAAATCTGTCAAGATCCTTCTGAATCTAGAGATGTGCTATGTTCCTTCTTGCTTCAAACGCTCTACTATCATCCCAGTGCCGAAGAAGACCACCATCAAGGAACTGAACAACTACAGACCAGTTGATCTAACATCTGTAGTTATGAAAACCTTTGAAAGGCTAGTGCTGTCCCACTTGAAAACCATCACGGATCCACTGTTAGACCTCCTGCAATTTGCATACTGAGCAAACATATCAATAGATGACACAAGAACAGTTTTTTCCGGAACGCCATCACTCTGCTAAACAAATAATTCCCTCAACACTGTCAAACTACTTACTAAGTCTGCACTACTATTAATCTTCTCATCGTTCCCATCACCCATCTCCTCCCACTAATGACTGTATAACTGTAACTTTGTTGCTTGTATCCTTACGATTTATATTGACTGGTTCCTAATATGATTTGATTGCTTAATTGTACCCGGACTATCATTAAGTGTTGTACCTTATGATTCTTGACAAATGTATCTTTTCTTTTATGTACACTGAGAGCATATGCACCAAGACAAATTCCTTGTGTGTACAATCACACTTGGCCAATAAAAAATTCTATTCTATTCTATTGAGTTTATCTTTCAAAGTGTTAGCTATTTCCCCTAGTTTGGTGTGTTCTGAAATGTTGATGAGTTTCCCTTCTATCCTCTTCTCAAAGTCATTTATAATGTTGAAAAGCACTGGGCCCAAGACAGAACCTTGAGGTACCCAACTGTATGCCTCCCTCCATGTAAATGTAGTTCCATTAAGGACTACATGGTGTGTGAGGTTGATCAGCCAATTGTGAATCCATCTGGTGGTGGTACTGTCTATCTCTCATTGTTATAATCTTACCAAGAATTGGCACCACATCAGCTCTTTTTCAAACTTCTGGTAGTTTCCCAATGCTCCAGGAGTTCTGAAAGATTTTGTTCAGTAGTTCTGGGATCACATCTGCCAGCACCTTCAGATTCTTGGGTTGTAATCCATTTGGAACTCATCTACAGATGTTTTCTTATCATTTTCTTCCTATTTTGACTTGCATTACTATTCTGTCTCCTATGGTGCTGGTTTTGTTAGGTTGGACTATTTTTTTTCCTTTTGTATGAAGATAGTTCTGCTTTTTTTCTTGCTACCCACCATCTCCTTGCCATCTTTTCCTACTAGTGGACTGATCATTGCCTTGACTTTTTTCTTTTCTATTACATATGGAAAGAAACTTGTTTTATTATTTTTGGCATTTGTCGCAAGTGTAGATTTCCTGATTCTATCCTTGCAGTTTCTTTGCAAATAGGAAACTATCATGTGCTTCAGGAAGAAACTATAGTGATTCAAGATTACATCACTTTATTATTTCGATTAAAACACCGGTTATATATAGACTACCGGTAGTAAGAGAAAAAAAGAAACATATGGAATAAAACAGCTTGATGTAGCCTCAAACCTAAACAAGATTTTAATTCTTGCTGACCAGAAAAAATAGATAAGGCAAGCAATGGTGTATATCTTGATTGGAGATACTCAACCTTAGTTCTGAAAATTGAAGAATGTCTGTATCTTCCTTGTATTAATGACATACATGCCAGAATGATCATTTGACCATAGATATGCTTTCATCTGGAATATTGGTTTCAAAGTAATAAAAACTCCTTGTTTTTATTATAATAGAGCATTTTAAATTAAATAGGCTTGAAATTGCTTTTACTTCACTCATGTGTTTTGTTGGTCTAATGCTAGGCTTAAAGTTGCTTCTTAGTCCTGCAGGAAATCCAGTCTTCTAATCTCCAACCTAAGCAGGCCCCTATTTTAAGATAGCTGTAATGTAATTTGCATTCAGTCAGTGGCACAGATCCAAGTTTGAAAGTAAAAGTGGCTAGTATTAAAGATATATATTCTTGGCAAACTATGCCATGCAAATTAGAGTGCTAAGACCTTTTCATTGTATAAACTTGCTACAGTTGTTGCATGTTAATGCATCTAATGAAGATGTGTTTTCAATGCTTGACTAAAAACAAGAATAAAAATGGACAGGTATATATTCAGTTATCTACAGTCTTTTCTTAATGATCCTATGCAAATGTGTGTCAAAATACATATTTCAGTCAAACAATATAATAATATTCCAAAGTAATAAATTAATGGAATTTAGGCTCCATTATAAATTAGTAATAATAGGTGTGGTTTGAGTAGATGACATCTTTTATTTATTGCAGTCTTAAACAGTAATATTACATAAAAATTTCTGACCTGGTTTTACACAGGATTTTTCACAGAAAATACTGCAGCTAAAAAAATAGAAGAGATAATATCCTGAATGTTACTGATTTGGGCATTTATGTAAAAAAATTTAGAATAATGAAATTCCTAAGATACTTAGCTTCCATTATTGTACTTGAGCTGCTAAACATAGACTGTAAAAAATCAGGATAATTACTACGGTATATGGCAGTGAATTGCTCACATTTGTACTGCCAGTGACTGTTTAAATTTTTGCAACCCAGATCTGGGACCCTTAACTGTACTCATCAATCCTACTTCTGCTTCCATACATCTCACACACACCCAGCCCCTGTCTCTTATGGAATTCTTAGACCTTTGCCGCCTCACATACTTCCAGCTTGATGGATAACTGTATAAACAAATTGACAAAACACCTACCTCAGATGCAGCCATACTTCCACATACACAAACCCAAATAATGGATTCGGTTGATTAACAAAACTTTAATTATAATAAAAAATAGAATTTCAGATCATAAACAGTAAGCAGTCAACAACATCTTTAATGGAATCAAACTAAAGAGAAAAGAATAAACAAATTTCCTGGACATTTCATTAGCAAAGAAAACAAGGGCAAATTGCAAACCAAAGTGCAGCTTAAAGCAACAATACTACAGAGTAATAATCCTACAGCACATACAATAAGCTGCATAAGAATCATGTTTATTAGAATAAAAATGCAACAGTAATTCAGAACTCCAGAAAGAAAGAAAAAATAGCTTAGCTGAAACACATTTTCCACTGCAACAGATACCTGTGGTAATGTATAAAAGTGAATTTCTATCCACATAACTGTCACAATCCGCAAAAAAGAAGTCTTCCGTATGTAAATACATTTCAGAAATCACTAACATATTACTATTCCCCCTTGGGTGTAGCTCACAAGTCAACCAAAACAAATGCTATTGCCAAAGAAAAACAAAACAGAATAGAACTGTAAAAATCACTATGTACGACAAATAGGTATAAAATTAGCAAATTGCACCTACAAATATCAACTGGCCGTTAGAAGATATGCTGAAATTTTATTAATTTCACAATACACAGAAAAGTTAATCCACAATTTCAACTGGGAAGCTGTAGGCATTTTGGATCTTGCCACTGAGTGCAAGAAAATTATTAGAGGCTTGGCACTCTGACAAATTAGCAATCAAACATTTATAGAGAAATAAACTCCATTTACAAACCAGTCAAAAGGCGCAGCTAAGGGTTAAAGCAAGGGGGAAACTGTACAGATGACATCTTCCTTTTAGCACACACCTGTTAATTAATATCCATATAAGAAAAAATCTGCACTAATCAGCACAATAACACCAGACAATAGCATGTGAATAAAAGAAGAAACAATACCACCAATCAGCACTTCCTGGCTAAGCATACACAAGGTTGGTAACATGTCCTGATATATATTAATAACCAACAAACTTGTCCCTTCCATGTTATAGCTACGTCTTCAAGAAAAAAGAAAACCAAGCCTAAAGAACATCAAAACCCCCAATGCTCTCATATTATATACTATATTATTGTTTCTACAAAGAAAATTATGCTCATTTTGTTAGCCGCAAAACAGACTTTTTTTTTATTTTCTAGCAATATTTTTCTTTTCTTTTTACAGCCTTGGGATATTGTGTGATATTATCTACCTATTCATGACATTTAACCTGCTTAGGTTTTATAACTATGCAAAGTCAGCTGGATGCAGATACTTGGCTGAGTGTTCTACACCAAATCTATTTTGAAAAAGACTTTTATATGAGAAGGAACTAAAGAATTGAGTAAGGCCAAATATACTAAAAGACATTGGTTCTTAATATTTTATTCATCAGTACAACAGAAATAAAAGTTGCAAATTTACTTATCTGAAATGTAGTAAGTATTAATCTGAAAGTTACATTTTAAAACAATTAGTAAGAGCCATTATCCAAATAAGAATTACCTGGGAATATTTCAATTCTTTCATAGGGTATTTTAGAAACTTCATTCTTTTAAATTTAAATAAATCAATTATTTCTAATTCAACAAAGGTTGATACATTTGTTGATTAAATTAAACTGAAAATCCTAGCTCATTGCTATTGAAGCTTAGTAGAATTATTTAGAAAGAAGTGGTTAATTAAAAATCTTAAAATGAAAAATAATTAATCAAATTGACTTATTAATGAATATTTTACAAATGAGCAAATAACATGGCTCATTTGAAACTTGTTTAACAATATACTTTTATGAGAGCAGGAAGTGGGATTCATGGACAAACATCTGACCAACGTCTATATATATATTTTATTAAAAGTTTTACAAAGAAAATAATAACTAATGTCAGAGGGAGGGAGGGAGGAAGGAAGGAAAGAAATAAAGGGCCCTGATGAATTTCTATATGCACATGATGGACTTAAGCAGACAATCATTTGATTTTGTTCATTGCTAAAACATTTTAGACCCATTCCAGGCTGCGGGGATCACCACAGCACATTGCCGCTGAACGCTGCCTCTGCTCATTATGTTTTTTGCTCCACGTGTTGCTTTTTTGCCCTACGCATGCCCCGTTTTTGGCCTCCATGCGTCACATTTTCAGCCAGTTCCAGGCGGTGGGGATCAGCGGCGGGGATCCCCATCACTTGGAACCAGCCAAAAATGCAAGGTCAAAAACATGACGCATGGAGGCCAAAAACATGACGCACAGAGGCGCCGATGGGCTCTGGCGATCCCCTCAGCCTGGAACCGCTGATTGGCGGTATTCCAGGAGGCCAATCCAACCACCAATCAGCTCTTCGTGCTAAATCAGGCTTCAATAATGTGCTGAAGCTGACCAGGCTGTTTGCTATTTGCTGCAAGGATGCTAGCCAGATGAACACCGATGGATGCTGGTAGGCAGAGGCAGATTTTCTTTCTTTTTTTCCTCCCCAAAAACTAATATGCGTCTTATACTCTGGAGCATCTTATACTCCGAAAAATATGGTACATGTTTATCAGCCAAGACAAATGTTTTAGTTTTTCTCTCAGTCTGTCTGCCAAAATATGTGTGTGCGTGTGTATCTAGCATATAACCAGGAAAAACATATTAGTGTCATATGTTACTACACAATCACTCCCATTTATACAAATTATGATTTCAAAATTTTATTACCATTGACTCTAACAAAGAAACATTCATCTCAATTATAATATCTTATTGTAGAAACCTTCCATGAAGAATTTAACCTTTTTTACCTCCTTTATCCTCTCATTTTGGGGAGTATTTTAGTACCTTAAAATAAAAATAATATGATAAAGGTAAGTTTCTTTTGTTTTCCCCCAACCAAAGTAATAACCTAGCTGTTAGATTTTACAGAAATTAAACACAAACATCTTCCGATGTTGGTTTCATAAATATCAAATATACTAATTTATATGGTCTTTATATCAGAATTGTAGGTTACATAAATCCTAACTAATTTGAAAAAAGTCTGCATAGCTTCAAAACAGCTAAGAATTTAATTTCAAAAAATATATTGGTGATTAATAGATGTTCGATTTAACACACAGTCAAGTCAAAAATTAATGTGGGAGGATGATGTCTTTCTGTCATTATGTGACTTTCAATAGGAAGGGCTCTGGAATCAACAACCAATTAAGACAACTTCAGCTCAGCTTCAGGAAACATAATTAAAATGTTTAAATAGCTAGTATTTAACACTCATCAAATTACACCAAATGTTACTACTATGTTTCTGCACAAGTAATTTAACTATCCACCTGTAAACAGCTTTTGTGACAAAGACTTATAATAGATGGCAGAGTGTTCAATTGTGTAATGCAGTACTGCTATATTTTTCTTTTAAATGAAAGTAGATTTTAATATACCAAACATTAATTAGTATATTATTTGGACATCTCAATAATAAAACTGTTCCTCAGTTTATATTACATTGATCTACTTCTGTTTCATGTCAGATCAAAGTCTGATGCTCCTATCATCTTAGTCACAGTGAAGGATATATTATGTTGAAAGATTAACATCTGAAGAGGTCTTTGCGCATTTCACTCCAGGACCACTGATCATAATGTCCTGCCAGACAGCATGGGAATATTAAGAACTGGTGATTCTAAAAGTGCTTTTTCAAAAGGCAACTAGATTTTGTTTTTCCTTGAAGACATTTCACTTCTCATCCAAGAATCTTCTTCAGTTCTGACTGAATAGTGGAGGATGGAAGGATTTATATTCCTTGCCATCATCTGGTCATTAGCACTCTTTCTGGGAATCACTGAGGACACCTAGAAGTTTATCTGGGCCCTTAGGGTCACCTGAATAGTGCAAATGGGTGTGGAACATTCTTGAAAGTGCTGAAAGGACTGTGTTGTAAACAGGAGATACTGTAGATGATGTCGTATCCCTCCCCTTCTGTTGAGAGGGAGGACTGTTCAATCTTAATGTAGATGGCTTCTTTGACCCCTCTTTCAAATCAGAGGTCCTCTCTATCCAGAAAGTAGATTTTGCTGTCTTCAAAAGAGTGACTTTTGTTGTTCAAATGCAGATGGACTGCTCAATCTTGTCTTGGTGGATTTGTTCTCCTATGTTTTTCCTTGTGTTTGTGAAACGGTTGTTTTGTTTCTCCAATGTACGATCTGTACATGTCTGACTGCACCTTTTGAAAAAGCACCTTTAGGAAACCATGACCTGGATGACTAATAATCTCATTAAAAACTGGTGTATTGTTGTTCAGCAGTGATATACCAACAGATATTAGATAATATTTTAAAATTTTGTTATCCATTCCGTCAAATTCACTGGCAGATATTCTTATATAGTCAACTTAGTATAAATTGTCTAAGATAATGGTTCAAATTTAGCTAGGATTCTCAGACAAAATGACTAAAAAAATTGAGTTCTAGAAAACATTGCATTTTTGCAACATGAAGACAAAATATTTATTTATTGTGCTGTGGTATTATTCTGCTGCTTCTTTTTCTTTTCCTTTTCCTTGCATAGTGGACATTTTGCCCTGCACTTGTCCTTGAAGCTAAGTGACTGTTGCTTGTTAATGTAACTGATGTCTCTGCAACTGTCTCTCAATTTTTCTTGTATGTATTCTATAGGACTTATTCTGTGATGGAATATAAGTTTTCATCTTTGACCTAACATCACGGATCACCAGTAAAACAAGGGCATTCTTTCTGTACTTACCTACTAAACCATATTAAAGGCTGGGTCGCAATTACTCTTTTATTTCCCCCTCCTACCATTTCACCTAAGCAGGACCTGCACTTTCTAAAAACATGCCTTTTAATAAAGATCCGCAAAAATCATATTCATGATACCATAACATCATTTGAGGCACTTTTGTCTTCTTACTGTATAAGGGTTCCAGAAAAATAATTCCATCTGAGGTGTCCCTTTTTCCTACTTTACATTTCAAAGAATCCATTAAAAAATCATGTCATAATAATTGGGCAATTTGGCACGACAAAAAGGACCTAGGGCTTTAAGTCTCAAATTATATATCAGATCCCAGAGTGCTAGAATTACTAGGAGTTTGTACACTTTGTTTTGCAAAATAACCTCACGGTACATCCCTTCTGGCCTCATTCAGTTTTACATGGAACATCCGATCAATTTTCTTCAGTCTTTCAAAGTTTTCTTTTTGTTACAATTCTCCTGTTTCTTGACTTTTGGGGTTGTAAGTGTAAAGTCCCCCAAAAAACATTTTTGAACAAATAAGTCCTGACAATGTTTATATATTTTACATATATTACCTACATTTTACATGTGTTATTTGTATTTTATTCATTTTTCCCACTTAATGGATATTTGGCTGTATGGAAAACTTCTTCTCCACTTAAATTTATGCTTTATAGCAATAGCACTTAGCAATAGCACTTAGACTTATATACCGCTTCATAGTGCTTTACAGCCCTCTCTAAGCTGAAGTGAGCTGAAGTGGTGCAGTGGTGCAGTGGTTAAATGCTGTGACTGCAGGCTGACTGCTAGTTCAGCAGTTCAGCTGTTCAAATCTCACCAGGCTCAGGGTTGACTCAGCCTTCCATCCTTCCGAGGTCGGTAAAATGAGGACCCAGATTGTTGGGGGCAATATGCTGAACTCTGTAAACCGCTTAGAGAGGGCTGTAAAGCACTATGAAGCGGTATATAAGTAAAGTGCTATTGCTATAAGCGGTTTACAGAGTTCAGCATATTGCCCCCAACAATCTGGGTCCTCATTTTACCCACCTCGGAAGGATGGAAGGCTGAGTCAACCTTGAGCCTGTGAGATTTGAACAGCTGAACTGCTGAACTAGCAGTCAGCCTGCAGTGCTGCATTTAACCACTGCACCAACTCGGCTTTGCCATATTCATTAGAGTTGATGTTCTTGTTTTCCATCTTAAGAATATTTTGCAGAGAGACAACATAGTTTAGTTTTAGAAATACATAGATATTTAAGAATTTTTGATTCTTAAACATAAATATTTAATATTTCAGTGAAATATAAACTTTTAAAACTTCAGTTTTAGCCTGCTTGTGGTTAACCTTGACATGCTAGTTATAGATATTGATGTCCTTGATTGCCTTATTATTAAAGGAATGGAAGGAATGCATGACAAATTGCTGCACCAAAGACCCCTTCCTATCTCTTTTCTGAACTCTCACATCAATTTAAGCCAAAACCATCTTTAAACTATTTCAAAACTATACTTAGTATAGAAATTCAAATGTGAATTTTGAATTATCCTTTTCAACTATTTTGGGATATAATAATCATGTCCTGGACTACAAAAAAAGAGATGTTGTGGTAGAATAAATGTTGCTTCCATTGTCATCCCAGCAGAAGGGCAAGGTGATAAGATTTCTACTCCTAAATTTTCCATGCCTTTTGCTATCTCAGAGAGATAGTAGCAAGTTCACATGAAGTTATTGTACTGCTCTCTACTACACTAGGGAGGTCACATTTGCAAAACTGTGTCCAGGTCTCATCACCATGACAACAAAAAGATGCTAAGGTCCTAGAAAGATTCCATAGAAGAGCAAGAAAGATGATAAGGGGTCTGGAGGCTAAGTGGTTCTACCATTGGATTTGGGGATCAGGAACAGTGTCTGAGCCTCTTCAATGTTTGAGCCTCATATGATAAACAAGAGAAATAGATATGTTAGTTTAACGAAGAGAAAGCTTTGGGGAGACATGATATAAGTCTTCTAATATTTGAAGGGCTGTTACAGGGAAGAGGGCAACAATTTATTCTCCATTGCACCTGAGGGTAGAACAAGATGCAGTTGGTGGAAGCTCATTAGAGGTAGATCCAATCTGGAAATAAGGAGGAATTTCCTGACAGTGAGAGTGATTAATCAGTGTGGGTGGTCCATCATTGGAAGTTTTCAAAAAAATATTGGACAACCATTGTCTGGGATGGTATAAGGACTCCTACCTTGGGCAATGGGTTGACTAGAAGACTTCCAAGGTCTTCTATGATATTCAGCATAATCTCAAATGTCTAAAACATCAAAAACATAAGAAAAAGATATATATATATATATATATATATATATATATATATATATATATATATATATATATATATATATATATATATATATATATATATATATATATATATATATATATATATATATATATATATATATATATATATATATATATATACACACACAGGGGTGAAATCCTCCCGGTTCGGGCCGGTTCGGGCGAGTAGGTAGGGGTTGCAGCAGCTGGTTCGGAGAACCGGGATGGCAGCGCGAGCTCCACCCATCCGCCCCAACATCCTCACTTCCTGGTTTTTTTAAAAAAACTTTTTAAAGCTTTTTCCCCCTGCCGGTTCCCCTGAAAGAAGAAAGAGAGAGCGGGGAGGGAGGGGGGAAAGGGAAGGGAAGGGAAGTGAGAAAGAAAGAGAGAGGTATTAGAAGGAAAAAATCAGGACTCACTTTCCAGCCGGGAGATCGCTTGGCAAAGAAGAAGAAAAAAATGCTGTCACTTTAAACCAGAAGTCTCCAACTTAGCCACATGACTGGCTGAGGAATTCTGGGAGTTGAAGTCCACAAGTCTTAATGTTGCAAACTTTGGAGACCTCTGCTTTAAATTGAAAAGCCTTCAGAAGCTGCTCGGAAGGAGGTTTTTAATTGCAGAAGCGAAGTGACATTCAGCAGTGGATAAAAGGAAGGATTCTTGTATGGTTCTATGTTTTTGAAGTTTTGGGGTTTGTGCAATATGGGCTTTGTGTTTCTAAAAGGGGTTGGGTGATTCCCATTGTGGCTAAATGACTTTCGTCCTGTGTCGGGTCTTGAGTGTGGGGCTGTTTATTCTGATTCTACTACTGTGTTTTGTTAGCTGCCAAATCTTGCCATGGGAAAATTTCAAAATATCCCATCTTGAATGGGTTTTCTAGGGATCTGTTTGCCTGCTTGTGTGCATGGAGCCAAACGTCAGGTTCCACTTTCTATAGGGTCATTATCTCATTATCTCTATCGGGCAGGAATGTGGAATGAGCTTCTTTGTTAGCAGCTTGATTTTTCCTTGTTTTTCCGTGAGCTTTTTATTATTAGTAATATTTTATTTGGGGGGGGCTGCTTCCCACAAAAGAAAGAAAGAAAGAAAGAAAGAAAGAAAGAGAAAGAAAGAAAGAAAGAAAGAAAGAAAGAAAGAAAGAAAGAAAGAAAGAAAGAAAGAAAGAAAGAAAGAAAGAAAGAAAGAAAGAAAGAAAGAAAGAAAGAAAGAAAGAAAGAAAGAAAGAGGGAGGGAGGGAGGGAGGGAGGGAGGGAGGGCCACAAACCTGGCTGGCACTAGACGCAGCTTCAGAGGATGCTTTGAAACAACACAGCAAAGGCTGGAAGGGACCTCAGAGGTCATCTAGTCCAACCCCCTGCTCCCTGGCAAAATGGACTGCTAAATTGGCCGCACCCACCCAGTCACATGACAACCTGGGCATGCCCACCCAGTCACATGACCACATGATCATGCCACCTGAAGCCACACTCACCTGACCTCCAAGCCACACCCATAAAATAAGCCACGCCCACAGAACCAGTAGGGAAAAATTTCACATTTCACCCCTATATATCACCGTTACCAAGTTATTAACAAATTAATCAATAACAAATCATTGCAAACATTGCAGAGGCTCAGATACTGTTCCCAATCCCCAAATCCAGTGGCAGAATCATGTCTTTAAGGTCTTGTGAAAGGCCCACAGGGTCAGAGGCATTGTATTGTAATATCTGGAAGAATATATTACAAATAGAGATGCCAAGACAGAAAAGGCAGTTTACTGAACAGTCTAATCAGCTGCATTATCCCTATGGAGTGTTTTGCCAAGTGGTAAATCCAGTCCTGAATAAATAGAGAAGTGCATGCATTTTTTGATAAAAGTATAAATTAGGTAGAAGTATATCTTATGTCAAAGGAGTGGGATCCAGTGGTTAGGAATTCTTACATGTGGCTAAATTCTTAGTTTATTGGTGAAGTTCTGAATCCACAAAATTTGGTAAACTGAGATAATCTCTTTTTTCCTTTTTTTTCTATCATATCTACAAGTAATTCTAAATGCAAACACCATAGGTGAGAAAGTAACTAATAGCAGTGTTCTTCCTATCCCAGTTAAATTTTAGCAGCCATTATAATATATCACTGATATGAAAGATTGTTCTCCTTTCTGTGTTATTTCACAACAATCATCAATCAAGGACTATTTGAAATGTAATTTTGTATTATATACCTCTGATTTCCAGCTGACTAAGTAGTCAAACAGACAACAAGTGGTCAAAATAGGGAGCGCCCTATCAAATCCCGTTCCTGTTAACAGCGGTGTACCCCAAGGCAGAGTACTAGGACCCACACTCTTCATACTCTATATAAATGACCTTTGCGATCACATTACAAGCAACTGCGTTCTCTTCGCCGATGATGTAAAACTGTTCAACACCACCGACAACACTGCTATCCTCCAAAAAGACCTTGACTTTGTGTCAGAATGGTCAAACATCTGGCAACTCCAAATCTCAACCAACAAATGCTCTGTCCTACACATTGGCAAAAAAAAATCAGAAAGCTAAATACAAGCTGAATAGACAAGACCTTACAGACGATCCTCACTCTGTCAAAGACCTTGGAATACTCATATCAAATGACCTAAGTGCCAAAGCCCACTGCAACAACATCGCCAAAAAGGCTTCAAGAGTTGTTAAGCTAATCTTACGTAGCTTCTTCTCCTGTAATATCACACTACTAACCAGAGCATGCAAAACATTCGCCAAACCAATCCTCGAATACAGCTCATCTGTCTGGAACCCACACCGCATATCGGACATAAATACATTAGAAAGTGTCCAGAGATATTTTACGAGAAGTGTCCTCCACTCATCTACTCGCAACAGAATACCTTACGCAACCAGACTTGAAATCCTAGGCTTAGAAAGCTTAGAACTACGTTGCCTTCGGCACGACCTAAGCATAGCTCATAAAATTATCCGCTACAACGTCCTTCCTGTCAATGAATACTTCAGCTTCAACCACAACAATACACGAGCACACAACAGATACAAACTCAAAGTGAACCGCTCCAAACTTGACTGTAGAAAATATGACTTTAGCAACAGAGTGGTAAATGCCTGGAATTAACTACCTGACTCTGTGGTTTTGTCACCAAACCCCAAAACTTTACCCTAAGACTGTCCACTGTTGACCTCACCCGATTCCTAAGAGGTCAGTAAGGGGCGTGCATAAGTGCACCACCGTGCCTACCGTCCCTGTCCTAATGTTCCCTCTTATCAATACCAATCTTACATACATAAACAATGTTATATCAATGTATATTACTAACACGTACTTGACAAATAAAATAAAATAAAATAAAATATAAGAAAATAGATGAACCAGTAAGAATAATTTAATATAATTTATTTTGTTAATTGAGTACTTAGAATAATTGAGACTGCTCTGAAAGTGGATTTAAAAATGATGGACTACAGGAATAATACATAGAAAGCTGTTATACTGAACATACAACAGAAGCCTTAATAATTAAAAGGGATAAATAACAAACCTAAACAGTGTTCTGGATAATTTTCCTGCATTGGATTTACAAAAGAGGCTTGTTAAGGTCTTGAAGAATTTTTATGAGAAGCGACAAAGAAAAAAAAATTAAAAAGTCAAATTGTAAGACATTATTTGAAGGATCAAGATTGTTAAAACAATAAAAGGAAATAATATAAAGTTGGTTCAATTGATCAGGGTTAAAATATATGTGTTGTTATCTTTGATAATCCTTAAAGGATTTTTGCTGACAATGGGACTAAAATTATGAAGCTCTATGTCAGAGTGCCCACAGTGTGACTATTCTGAGACAACCCAGGAGCAAAATACAGTAAACAGAGGTTTGTCTTTCAAATAGTCGTTTATCTACAAGGAATATATACATACACGTATATTACACTGCTAACCAGAGCATACAAAACATTCGCTAGACCAATTCTCAAATACAACTCACCTGTCTGGAACCCGCACTGCATTTCGGACATTAATACAATCGAGAGAGTCCAAAAATATTTCACGAGAAGAGCCTCCACTCCTCCGCTCGCAACAGAATATCACCAGACTTGAAATCTTGGGCTTAGACAACCTAGAACTACATCGCCTTCGAACTGATCTAAATGTAGTTCATAAAATTATCTGCCACAATGTCCTACCTGTCAATGAATATTTCAGTATCAACCGCAACAACACACGAGTACACAATAGATTCAAACACAATGTAAACCGCTCGAAACTTGACTGTAGAAAATACAACTTCAGCAACAGAGTAATTAATGCCTGGAATGCACTACCTGACTCTGTGGTTTCTTCCCCAAACCCCAAAAACTTTAACCTTAGACTGTCTACTGTCGACCTCACCCCATTCTTAAGAGGTCTGTAAGGGGCGTGCATAAGCGCACCATCATGCCTACCATCCCTGTCTTACTGTCCTATTGTCCTCATTTATCTGTACTTACTTTGCTTATGTTTATGTTTATACCTATACCTGCTATCTTGTAAATGTTTGACAAACAAATAAATAAAAAAAAATAGGCAGTCAGGCAATTAATCATCAACTATAGCACGGAAGCACACACACAGAGAGAAATATGCCCCAACAAGGTCTCTCTTATAATACAGTTCTCTTCTGCTAATTGTTCTTTTTTTGTTGTTGTTGTTGCAATTGTAATTTTTTATAAAAAAGAGAGCTTCGGAGTATGCAAAACCTATTATTCTTTGCTGTTTAATATATCAGTGACCAAGTCACCAATAATGGGTATAAACAGAAGGCATTTTTTATTTTCTCAGACTAATAAGGCCTTAGGATTCCAGTCTGGATCTTCTGCTGTCATTTTGCAATTATTTTCCTAAAGAGTGGCATAAAGCTAAGTCACTGTTACATTGGTGTCCATTGGATTTGCAGAAATGCAGTTGCCCACCCTGGCTTCCAAGGCTTGCTTTGCAGGTTTTCTGAATTAATAAAGCAGTGTACAGTACAAGTGAAATAATGGGACCAATCTCCTTCATCTATAACCTCTGCAACATAGCACAGAGGAATCTGAAAGACAATGCTTGTTTTTAATGTAAGTAAAATAAATGGTAAAAAAGGTATTCAGACCCTAAGCAATTTTTCTTAATTATCAATTAAGAGAATAGGCTCTTCACTGGTTTCACCCAGAGGTTGTGAGTAACAGTCTGAAATGATTTATCTTAGCAACTTGTAATTATATTGTAAAATGAAAACAATCAAATTCTTAGATTTCTGAAACTTTCTTCTTATATTTTAATAAGTGTTGTTAAAAAATTATGGGAGAATTTTACTTTTTGCTGAAGTGCTTGCTAAACGCTTGGCTGAAAACAAAGAGGAAGAACTTCTAAATAAAATGCTTTCCCCATAAAACTGTTCTTAGTGGCTCAGCTTTCTTAATGAATCCTTTTTAAAAAAAACTACAGTATATTCAGCTTCAGCTGTGATTAAATGGGATATAGGAGGTTGAGTACATAAAGAGGTTAGAGAAACTTGACAGAGTCGTGAAGTTAAGACCATTCTTGTATAATGCTGGGACTGATAGCCACCAGCTGATGGCCTGCTGAAGATGCCAAAAAAAAAAAAGATAATTAAAACTGTGACTTTGCTTAGTCTTGGACAACATCTAGCAATGATTTAAAACAAATGGTAGAAGCAGAATAGGTGTAAGAGTATGGAAAGCAAATTTCAGGTTGATATAAGGAATAGCATTATAACTTCTAGCCTTTAGTCTCATATAGTTATTTATCTGTCAAGCATTATTTATTTATTTATTTATTTATTTATTTATTTATTTATTTATTTATTTATTTATTGGTTCTTATATGCCGCCCTACTCCCGAGGGACTCAGGGCGGCGTACAACAATATACAAGAACACCAGCAAATAAACATTATTTAATTAATAAACATTAATTAAAACCAAGTACAAAAATTAAAAGATTAATATTTAAGAACATCCATCAACCAGACGTACCCGGGGGAGAGCTCAGATGGATTAGTCTCTACCCCCTGCCTTGTAACGGGGCTTAAAGCAAGCCAGAATAATGCTTGCTTTAAGCCCCGTTACAAGAAGTCAAGCTGATAATTTGTGTCCCCCAATATTTCCTTATAAAACACAGCAAATGTTGTTTTCAGTGGCTCTTAGATACCATATTTTTCAGAGTATAAGACGCACCTTTTTACCCCCAAAAAGAGGGTGAAAACTTGGGTGCGTCTTATACACCGAATGCAGCCCCACTCACCCAGCCACCCCCACCCTTTGGCCTCTGTCTTCCAGCAATTTACCTGCTTGCAGGAAAGAGCCTGTAAAGGCAAGCAAGTCAGTAGCAGTTTCCGACCTACAGCTGATTAGGTTTGCCACGTGGGAAAATGACAGTGAAACTAACTACAAAGAGGCAAATAGCTGGGAGAGACACGCATATTTTTATTTTTTGCTGAACTGGATGGAAGGGGGTAAGTGAATAACTATAAATGTCTGTAGAATGTTCAAATTATTAGACTTATTTTTTAAAGACTGCTTTATTATTGTTCTAGAGCCAGGAGTCTCCAACCTTGGCAACTTTAAGACCTGTGGACTTCAACTCCCAGAATTCAACAGCCAGCTTTGTTAGCTTTGCTGGCTGTGGAATTCTGGGAGTTGAAGTCCACAAGTCTTAAAGTTGCCAAGGTTGGAGATCCCTGTAAATCTAGGCAACTTAACAAAATAAAGAAGCTTTTTAAAATAAATGCTTGCTCTGAAGAGGCCCAGAGCTATTGTATCTTCTTTTAAATAATAGAGAATAATGTATACTTCCAGAAATTTTAATTAATTTTAATTAATTTTAATTTAGATTTTTGTAGCAAAAATAGATTTTTGTAGCAAAAATAGATTTTTATGACATAAATTCTGAGATTACATTTCAAGAACAAATTGCTTTTAACTTAGCTCTGTACAAGTATAGTATGAAATGTAACAGTGTCCTGTTTAGCATTAGAGTTTAGTTACCTTGGAGCAGATCTATTTAAATAATTGGGAAGAGTTAGTATGACTACATTTAAGAAAACTTTCTGCCACAATGTACATTTCTCCAATTCTTTGCTATTTCTATGGGACAGGCACACATGCACAGAAATACACAGCAAACAGTGTATATCATCTGTGCTATTTGCTGTTTGGTAAATTGCTTGGAGGAAGAGGCATTTTTCCCTTGTTTTCCTCCCCCCAAACTAAGGTGCGTCTTATACTCTGAAAAATACGGTAGATGTTATGTAGAGCAGTTTTTTCTTTGTGCAACTGGGAATTTGCATATTTTCCATTTCAGTAGCTTTATTATGTCTTTTATTGGTGTGTGTGTGTGTGTGTGTGTGTGTGTGTGTGTGTGTGTGTGTGTGTATGTAAGCATTTTCTCCTGTGCTTTTATAAGGAAAACTGCATGCTTCATTTGTATCATCATGCATGTTTTCAGTGTTTTCCCACTCGTTCTGTACTTTGCCTGTATTGAAATATTGCAGTTTTCTGTTACTATGTGATTAAAAGTAGATATTTAACACATCATATATTTTGAGTAGATTTTGTATTCCGATAATAGTATCATATTTGGAAGGGACCTTGTAAGTCAGTGATCTCCAACCTTGGCAACTTTAAGCCTGGCGGACTTCAACTCCCAGAATTCCCAAAGCAAAGCTGGCTGGGGAATTCTCAGAGTTGAAGTCCACCAGGCTTACAGTTGCCAAGATTGGAGACCCCTGTTGTAAGTCATCTAGTCTAACCCGCAGCCCAAGCAGGAGATCCTACACCATTTCTGACAGATGGCAGTCCTGTCTCTTCTTATCAGCCTCCAGTGATGAATCTCCCACAACTTCTGAAGGCAAGCGGTTGATTGAACTCACTGTCAGAAAATTCCTCCTTATTTCTAGATTGAATCTCTCCTTGATTAGTTTCCATCCATTTTTCCTTATCTGGCCTTTGGAAAACAGGTTGACCTCCTCTTCTCTGCGACAGCCCCTCAAATATGAAACACTGCTATCATGTCTCTCCTGGTCCTTCTGTTCACTAGACTAGCCATGCCCAGTTCCTGTAACCGTTCTTCATATTTTTTAGCCTCCAGTCCCCTGATCATCTTGGTTAGGGGACTCTTTCTAGAGTCTCAACATCTTTTTTATAGTGTGGTGGCTGGTGTGTGGGCGCCACCATCTTTTTTTTGAATTTTTTTTTCTTTTGAGCATGTGCAGAAGAGTTTCCGGCACTGTGCATACGGTCGCCATCTTGTTTTTTGCTTTTGGGGGCATTTTTTGGCACTGCGCATGCGCACACACGCCCATGAGGGGCATCCACGTGGCGCGGGAGGAAGCAAACCAGCAGCGAGGTAAGTTAGAACCCACCCCTGACTGTATCTTATCCTATCAATAATCACTTCAGTTTTCTTTTGATAGGTAAATAGATTCTTGCTTGTGTTTCTGTAAATCTTTTGATTAATTTATTGAAAATGCCTATGATTAATTTCATGCCATTTTGATCTTAATTAAAAATTCTCTATAGTTTTCCCTTTTATTTGAATAATTTTCCTGACCTATATGCCAGATGTTCTTACCAGCAATCCACACACACATACGCACACACACACACACCCATATGAATATACACATATGAATATACACATATGAATATACACATATGAATATATACATATGCATATTCATAAACATTCATGTGAAAAAGAAAGTGTTTGAGTTCTATGGTTTTACATATCAGGACTATGGTTTTACATATCAGGACTTAGTAAAAATCATTTGGTCCTTAGCAGTTCTTAAAAGTAGGTAAATATAACCTCAGACGAACTACAACACATGAAATATTACACCATGTTATGATTTATTTTACAAAAGGAAAGCTGAAATAGAGCGGACATATTTTATTCCAACTTATTGACTCATCTCACAACATTCATGCATATAGCAATAGCAATAGCAATAGCACTTAGACTTATCTACTGCTTTATAGTGCTTTACAGTCCTCTCTAAGCGGTTTACAGAGTTCAGCATATTGCCCCCAACAATCTGGGTCCTCATTTTACCGACCTCAGAAGGATGGAAGGCTGAGTCAACCTTGAGCCGGTGAGATTCGAACAGCTGAACTGCAGCTAGCAGTCAGCTGAAGTAGCCTGCAGTGCTGCACTTTAACCACTGTGCCACCTCGGCTCATATGTTTTTAACTGTTTTATTGTTTGTATATTTTGTAGAGCATTCAGAGTCTCCCTAGATATTGTACTTCACCACACCCGGTACATTAATTTAGTGACAAGGAATTTGTCTGCAAGAGTGTTTTATACACTGCAGGTAGTATATTAATAGGTTGGGAGTGCAACTTGAACTCCCAATCTTTTAAAGATTGCAGGGTATGTGTGTGTTATACGGTCGATTTCTGTCAGAATTATGACTAGTTTTTATATTGGCAGGGATGTCTGTGTCTATGTTGGGGGTAGAATGGAAGGACAGATAATGAGTATTAGCATTGTTAAAATCTCCATTCCTACAAAAATGGGCACAAATACTAATACTAAAATTTAACCATTTTGCTACCAGATATCAGAATACAAATGTTATATGAGGTATTTGGGCTCAGGATTGTGCTAGGAAAAGATAAGCTAAATTTTATGAGTGAGGCCATCTTAGATTTTGTGGACGAATGCTCAAAAGTCATTTCTAAATTTGTGTGGATTATTTAGCATACTTGATAGAACATGTGGTGATGCTTATCTTCCAAATGTGGCTGGTATGAAAGGCCAGCAAGATGGTTTTGCTTTTGCAAACAAAAAAAATCTGTCTTCCTTGTATCATTATGTGTCTTAGTTTGTCCTTTTATATCTGAATTACAATTGCAAATGTCAAGGAATGGAAAAAAGAGGTGAAAACATCCTTCATAAAAATGGTCTTAGGATAAAGCAGTTAATCTGATTTTTTAAAGAATCAAAGTTCCAGTAACAGTCTAAATGTTACAGTAAATGAATAGTTGGATATAAATCTTCCGAGTATTTCAGCAGTTTTTTCAAAGCAATGTTTCTTCTGTGAAACACTTGACAGATCTGCTTTGGAAATTGGTCTAATAACAAATAATTAGATTCTGGTTTTGACTTATGTGCGGTCTCTTTCAAAAGTAATGTAGTTAACTGTCTACCAGCAACAATGCATTATATATATATTACATTGCTTCCTTCTAAAAATATGATGGATAACATCAGATATAATTCCAGTGGAAATCAACACAGTGAACTAGGATTTTTAATTAGATGTCCTTTGCCAAGAAAAAGCTGCTGTCATCTGAAAGTCCCACGTAGTTTTGCTTCATAGTTTTCCTTCCTCTTTGAGAGCCAGTTTTGTGTAATGGTTAAGGCATCAGATGGAAACCGGGATACCATGAGTTTTAGTCCTGCCTTCGACACAAAGCCAATTAGTGACTTTGGGCCAGTCACTTTCTCTCAGCCTAAGAAGGAGGCCATGGCAAACCACTTGTTAAAAACCTTATCAAAAAAATTTCAGGAACTTGTTCAGGCATTCTCCTAGAATTGTACATGATTAAACAGAAGAAGAAAAAAATTCTTCCTCTTTTCAATTTAAGACAATAAAATGTAGCCCCAAAAGAAAACATGAGAACATAGCTTCTGTTTTCTTTCCTTTTTATGCCATTTTGCATACTTAATTGTAATATCTTTGCATGACAAAAAGGTGCTTCTAAGCTTTTCAGTGCTTTGCAAATTCCCTCTAAATTTAGAATTTGGAACAAGATCTTTTGGAAGAAAACCTTTTAACAGAATATTGGCAGTTGTAATACATCCGTAACAGCTGTTGTAATTTGCTATATTTTTTTATGCTACATCATAAAGAGAAGATCATAACTCTCATCGCCTAATGCAATGGGCACATTCTTTCTTTTCCTATGGTGGATTGCCAATTAAAAAGAATGAGTAATGAGAGAGTGTACTCTTTTTTGAGCAGCCAATTCTGAGAACCATTCATTTTCTTTTATCCTTCAGCCTAATTCCAGGGATTTGCAAGATAAGAGTAAGGCATATATCATTTCAGGATATTATCATGTAGTTTTAGCATTATAAAAAAATCTGCTCTTTTTTACAGAGAGGGGAAAATATATTGGAGATGGAAGAGTTCCATTTTCTTGCTGTTTAAGTGTTTTATCACTTCAGATATGACCTTGTATAATTAAATATATGTATTTCAAAAATAAAGAGACATGGTACTGGTATAGACAATAGAATTCATTATATTAAATGGTTTCAAAATACATTATAGATGCCAGGCAGCATAATATGGGCCAAAGAGCGTGATGGATACCACTCAATTCATTCTGTTTGATTTTCTTTAGCACAATCAGATCAGAGTACATTACTGGGACTCTAGGTAGCTCTGAATTATTTTTTAACATAAAAAAGGAGCTAATGGAAATGGAGGTAGACACTAATACTTATCGCTTCGTTTCTTTAAAAAAAGAATTGTATGGAGTGCAGAAATACAACCACATTGTCATGCTATACTTTCATATTTAGTCTGAAGATTAATATGAGCTGGGATCAGTGATAGCAATGAAGCTTTTTTAAAGCCTGCCTTACTAAAATAATAATAAATTCAAAATAAATCCTTGTATCAAGTTCATCAAAATCCTTTTATTTTCTTAAATTAATTTTTTTAAGTCGTTGATACAGAATTAACAGTGAAGATTTTCTCTGAATCTGTAGCATATCCCATTGAATTGGTATAATTATACTAGATATAATGAAGTTAAGCTTTTTTAATTAAGTTGCATTAGAACATTTAATCATCCCATTGTATTAGAGTATGACTATGCTTCTGGGTGTCATAAACTCAACTTTTATGTGAAATATCATACCTTTATCACTAGAAGAAGACCCTAAGATGCAACATGGGCTAATGTTTTCCCTAGGGATGCCTTGATAGATTTTATTATTTGAGTAGAGAACAGGAAACTATCCTTCTTCATTTTGTAAATTGTATGTGCAAAAACTGATTGGAAGGTCAATCTTTCTGCAATGTCAGTGAAGGGACAACATTCTCCATTGTAATAGGAGGCAATAGGCTAGCTTACATATTGCCAAACAGGGTATGAAATACCTATTTCTCTTTCCCCAAATCTAGATACTATCTGATGAAATCACATCATTTTGTCTTTTAGTAGTGCTAGTCTATTCTATACTTTCTTCCCCTGTTAAGTCTCAAGAATGACGAGACTCGAGACGAGGGTTGTGACTTCAGCTCTTTAATAGCAAGCAGTAAGCAAACATCAGCAATGCATGGTCTGTGGCAGTGATTTAAATAGGGAGCCCGGCAAACTGGCAGCCAATCAGGTTTCCCCTATTTAAATCCCCTGTCGGAGTGGAGTGAAAACTTCCCCAGTCCTTCAATACATTACATCTCTCCCCATTTAGATTGATGTTAATCAGCATAAGTAGTCTTTGAGATATGTAGGATGTTTACCAAGTCTATTTGACCTGTGCAGTTCAGTCGGGGCGTTGGCCGGAGCCGGAGAGGACGTGTTTTCGCTCTCTGGCTCCATCTGTGGATTATTCTGGAACCCCTCGCCTGCGATGTTGGATTTATCTGGAGTGGGCTCTGTGTTGTCGCTGGAGGGTGCCTCCGGACTGCCAGCTAAGTATTCCGGCTATGGGGAAATAGCTGTAGCTGTGGGAAAAATAATGTTAGGATTCAGGCCTTTCCAGTCAGCATTTAATGGCTGGCGCTCTCGTAATTGGTCCACATGGCACCGCCATTTTCGGCCATCCCCCAAAACTACTATATAGGACTTCGGGCCTGTTATTTCCAGGACCTTCTCAGGGAGCCATAATGGCCCTGCTGCATGATTCCTTGCGTAAATGGGATTGTTTATTTTGAAGGATTTTATTTGCGCTGTGTTGAACGTTTCCCTGTTATTACAATAACTTGGGTGTAATCTGTCTAGGGTGGACCGGAGTTTCCAGCCCATTAGAAGCTCGGCAGGGCTTTTCCCTGTGACCCTGTGACCAGCTCAAAATGCCTCCCATATAGGTATTCATGGAACGCTTAACTCCTGCAACTAAGGCTAGGGCTTCCCGATCGATTTGACCATAGTTCCTCTCTGTGCTTGAAAGAGTTCTGGAGAAATAAACAATGAGGGCTTCTTGGCCATCTGGAAGTCTGTGACTGAGCACTGCCCCCACCCCAAAAGGCGATGCATCGCACACCAACACCACAGGCAGAGTCTCACTAAATTGTATCAGAAGACTATCTTGTACAAGAAGGTTTTTAACAGCTTCAAACGCCTGTCTTTGTGCTTACCCCCAGACCCAGGGAGCATTTTTTTCCCAGCAATTTGTGCAACGGCTCGGCGACGGTCACTTTATTTTTCAGGAACATGCTGTAGAAATTCAGTAATCCTAAGAATGTCTTCAGCTCAGTCTTGCTGGTGGGCACCCAAGCCTCTCTAATGGCCCTAAGCTTACTTTTGGTAGGGTGTAACCAGTGGTGAAATCCAATTTTTTTTACTACTGGTTCTGTGGGTGTGGCTTGGTGGGCATGGTGTGGCTTGGTGGGTGTGGCTTGGTGGGCATGGCAGGGATACTGCAAAATCTCCATTCCCACCCCACTCCAGGGGAAGGATACTGCAAAATTCCCATCCCCCCCACTCCTGGTAGAAGGATATTGCAAAATGTTCACTCCCACCCCACTTTGGGGCTAGCCAGAGGTGGAATTTGCCGGTTCTCCAAACTACTCAAAATTTCCACTACCGGTTCTCTGAACTACTCAATTGAGATGGCAGAGAATAAAGATAGCAGATTGCTTTATAAAGATAGCAGTTTTCTTTCTCAGCTCTTCAGCAACCTTGTCAGAGGTTTCAGCTGCTGTGGCCTCCTTTAAAGCTGCCTGTAACATTATGCCATCATCTTTTGCCAGCAATCTTTTTTGTAGAGCTAAGTCTCAAACTCCCCACACCAGTTGATCCAGCAGTACCTCATCTAGGTTCGGGAATCTGCAGTGGACTGCTATTTTTTCAAAGCAGTCATATAGTTGTTTATACTTTCGTGCTCCTGCTGCAGACGTTCATAGAACTGGTAGCGGCTCACAAGTTTGGGGGTGCAGGATTGTAGTGTTTTTTCAGCACCTCCTGTAATCTTGTCCATGTGGTCGCTTCTATTGTCTCTGGTTCCAGTAGTGCTACATAGCAGCAGTAAGTAAACATCAGTAATGCATGGTCTGTGGCAGGGATTTAAATACGGAGCCCGGCTAACTGGCAGCCAATCAGGTTTTCCCTATTTAAATCCCCTGTCGGACTGGAGTGAAAACTTTCCCAGTCCTTCAATACATTACATCCCCGTTCTCTCTTCCTCAAAGAATCAAGAAGGTTGTTAAGATTTAACTTTTCCATTTATATTCTGTATTCTGACTGTAGCTTTCTACAGCATTTTTATTTTTATTTTAATCATAATAGCTTTATATTAATAGAACCAATCGTAGCATTTAATCATGTCATTGTTCTTGGACTGCAAACACATTGCTTCCAGATTTATAAGCACTTTTGGCATGAAGTACCTTTTCTGTATAAAATATGACTTCACAGATTGGTTTTCTTGCAGTCTATTATTTTACTACGCTGTCATCTTGTAAGTAATATTGTAACCCTGGAAGATTCAGTAGTGGCTTTTTCTTCAAAAGTAGCCTTTTATTTTATTATAATAGCTGGAAGTGTGGAACCTTGATATCTATGTATTATTCAGTGGATACTGAAAAGTATGTTCCCAATAGTCAGAAAAAAGAGGAAAAAACCAAATTTACTAGGATGTAAATGTTCATCATATTGGCAAAAGTTATGTGAAGCAATTCCTTTTGAAGACCAATGTAAATGTGCCTCCTAGATCAGGGGTCTTCAAACTTGGCAACTTTAAGACTTGTGGACTTCAACTCCCAGAATTCTCCAGCCAGCATAGCTATGCTGGCTGGAGAATTCTGGGAGTTGAAGTCCACAAGTCTTAAAGTTGCCAAGTTTGAAGATCTCTGCCCTAGATGGAGAACAACAAATTAACTGGCATTCTGCAGGGCGAACAAGAAAAACTGAAACCATCCTTCTCCTGGTCCGTGGAAAAAATTGTCTGTCACAAAATCAGTCCCTGATACCAAAAAGTTGGTACTGCTGCTTAAGAGGATGAAGTTGGAAGACTTCATTTTTTGCATCATTTATAGACACAGTATATAACTCCTTTACACAAAGTTGGTCTTTCCAGCTTGTGTTCTTTTCAGCTGGAAGAAAGGCTCTTTTTTATTATTGTTTTGCTTGTTTTTTTCTCTTCTGATTGATTGATTGATTGCATATTTTATCTGTTACAACAAAAGTAATATTGAGATAAGCTTTCTGTGAGATCTTTATCTGAAGTTGGTAATATTTAAAATAGTCTTGGGGAGAAAAACAAGAAAACTGTATCAGTGCATTGTATCAATAGTCCAATCCCAAAACCACACTATATAAATCTATTGTTTGTTGACAGGAATTACAACATGAACAATGGTGTACTTAAATATTTTAGATTATGTACTTACTTGTATTTTGTCAATGTCATAAAGAAGATAGTGTGTCTTCAAAATGGCCTTCAAGTCTTCAAAATATGCTGTTGTTTTTGGATACTGCTGTTTATTCTGCTCAACAAGGCTCAGAACTGTTTGATGAGCACACAAGGCAGGAACAACTCATTCTATCTGGTTTTGATAGTGTCCCAGCAACTCTGCTTATTTTAATAATTCTTGCTTTTGAATAAGAAGTGGTGAAATTGATTAACAATATATCAGCATCAGCATTAAACAATATGTAATAAATTTTATGGAGTTTGTTTCCTCAAGGTTTTACAGCAGAGAACAAGTTTAGACTACACTTCCCAGAATTCAGAAATTGGACACTTTGGCATTTTTAGCTCTACTTCATCAGGGTAGAATTGTCATTCAAAAGTAGTCATGGTGACCTCCTATGATTATGAATAACTTCCAACCTAAATCCTTATAGGGATTTCCACACTGTTAATGCCTTTAAAAACATTTTAAAAAATCTTGTGTGGGTGTTTAGCAATTCACCATGTTAATAGTAAGATTACAGCCAAGATAACAAAAATGAAATCAAAAGACCAAAAAGGAAAAAAAATAATGAATTTCAGAAAGGTTTAGGCACTTTTACAGTATGTGTGTTTGCATAAAAGAATAAGCCTTAAAACTGTTACTAGATATTACACATTACTACAGCCGCTAGAATTACTGGAAATTGGATTCAATACCAACAATGATAACTGTGGTCAATAAAATCTTGGAAGTAGCAGAGATGTGCAAGTTAACGATGGAAATTCAGGACAAAGAAGAGACAGATTTTTATAAAACCTGGGATAGATGGTATAATTGGCTTGGACAAAAAAAATACAGAAATCTATTATAGTATAACTTCTTGCAATGATATAACAAACTGTAGTTTATCTCATATACCATGATACTTTACCTCACTTTCTGACTGAAGTAATGTTTGCAAACAGTAGGATTATGAATTGAGTAAATTAGCTGTAGAAACAAAAGTTGACATTCCAATAGACATAGTTTATAAGAAGATCTATAATGTATAAATACAGATATAATATATAATCGAGTGTATAAAGATTAGTAGAAATAGCTAATAGGCTGTTAAAGAAGCATGATTTCACTTTTATGGTGTGTATTAGTCGGCGTTATGTTTGTAGTTGATTGCGTATGATATTTGCTTACTGTAGTGTTCTCTACAGTTTTTGTATTTATTTTCTTTTCTGTTGTGTTTATTTTTGTTGTTGTGTGTATTTAATTGTTATGTTTTTAAAGGAAAATTCAATAAATATTATTTTAATACAAAACTGTTACTAGATCTTACAGCCTTAAGATAACTTTCCAGGTTTTTAACCTTGAGTCTTTGTAGCATACAGTAATATTAACCAATGGAAAGAGTTAGAATCAATCTTGTATTCATCTAGGTATAATCTTTGTCTGTAAGCATGTTTAAACAGAAGAAATTTGACATTACAAGAAGTAGGATAGTCCCAAATGTACTATTCAGTGTCCCAAATATGTTTTTAGTGTCCCATGTGTCTTTTTAAGCTAATCCCATTGATTTTTCTTATGCCATATTTTCAAGGTAAAAGTAGTAAAAATTGCATCAAGCATTTAGTATCTACTATTATAAAAGAAATCCCATGTGGAACTCTTCCCTAAAAGTTTAGATGGCCTTTTTCCCTTATTTGTCTTGTTCCAATGACTGAAGGCAGATCTTTTTTATTACATGTGGCCTAATAATGAGTATCTAGTGCTCTTTGTGTTTTTTACTTGATTAAGGTCCCCTCCGCCTCCTCAGTTTTTGGGGGTGACTACATTGTATTGAGCCATTATATTATGCAATCCTCTGAGCAATTTCTTTCTTTAGAATAGAAGTGTGACATTACATTTTGTGTTAATACTGGTAAATACTATTGCATAATACTACATTAAGTCCCCAAACTCGTATTCAGCATAAACCTTGCATCTCTGTATTTGAAAGAATACGAAAGAATACACACACTGTCATAATATATCTTTGGTCCTCTGGTTACAGTCATAATATATCTTTGGTCCTCTGGTTACAGTCATAATATATCTTTGGTCCTCTGGTTACTACTATATGTCAGCTTCTTTTCAAAAGCCCAGCTCATATTTTTAATTTTCATGCACCTGTTCTTGGACACTAAGGAAAGTATGGGTGGAATTTGGAACTCTTGGGGAGTGGAGAAATGTTTTTATTATTGTATGTCACACTGACAGCTAAAATGACTGTAAGACTTCAGAAATACAGTCAAAGGAAAGTATTTGCAGATTATGTCAGCAAAGAACTGGGAACAAAAATATGTGGAGGAAACAATAGAAGTATTGTAATACTAAGTATGGCTGCTATGAAAAAAAACTTCCATTATTCTGAATAACTATCTTAAGAGGAAAGTGAAGTTCTATAGGAAGGCTTTTTACAATAATTTTAAATGTTTATTTGAATAGGATAATTTAGGGATGCTTTTTACTATTCTTGATTTTTATTCTATCCATATATGAAAATACATTATTTTCTTTTTAGAAACCATCTAAGTTTTATTTTTCCTACTGCCTTTTAAAAATCCATGCCTCCCTCACTTTCTTTTTATAACATATATACATTTTAGGCAAAAATACAGTGACATGCAAGGCAAAACCAAGGGATAATTACAACTTTGAGTTATATACAAAAAGGACCAATTGTCTGTATTCTATAATGTACTTAATTTTACTAGTATTTACTTATATTTAAACATTGTAGGGATTTTTAAAAATACATATTTTAAGTTTAAGCAAAATGCAAAATGCATTTTGAAAACTGATTCTAACATTAATGTACTTAGTTTGTAGTTTTTAAAACTATTTAAAATGCATGCAGTAAAAGAAAAATGTTAATCATATCAATTCTTATTCAATGCAGTATGAAAAGATTTTTGATTGAAGCTCATTAAGTTTAATCAATGCCATTTAAGGCTGTTCTAGTTCATAAAAGGAACTCATTTCTAAGGCCATGGAAATCATCATAACCTGAATAGTTATGAATAAAATTTTAAACCGTTTTCTTTTTTCAATAATGTGCCATTGTTTCTGGCAGCAGTAATATTGCAACTAGAAGGCTAATTGTAGTATAATTCATAACTACAGGGGGTTAATACCAACGTATTTGGCAGTATGCCATTTCAGATGTTCTTGTCATTAATTTTTCCTCCGGTAATTCCCCTGTATGTTCATGTCGTAATATTTTATATCATTTCCAAAGTAATTTATTAACTGAATTGGATTACAATATTCAAATGTACAAGAAGGATTTATAAAGAAACAAAATTGATGCAGAAGGTACTTTTTAGAAGAAGATCGAAGACAGAATACTTTATTTGGACAAGTGTGTTTAGATACACAAGGAATTTGTCTCTGGTGCAGAGGCTGTAAGTGTGCATGCAAAGCAACAGAGTAATAATAAACCTAATAATAATAATAAGGGGGCTGGTAAAGAAGATAAGGATAAAAATAATGCTGTAGACATACAACATGGGTAAATGTACATAGACATTAGAAGTTGTGTGAGATATTACCGGTAGGTATTCAGCAGAGTGATGGCATGAGGGAAGAAGCTGTCCCTGTGTCTAGTTGTTTTGGCATGCAATGCCTTGTTGCAGCATCCCGAGGAGAGGAGTTAAAACAGTTTCTGACCAGGATGTGAGGGGTCTATAGCAGGGGTGAAATGCTACCAGTTCGGGCCTGCTCGCCCGAACCAGTAGTAAAAAATGCTACTGGTTCGCAGAACCAATAGTAAAAAATACTAAAAAAAAGTAAAAAAAAAAAGTTCTGATGATCACGCAGCTGATCTTTGGAACTCCCCCCCCCCAAAGCCTGCTAGGCCAAAAATGGGGAGTATGCCAAAAATGGGGGGTGGGGGTCCATTTTTGCTCCCAGCAGGCTTCCCTGAAGCCTGCTAGGCCAAAAATGGGTGTGGGAGATAGGAAGGAAGGAAGGAAGGAAGGAAGGAAGGAAGGAGAAAGAGAAAGAGAAAGAGAAAGAGAAAGAGAAAGAGAAAGGAAAGAAAGAAAGAAAGAAAGAAAGAAAGAAAGAAAGAAGGAAGGAAGGAAGGAAGGAAGGAAGGAAAGAAAGAAAGAAAGAAAGAAAGAAAGAAAGAAAGAAAGAAAGAAAGAAAGAAAGAAAGAAAGAAAGAAAGAAAGAAAGAAAGAAAGAAAGAAAGAAAGAAAGAAAGAAAGAGGAGGGAGGGAGGGAAAAAGGAGATGAAGGAAGGACTACAAACCTGGCATTAGACGCAGCTACTGCAACTACTGCAACTGCAACATCAGACTGCCCGACAGCACGTGCTAGTGCTTACAGACAACATGGCTGCAAAAGCCCATATAAACCGGCAGGGGGGAACCATGTCCGGTCCCTCATGAGAGAGGCCAGAACCCTAGGTCTTTGGGCAGAATGCCATCTACTGTCCATCTCGGCGGATCACATCTCCAGGGTGTCCAATGTTACAGCGGACTGGCTCAGTCGCACCATCATAGACCAGGCAGAGTGGAATCTCCATCCCTCCATCTTCAATGCCTTGATGAGCTGGTTTGGCCTCCCTGTGGCAGACCTCTTTGCCACCCTGGAGAATGCCAAACTGCCAAGATTTTTTACAAGATTCAAGACCTAGGGCAGAGGGGACTGACACTCTCCATTGCGACTGGCCGTCTGGCCTCCTGTATGCATTCCCCCTTCTGCCTCTCCTGCCCAAGGTCATCAGGAAGATCCTGGAGGAGAGGGCAGAAGTGGTGCTCCTGGCTCCTCACTGGCCCAGGAGGGCCTGGTTTGCGGACCTGAAATATCTATCAGTATGCCAGCCCTGGAGGATTCCACAGACCAAGTCGTCGCTCAGCCAGGGAGCGTTGGTCCACCCGGACCCCCAGTGGTACCAACTGTCTGCCTGGCACTTGAGCGGTGCACTCTGAAGCGTCACAATATGTCCTCCAGGGTCATCAGGACTATTCAGGCTTCTAGGAGGCCTTCCACCAAACGGATTTATTCTGCCAATTGGAAAGCCTTTTGCCCCTGGTGCTCAAAAGAGGGATGCTCTCCTGTTGATTTGTCTATGGCGAAGCTCCTGAACTTTTTACAAGAGGGGCTGGACAAGGGGCTAGCGCCCAACACGATCAGGAGGCATGTGATGGCATTATCATCTGTGTTGTATTGTGGCTCCCTAGAGTCCCTGTTGCAGCATCCCACAATACACAGATTTTTAAAAGACGCTACCAACCTGTGCCCGCCTGTAGTTCACAGGTACCCCACCTGAGACCTAACTAAGGTGCTCATTTCCCTGACAGGGGTCCCATACGAGCCTTTGAGATCATTTTCTCTTCGCCTTCTTACTTTTAAGGTGGCGTTCCTGGTGGCTATCACCTCCGCCAGGAGAATTTTTGAGCTCGCAGTCCTGTCAGTTAGGGAAGACCTCTGTGTCTTTCATTCCAACAGAGTGATCCTCCGTCTGGACCCTACATTTGTGCCCAAAATAAACTCCTGGTTTCATAGGGCTCAGGAGATTGTCCTCCCTAATTTCTGTCCCAACCCCTCCCACGCCTTAGAGAGACAGTGGCACACCCTTGATGTTAGGAGGGCCCTCAAGATATACATTAAGCACACGTCAACGCTGCGCAGGACGGAGGTTTTTTTTGTCTCCTTCCAACTAACTTCCTTGGGGCAGAAGATGTCACCTTCCACTGTTGGCAGATGGCTGCGTAGCACCATAGCGAGAGCTTACGACCTACAGTCCTTGCCATGGCCGGCTTGTGTGATGGTGCACTCAATGCGCAGTGCAGCAACTACGGCAGCATGGTCCACACAGGCATCCATCGAGGAGGTCTGCAGAGGGGCCACTTGGGCCTCACCAATGCCTTTCATCCGCCATTACAAGATCGATGTGTTTGCATCGGCGGAGGCAGCCTTTGGTCGCCAAGTTCTTCAACGTGTACATATGCTGACAGTGAACGCCAACCAGAACTAACCCTCCCGATGGACAGATGGCTTTGGTATGTCCCATTCCTGGATGCTAGCTTCACCCACTATGGAGAAGGGACGTTGGTCTTGCCTGATATGCTCCTTCTCGTAGGGTGGAACTAGCATCCAGTCCCACCCAAAGTCAATCTGGTCTGCGTTCCAAGACATCAAATTGTGATCCTTTACTACATGAGTGAATCTTGGGAGAACACACACCAAATCTGTCTATCGGTCTTCGCCAAAGAGGGGGAATTAGAGCCAGAGGCGGAGATCTACAATTTGACAGACTCAGTCCTAATTGTCTGAACGGACGAGGTCATCCCATTCCTGGATGCTAGCTCCACCCTACAAGAAGGAGCGTATCAGGAAAGACCAATGCCCCTTCCCTTCCTTTCCCCATTGCTGCTTCTAAAATTGTTTTGCAGGCAGGTTGATCACCAATCTTTTAAGTTAATTAAATATGAATTTGTTAAGTACATGGTTTGGATGGTGAGAAGATTATTATTTTATATATAATTATTTAATATTGTGATATGTAGCTGAAGCTGTACCAGAACAGCAAACACTATCAAATAAATGGATCTCAGTTAAGTGGCTAGAAGTTCATTGTAAGAAATTAACTTGATACAGTACATGTAAAATTATTTGAATAGCTGAATTTATTCTTCTCTAAAGGATTTGTTTCAAAGCTGCTTTTTTGACAAGATAATGATAGAAAAAATAGATTGGACTAGAAATAAGCTTAATTCAATGTTTGGTAAATTTTGAGAAAGGTGAGTCTATATTTCAGTTATGCTCTCATTCCATTTATTTAGTACTGACTTTGTTTCATCTGATAATATTGAACAGAATACTCATTCCACAGCAGAAATCTAAAAGGTTAATCCCACCAGATGTTGTTTGTATTGTACTGCAAATGTAGGCACCTTGCTGAGTGCAGCTGGCTGGGAATATCTTTGTTACTTTGTTTTTCACTTAAAACAATCCTTGTGTGAGTAGTTGACATTTTGATAGACTGTTCTGTGACTTTATAATTACAAAGAAATCCCTTTATATAGTATTTAAGTAGTCTATGAATTATTTTACTCAGTTAAACAGTAAATTGTAAATAATTCTCATTGAAAGTCCTTTTATATATAATATTTGCCCTGCATTACATTTATTAGACTGTTTCTGTCAAGTCAGAGGTCTAGCACAAAACAAATACTTTGCATTTTGAATACTTTCCATATACTAAAAAAATCGGCTTTAAACAATACTTTGAAAGTTGCCAACTTATTATTATGAAATAATGACTATACAGACCAATAATTATTTTAAAGTATAGTTTGGTAAATGAAATTATCTAATACTTGATAGGATTCGATGACAGTTCCCGCAAACATGTCAGTTCATCTTCAAAAGAATCAAAAATGTTCACAAAATGTATATTTGAATACGATAAAGAGCAATATAGTAGTAGCAATTTTTGATTTTTATAATCATTATAGTATCATATGGGTTGTATACTAGAACCGATGCTTTAATTTTTTTTATAACTCCAGAAAAAATCCAAAGAGAAAAAAACAAAAAACAACCAAACTTAAAAAAGAAAAAAGTGCACCAAAAAAGACCAACCCATTCCAGTAGTGGTATTCAAATAATTTAACAACCAGTTCTCTGTCCTAATGACCAGCTGGGTAGGCGTGGCTGGATGGTCATGTGACTGGGTGGGCGTGGCCAACTTGACATCACTCATGTCGAGGGGCGCTTCTTTTAGGCGGAGGAATCAGTCCTCCGGAGGTCGATGGATCGGGCTTCCCTTTTGAAGACATTGTTACTTAGAAAATAAAACCCGAGATTCAAATCTAATTAACAAAATGTTTATTTCAGTAGAAAAATAATAAAGAATTCTTATTAAGACTACATTGTATCGGCTAAGAGAATAAATCAGTTCTACCTTTGGTAGAGATGGCGATGAGAAAGAGAAAAAGGAGGAAACCTTTGGAATGCAGACATGCGTAATAGAATATATCATACGTCTGTTTGACCATAGATATAAGAACACAGTAGAAAAACATAGAGATGCACAAACTGACAATATTCACATCGTGACAGCTTCTCCTTGCCTGGCCTCTCGTGACCATGGGGATGCTGCAATGGTTGTAAGTGTGAAAAATGGTCATAAGTCACTTTTTTCAGAGCCATTGTAACTTTGAATGGTCACTAAATGAACTGTTGTAAGTCAAGGATTACCAGTACAAAAATACAAAAAGCTTGCAAAAAGCTGCCCTAAATACCAATAATTAGATTAGAAATACCTGCAACCCAAGAAATGTTAGACTCCAAAATTGAATTCAAACCAGAGATATATTTATTAGGGATTATTAGAGGACAATGGACCAAAGAAAACCAATATGTCATAATACATATTTTGACCGCTGCTAGAATAGTCTTCGCACAAACATGGAAAGTTGAAAACCCCCCTACGGAGAACATGATAATAATAAAAAAATGGATTGTGCAGAAATGACAAAACTGACATTAGAGCTACAAAACCGTGAAGAAAGAGAATATTATATAGTGTGGGGAAATTTTTACAATTGGTTAGAAATCAGAAAGAACAAGTAAACTTCCAAATGATTGTAAATGTAAATATTATATAAAATGTCAATATGATGCAACTATATATGTGTACAATGATTTTGGCCAATGTCACAGGAATGAAAAATGTGAATATGTATGTATGTTTCTTAATGTTTTAAAAACTGAATAAAAATTTTTTATTTAAAAGTTTATTATTGCAACTCATTGTCCCAACACAATCTCCTGTCTTACATCATAAGAACCTAAAAGCTGCAGGAGAAATTAAAGACTTATGCAATAATTCTGGATCATTTCCAGACATATATTCACATTATATATAGATAAAATAAACGAACATGGGACAGCATCTATATAGAAAGGAAACAATAAAATAAATCTCCTTCTTGAGACATACAGTATATGAAGGAAATTCTGCCAAAATATTTCTCACTTTTCACAGTGATAAAAAAAGATTAAAAAACCCAGTTCTCTTCCTGAAATTTTCCCACCCACATAGTAGTTAAGGAATATTTTTGTTTCCCACAGTCTTTCCTGTCTTTTTGCTAATGTTTGTGAAAATATGACTTTAAAAAACACTATGTTAGGCAACAACAAGAAAATATTTGACAAATGTTCAGAGCTTGTTTAAAGTAAGTGACAATAATAATAGAAACGCTATCTGACCTATTGGAGAGTTTAATATTCTAATGGAAAGATGTTCTAGAAAGGCTTAGGAAAGTGTTTTATTGTAATCTGATGAATTTATTTCTCATACTGCAAACAATGACTTGTTTGGTAGAGGAGACTCATGCATAGAAACTGAAATAATTTTTGACCTGCCAATGTCTCAAAGGGATCTTTAAGGCATCTTTAGAGCCCTGAATCAATTTATTCCACAGAATTTCAGTAATGGTACATCATGATCTAAAATTGGTTTTCATTAAGTGCAGAATTATGAATGATAATTCATTTTCCTTGACTCTGTCCAGATATTCTTGTCTTAATTGCTATAAACAAATCTATTATGTGCAACTGAGTATTTTCTAAGCTTACAAGTGGATGATTTGCCTTATTTAAAGGATATACAGGTAGTCCTTAACTTACGACCACAACTGAGCCAAAAATTTCTGTTGTTAAGTAAGACATTTGTTAAGTGAGTTTTGCCCCACTTTAGGACCTTTCTTGCCACAGTTGTTAAGTGAATCACTGTAGTTGTTAAGTTAGGAACACCGTTGTTAAGTAAATCTGGCTTCCCCATTGACTTTGCTTCTCAGAAGGTCGCAAAGATGACCACATGATCCCGGGACACTGCAACCGTCATAAATATGTCTCAGTTGCCAAGCATCTGAATTTTGATCACGTAATCATGGGGGTGCTGGAAAGGCGGTAACTGTGAAAAATGGTCATACACCACATTTTTCAGTGCCATTGTAACTTTGAATGATCACTAAACAAATTGTTGTAAGTTGAGGACTATCTGTATTGGATATGCAGTTTGGAAGAAATCAGATATACAAAGGAATCTCAGCTGTTAAGGCAAAATCAAATCAAAGCTTACTAGTAATATAACTTGAATTTCAGTTATTAAAAGAAAAATAAATGATGTTGATGGCTAAAAAATTATAGCTTTTGTGTATTTATTTAAACACAGGTTTGGGAATCATGTGCAGTGAATTTTGAGGAGTTCTGAATTCTAGCATGTGTTACCAAGCCATTTTTGTGTGTGTTTCTGTTGTCATCTTTCTAAACAAAGAGAGCTCCGGTTCCTTCTATAATTTAATTGTAGCTAATCCCCTATTAGTCACACTAGAAAGATTTTAATATTTTCAAGGATCATAAGCTAGCTTTTCTGCAATTTATGATTTGAAACATGGCTCACATGATTCTACTAAATTATTTGCATTCCATTACTGTTCAATGACTTATGTCCAACATCCCAAACCACTAAGTCCAACAATGCTTGGGGATTTCTGGAAGTTTGGCATTCAGACAAATTAGCTATCAATATACATATAGAGATCACATTTTCATACTATTCAAAAGAGGCAATAAAAAAGGTAAGAAGGAAACAAAGTGACCATAACATATTGTGTCCAGCAACCTACATCTAGATAAGCACCAGCAAAATAATGAAGCCAAAAACAATATCCTAATCAAGGAACTACTAAAAAGAAAAACATACTCCTGCCCAACACTGGCAAGGCAAGCTATTGCATATAAACAGGGGGAAAACCCTCACACTCATCAGCATTGATGATGTTACCTAGTCAAGTAACAAAATATCTGCAAGCAAACCACTGTGTTCAAGTATTCCACAATGACTTGTATCTTTATTAATTGGTTTAAGGCTGATACGCTAAATTTTAAAAATACATTTCTTAGCTAATAAAACTTGTCCTTTATATTGTTTAAATGTACCTTTTTTAAAAAAACAATACTTTCTACTTTTATGTAATTAACATAATATGGGCCAATTAGCCAAGCATTGTACGAAAAAAAAGAAAGCATTTTAAATTATTAAATTATTGATAGATTTACAGGATTGATATAAGTAAAGGACTTCAAACATTTTAAAATATATTTCAAAGCAATAATAAGTAATCTGTTACCTAGTTATCAATCCATACAATGAATAAATTCTTATTATGAGTTATTTTAAAAAGCAATTAATAAAATAATGTCAAGAGAATTAAAAATATAATTCTAGCTTCTGCCATTTACCAATGCTTTTTCACTGCTGGTATTTTCATTGTCTGTATCAATGATAAATACCTGCATCACCCCATAAAATTAAACATTTTCAAAAAGAATCTGAAAGCAAAGCCATCTGGACTATCTGTCTATATGGACAAACTTGAAAAATATAAATACAATCTAAATTACATCCAGGTAAGATGTCTAATATGTGTGTGTGTTATTTATACCAATATCTGTCTATTTATTTATTTTATTTATTTTGTCAAGTACGTATTGGTAATATACATAGATATAACATTGTTTATATACATAAGATGGGTACTGATAAGAGGGAACATTAGGACAGGGACAGTAGGCACACTGGTGCGCTTATGCACGCCATACGCTTATGCACGTATATTGTCTATATACTAGACAATACATGACTCCTTGGGGACATAATTTCAGAGACATTTCTTTACAAGACTCCTCAGTGCCTTCAACAATGACAGAGCTTTAATATGCTGCCTTTACTGGAAAAGTTCTTTAAAAATTCAAGATATTCAAAGAGGTATCTGCCTTGAAAATAGGCCGTGTTGAATTATAGCATAGTCAAACATCAGCAATTGACCACCGGAAATGTCTTGTGACATTTTATATTATAACAAGCTTTATAATAATTTTTACATCATAAATTATTTTTTATAAAAATTACCAAATTTCTATTCATGAGTCATGAAAGCTCGATATATTCTGTATGTTAGTCATTTAAGTTTTCTTGATTCAAAAAATGTTGCCCTAAGGCAGTGATGGCGAACCTTTTTTTCCTCGGGTGCCAAAATAGTGCGTGTGCGCGCTATTGCACGCACGTGCATGCCCACACCCACAATTCAAAGCTCCTCACTTGCCCCACCCTCCTCACATGTGTGCGTGACCCCCCTCACTCCCCCATTTCCCGACTTCGAGTGGGCCCGGTGGGCCCATTTTTCGCCCTCCCCAGGCTCCAGAGGCTTTCTTGGAGCTTGGGGAGGGCAAAAACGCTCCCCCCGCCACCCTGGAGGCCCTCTGGAGGCCGAAATCACCCTCCCAGAGCCTCCGTACGAGCCAAAAATCAGCTGGCGGGCACGCACATGTGCACTGGAGCTGAGCTAGGGCAACGGCTTGCGTGCCGGCAGATATGGCTCCGCGTGCCACCTGTGGCACCCGTGCCATAGGTTCGCCATCACTGCCCTAAGGTGTAATGGAGTTTTGCTCCATTAAAGGTTATAGATACAACAGTTTTAGAAGTTAGATAGATGATGACAGACAGACAGACAGACAGGCAGACAGACAGAGACAGACAAAAATGTTACATTCTCATAATTTGGCAGGTTTTAAGATGTCATAATAAAATTGTATATTTTGGTTTGTGTTTAATTTGAATACACACACACATGTACACACATACTCTTTAAGCACTGAACTTATTGTTTGCTTATAATTAAAGATCTATTTGTATCAAGCTGTGCTAGTTTGTTTAGTCTAATATGTTTTTTCTCAAATATCAAACATTATGAAAAACTAAGTTTAAATTTGGCAAAACTTTTCACACAAGATATCTTGTGTGAAAGTTACAAAAGTAGCACAAGTAAAATGGGAAATGTTAATAACCCCTAATCCTTTATTTATGCATGATGAAATAGTTTAGAATTCAGTTTTCATCTTTGCATTCTAAGTGCAGAAGTATTCTAATTAGTCCCTTGTTCTATAATATTACAATCTATTTGTTATTCTCTGATAACACTAATATTCCCAAGTGCTTTACTGTGCATCATTAAGCTTTATTTTTGCCCATTAGTCTATCCTATATATCAATCCTCTAAGGCTTTAAAGATTAATTGTATTTTTGCTGCTGCAATAGTCAACTCTTGTTTCTCCTAATTAAACATATCTCTACTGCTATTCTGGCAGGTAATTAATAATAAAGTTAAAGGATAAAGAATATGGTGTCTTCATGTGTTGCATCCAGAACTGAACAATGTAAAGGTATATATGAAATAAAGGATATTGGATATGAAATGTATTTTTCAAGTTTCTCCTTCCAATTAATATACTTTTAAAATAGCTATTAGTAGGTCCCATTTATAAAAGCATATTTTGTTCCCTTTTATGTTTTGAAAAATCCATTCTGATCCAAATAATATTGCTAAACAACTGAGGTCAGAAGATGATCTTCAGAGGGAGAAAATATAAGGAGAGAAACAAAATTCCATAGCATTTATGTCTACTTATTTTATGTCCTTTTCTAAGTGCTGCTCCTTAATATCCAGACAAATTATCTTTCCTGTCAGGAGAGAAACTGTTTATACAAAAAGAGCAAACAAATGGCTCATGTGAGTTTTACAGTATTTCAGAAACTGGTATATACTTGTACTATTATTTTTCCATGAACACATGCAAATTTACTTTTAAAGACACATTGACCACATCCAATATTTAAGTGAAAATGATGCAAAATATAGTAGAAGTAAAAAATATATTTTTAAAAACTGCTTTTCCACAAGGTAGTTTTAGAAGTGATATAACTGTGTAACATAATAATAACAACAATAATAATATGATAAACAAGCTAAACAAACCAATGAATTAAATATTAATCTAAAATGCCCAAGAAAATAACATTTAACAATGTCAAAAGGAAAATCTACTCAGAGGATTGACACTGATTTCATGACCCCTTTGAAACCACTATGACATCTCCAATAAAGAAAAAAAACTAATTACAATTCCACTACAGAGCATGCAGATATGAACCCATTTGCGTATACTAATTTAGAGAGAAATGCAGCATAAAAAATATTTCAGTACTTAACACATGTCCTCATGTGAGTACACTGTAATTTGCTATCCTGGTGCTCAACTTTGATATTTTATTTGATATTCATTTTAAACTCAACTTTAAAAGACCTATTCCTGATCCTGCCTTTTGCCACCGACAGGCAGTTGGGCTGCTTTCCTCCCCCCGCCCATTCCTGATCCTGCCTTTTGCCACTGGCGGGCAGTTGGGCTGTTTTCCATCCCCCTCCCATTCCTGGTCCTGCCTTTTGTCACCAACGGGCAGGTGGGCTGCTTTCCTCCCCCCGCCCATTCCTGATCCTGCCTTTTGCCACTGGCGGGCAGTTGGGCTGTTTTCCATCCCCCTCCCATTCCTGGTCCTGCCTTTTGTCACCAACGGGCAGGTGGGCTGCTTTCCTCCCCCCCCCTATTCCTGATCCTGATTGTGGAAGGAGAAGTTGTCCAACTTTACATGGATACTTGGAAGATCATCGTCCGTTATACCATCGTGTTGGAGGAGTAATACCTCAGTAAAAAAAAACTTGGTCCAGCTGGCCCGGCTGGTAGCACCTTGTAAGGGCCCCTTTCCAGGGTTACAAGAGAAGATGGTCAATGGTTTTGAAGGCGGAAGAGGGCTCTCTGCCCCAACAGTAGATAAAGCGGCAAAACCATCTTCTAGGAGAAGGGAAACTCTGACTCCAAACCTCCACTGCCTTGTGGCGATATCCATCATTGGAAAAGGCTTCAGGAGTAAACCTTGAGGCAAAATCTGGAGCCGGAGTCCCAGAAACAGTTTGTGACTGTGTACAGCCACGTTCTAATAACTCCTGCGACGTAGCTGGAACCAATCCAGTGGTGGGTTCCTACCAGTGCGGTCCACTCTATAGCACCGGTAGTGGCCCGCTGGTGACATCACAGTACCGGTGCGGTCGGTTGCCAGTGCCTGGGCGCCACCATTTTAAAAAAAAAATTTATTTTTTTTTTAAATTTCTTCTACATATGCCCAGAAGCCGAGTTTCCGGCACTGCTCATGCGCTGCCTTCCTACCCCACAGTGAGTCCAAGCAGGGGAGAATGGCTGAGGGAGCGTGTGAGACGCTGAAAGAATGAGCGGCAGGAGCTATCTCCATTCCCCTCCCTTCAGCAGTCCGAGAACCACGAACGCGCGGTGATGATCCTAGGCATTTTCGCACGTTTGAGGCTTCTCGAGCTGCTGAGGGGAGGGGGAATGGGTGGCAGGACCTATCTCAGTTCCCCTCCCTTCAGCAGTCTGAGAAGCCACGCCCACCCAGTCACATGCCTGGTAAGCCACGCCCACAAAATAAGCCACGCCCACAGAGTGGTAGTAAAAAAATGAGGAACCCGCCCCTGAACCAATCGTATTGGCTTTGCCATTCCATTGGATTATTTCAGAGATGTGGAGAGGAGGGATCTGCTGCTTGGGTAACAGTCTATCCTCCATACTAACCTACCCAGGCCTCGTGCTCTGGAGAGGATACTCCAGCTTTGCATACAGCATTTTAGGAACTCTTTCCAGAGCACGATACAATAGTCTTTCGAGACTGAAGGATGCCAATGATGATGATGAAAGGACCTATTTTAGATCTTCTGTATAATAAGTTACAAGGTAGTCCAAATTTCAAATGTTGAAATTTGGCAATTTTGGAGGGCAAGAGGTGAATTTTTTTATAACTAGATAGGTCCTTTTCAGCAAGAAAACTGTTAGTGTTGGAGTTCTGCTTCTCAAATAATACTGTCTTCACTCTTTGCCCAGACTTAGGTTTAAATTGTAAATAATAGATTCATTTTATGGATTTATTATAAATAAATAATTTATAGTGTTTTAATAATATTTATTACTGAATAAGCATGCATTGTTGATTAAAAATTCATTGCACCATAAACATAAAACTGAATGGTTAAATAATTGAATTTTTTCCTTTGCCTGTGTTAGCTAGATGAAAGAGAAAAGGATTTTTATTGTAAACTACTTTACAACAAGCGTGGCGAGGGAAGAAGATACTCATAAGTGAAGCAGTACCAATGGGAAATCCTTTTCCCAAGGTACCACTGGTCACCTGAAGGGCATTTGTAATGACTGAGATCATTCAGAACTATCATGCAAGCTCATAGATGTTCCAGCAATATAAGCTAAATAGCATTATGTGGTTACAGTTATTTGAGTGGTACAGCTTCTAATTTATATAAATTATACTATTTATAAACAAACTTCAGGAGGCAAAAGGACAAATCCATTTGCTGATTTCTTTTTTTATCACTGTTTTTCTCTTACTATTAACACTTTATTTTCCTTTCTTTTATTTTCCTTCTTAAGAAGGAATAGAAATTAGACGTGCTCTTCTGTACATTCCTTGAGACATTTATTAAGGTTATAATCATGGTGAGAATGTATATACAATTAGGTGACATGTCAAATTTATTCTGCAGAAGAAATTGTTCTTTGGAATAGCCAATTTATCAAGCATCAATAAAAAAGTTCAATTAAATATTGAATTTCCATGCTAATGTGGCCTTTTCCTTATTGTGCATGAATACACATTCATCACACTCATAACTTTGCTGTTGACAGAATACTATTAAAATAGCCATGACGAAGTAAAGTTCATATTGTTTTGTGAGTGAGCAATCTGAAGATTAATGTATCTAAAATTCAAAATAGGTCAAGGATTGCTTGCTTTTTAATTGATATCAGTTGCAAATAAACAATGAACAACTTTTTCAAATTTAGTACAAATATTAGTTTAACCCACCTCCTTTGCCTTTGGCCTTCTAAAGGTCTTGTCTTTCAGCTCCTAGATTTTCCAGCCCTCATACTATGGTTTATATATCCAAGATCAATTGAGTATTTCCATTTGACAAAGTCTTACTCTCAACATTTACTGAACTTATTGTGGACTCAAATACCGTATTAAAAACTTGACAAAGAAAGTAAATAACTCTATTTTAACTCCATCAGTTATTATGTAATAACTGAACATGATAATTCCTAGATTGATTAATTTTATATGAAAAATATATTTATACTATGTTACTTTCAGACCTTTGTTACTTGGTTTCAAATATGAATTAAATATCCTCATATTATCAATATTATTTTCGGATGAAAAAATGGGAGGAAAAAAGATGATGTACTAATCAGATAATAAATAATAAATCAGATCAGGAGAATTTCTGTTTGCCGTAATGACGTCATAAAAAGCAACAGAATCCAGACACAATATTTTGTCTCTTTATAAGATTTGCCAGCACCATTGTTTTGAATTGCCTTTAAGGTATTTGGGGACAAACTCATCAGTAGAAACTTTCAATATTGCTAGGAGGTTTTTTCCCACATGATAATATAGCACTGAAGAGCTGGCATCATTGTTTTTAATTATTGCTTTTGGGGTCTGAGAATCTCAGGATACAGTATAAGGAAATGACATGACATAATTCAAATGTACATATAGGGTAGCTTTTTCATCTTTTTAAAAAAAACATTTGATCATTTGATAACTTAAAGTTCTCCGAGATCATATGACGATTATGAAACTTATTTATGTTTATGTTTGGTGATTATTGCTGGATTTTACAAATGTAATTTTAGGAGGTGTGGTGAGTCTGACATATGGAAAAAGTGGCTTCAGGTTTCAGTAATGATTCAAAGGTTAGTTAGACTAAAAATCTGCACATTAAATAATAATATTTTCATTATAATATAATATTTTCATTAATACTTTTATTATTATTTGAAAAGTAACCAGGTAAGAGTCTTGTAACTCTCATCTTCAGATTGGATTCATTAGTTTAGAAAATAAATACACTGTAGTAGATAAGGGAATGTAGAAAATGTAGCCTTTTACTAGCATACTTTCTGTGTAATAATTTCAAACATCACATGTGATAAATTTGTGTGAACAGCGTTCTATATTACAAGAAAATATTCTGATAAGAACAGAGTCAGGATGAGAAAGAAATTTATATATGTCAAATTCTTCTTTGTTCATTATGAACAGGTGTCAGGCTGAGTAGTAATGGAAAATGCACTTAGATCAGCAATTAAGGCATTAAGGAAGCAAATTATCATTCTTTAAGGCTGTGCATGAAAACATGAATACAAAAGAGTATGTTGGCTGAAAATCTTTACAGAAAAATATTATGTAGACAAGATGCTTTATTTTATAAGAATAAAATTACCCACCAGCCCATCAGGATGGGAAAGCAGGATATATTGTGATCCCCATCTATGGTATTAGGAATCTACTTCTGGTGGAACCATGAAAAAGGACCTTTTTGGTTGTGGCTCCTTCATTATGGAAAACCATTCCTCCCAGAAATACAATTGGTTCCCACTTTATTGTTTCATCTTTTAGTTTTTGTATCACTTTTATGTTTTAAAATTGTAAATATAAATATTTTAAAAATAAATATTTTAAATATAAAAAATGTTTCGTATCATTTGTTGTTGTCCAAAAGGCCCTGAAGATGTGTTTTTTGTCAGCAGGCCTGGGGACCATGAATAGAGATGGAGCCGATCAATTGGTTGATTTTATTGTGTTGCTATTGTAATGGGGTGGGGCTAGGAAGTATGGTTTTTTATGTTGTGGACTTTTAATGTTATAAGCTGACTGGACTCATCTGCGTGTGAGTTGGGCCATTTTAAATTTGTTTAATAAATAAATTTTATGTTATCTTACCTATAAATGTTATTGGTAAGAAAAGGGGTAATTGGCTGGCACTGACTCACTGGCTGATAGAATAAGGTCTCTCCCATCTCAGTCCTCAGCTTTGAGAAGCCACACAAAGACTCACAAAGAAGCATAGAATCTGGGTGGCTGTCAAACACACATAGGAAATAGGCAGTTACTAACCTTAATTTGAGAAAGTAAGTAACAAGGACAGGGCATACAGTGCTGCCACTTCTATATTAGGTTAAGCATACGATATGAACTTTGCTCTTAATAAGAAAAACTTCAATCTCAGTATTAAATTAAAGTTAATATATTAAATTATCATTGCATATGCTACAAGTGGCACTCTGCTGACATTCAGAATTTCCTTGGAACTTTAATATAGCTTAGTGTATTATACTTACATACTATTATAGTAACATATAGTAATGTAATTATGAATTAATTTTAAATAATCAGAAATCAAAATATTGGATGAGCATGTCTCTTGGATGAGCAGTTTATTCTTAACATTAGAAATTGTTTTGGGTTTAAATGTTAAGTTTCAGGTTTACCCAAGAAAGACAAATTATTCTTGGAATTAAAAGAATATGTTTGGATCAAAATTGACTTAAGCTTTATATAGAGATTGTGCAGAAGTTTAATTAAACATAATTATTATTCTATCTTTCCTTGCCTTAAAAAGAAGAGAAGGCATAGTCAACAAACCAAGTTATTTCTATTTTGGGCAAAACCTCAACTCTAACCCCTTCCCCATAATTACATGTCAAAGTAGAATGCTACCATCTTTATTTAAGTCATGTTATTACCCAATTATCTTAGACATTGACTGTCACAAATTGACACCATTTGAATTTAGGAATAGGCCCTTCTGACAAAATGGTGTAACCATGCAGTGGCTTACTATAGTGCTTTTTCGTGGTGTAACCGAATAGCAACTACACATTACTAGAATCTAGAAAAGCTCCATACCTATTATGTTTTAAATTAAAAGTTTTTTGATAGTTGGAGATTAAGGGTCTCCAAAGGAGAGTGCAAATTTCTATCCTTGTCACAACTTGCAGGCAGTCATAAAGTTGATAACTCGATGTTCAGTGTAGACATATTTCTAAAAATAAGCTACTGATAATTATATATGTAGACTTTCGGTCAATTTACACTACTTTTTTAACTTTTATGGAAATATTTCTGTATGCAATAATGACATTTCAGGAGTTATGATGCAGTGCTGGCACAAATATATAGTTTTTATGTCTGTCTTTCTGTATATATGCTATGGACTAAATTAATCACTCCAACAGAACCTCCAGTTGAAGTCTATTTACTTCAGAATGAGCCAACTAATGTTAATAACTGTCAATTTGAAATCATTAATTGAATTGTGCATCAGTTCAGTTAACATATGTCCTAGCTGATTTTTGAAACTTTTATTTGATTGATTTCTTTCATATTAGCTAAAGTCATGATATTAAGTTAAGGGTTGGTAAGAATTGGCAAATTATAACATGTTACATCTTAGATCTATGTTTTCTTTTTAAGGTGTGTTTCTTTCGAGAGGAACAATAACAGCTTCTTAGTCTGTACTTCAGGTTTCATTTTAAGCCCACCCAGAGAAATCTGCTGGGTGATCAATATCCAGGCCTTTGAGATATCTGATGGTGAAGCATAATTAGATATGCAATGATATGAAACTAATTATTTCCCTGTATTTATTGTATTAGCCAATGTGGGGTAGTGGTTGTAATATTAAACTAAGGAGAAAACTAGAATGATGGAGCGGTTGAAAAAAAGAAATAGTTCTGATTGTACAGAAGGGACCCATGAAACTTTATCTTAGCTCTAGAAACTAGCAAGAAAGTAGCTGAAAGCAGGAAAACAGGCATCTTCAAGAGATGTTAGAACTTACCATGCTTTAGCAATTCATCATTGTTCATAAAACCCAGCAATTAGTGGATCATAGAACACCATCTGACTCCTGCAGCTGAGTATTGGAAGTGGCACAAAATTACTTGGCAAGATGCCCTTTATTTCTTTAAAAAAGAATATAAAGGGGAGAATCTTTATTGAAGGTGAATGATAGCGACTGATTAAAGGAGACAAAAATCGGTCCCATTTGCAAGAAGCAAGACTATTCTGTAAAAATCCAAAGAACATAAGCAGGGAGATGTGGAAAAGATGGCAAAAGGGAACCTGTCTCTGAGTCTTAAAAAGACAAGCATGAACTAAAACTTTTCTGTGGTTTTCTCACCTACTATTCCATATATAAAAGATGTACTGTCAAGTCTGTACTGTCATTTCAACCGCATACAGGATTCATCCTATAGTCATCTTAGCAGATGAAAATGATATTAACAGCTACTATTTTCAAATATTCCTTACATGTATAACAGTAATCCTTTGGAAAATCAATCTAATGTTTACTTATTATTGGCCATCATTTACTGTAAATATTGTATTCCAATAGAATCTGATTAAAGTTAAAATACTTTACTAAGGTAATAATAATAAAATACAAATAATTGATGTGTGGTATATGAGAAGAGAAAGAGAGAATTAGTGTTCGTTTGTCTATTTAACATTTACCGTTTCTATGTTGCCCTTCAAAACCAGGTTTTATTAAAGACATGGAAGATTCAATTTTTTAAAAAGTTTTCAAATTAGCCTTCTAATATCCTTTGCTGGCTTAAAAAGAAAACTAACAATGAAAGATTATTGTCAATTAGAGAGTGTTACACAGCGGTGAAGTCTACTTACCTTCCCTACCGGTTCGGAAGCAAGCGCACCACTATCGTGTGTGTTTTTCATCCTCTGCGCATGTGCAGAAGGTTAAAAAAAGAAAATGGTGACGTCTGGGTGGGTGGGCAGAACCTCACGCTGCCGCCGCTACCGGTTCTCTAAACGACCGGCAACCGCCGCTACCGGTACGCCCGAATCGGGCCAAACTGGTAGCATTTCACCCCTGGTGTAACAGTTTAAATCTATACTCTAATTCAGCTTTGTTCTTTCATTAGTGATGTGTTTCTTGTTAAGAAAAAGTTACTGTGGAACTTTAGCTAGTTTGAAGACTGGCCAAAGCATAGGGTAGAGTGAAAGTTAACAGTCTTCTCTCTTCAATACACTTTCTCTGTTTTATTTCCTAATGAAATATGACTAGATATGATTTAAAAAATGTTTAGAACACATGGTTTTCTTTTGGCCCAGCTGAATTTCCAAAATTACTGGCAAGCAAAAGTTTGTGCTCAATAATGTAAATCTGAACATTAACGCAATAAACCTTACTGCACATGACTAATGTGTCATATAGCTCATTGGTATGCTTTCCCATGTGTTTAATTCAGAGTCCTAATTAATGTGCTACCACAAGATCTTAATAAGCCATGAAATAGTTTCTCTTCTCAGGACTTCAATATTCTGCTGTTTTTATTGTAATGTGATTATTTTTCATTTGCTTCTAGAAATTGTTTGTTGTCAATGTACTCTCATGGGCACTCTAAGACTATTCTGTAATTAATATGCTTGTTACTTTTGCACTTGGGTCAGTGAAGATTATTGAAATGTATCATTCTAATCTTTGAAGTATTGCTTTTGGAGTAGTCAATGATTAAAACTGTAGTTTGCCCTTTAAATTCATACTTATATGAAGTATAATCATATTATATACATTTGTTCTGTAATACATTCTAGGACTAAAAACCATTTATAAGCATAGTTATATAATCTGTATAAATAATTTTTCATCTAGATTAGATTTTACTTAGTATTGAAAGTGCCTTCCTGACAGTTTGAATATTTTCAATATATTGTGAAATACTATTATAGTTTTTTAAATAATGGGAACTTTATTTATTTATTATTAGTGACATTTATATACCGCCTCACAGTGCAAGCACTCTCTAAGCGGTTTACACCAGTAAGCAATGTATCTTTACATTGCCCCCAACAATCTGGGTTCTCATTTTACCTACCTCGGAAGGATGGAAGGCTGAGTCAACCTTGAGCCGGTGAGATTTGAACCGCTGACCTGCGGAACATAGTCAGCTAAAGTGGCCTGCAGTACCCCACTCTAACCGCTGCGCCACCTCGGCTCTTTATAAAGAACTGTTGTCTGAACTGTTGTCAATTACTAAAGCATGGAGGCACACATGAAGAAAAAATTTATTTTGAACTGACAGAAGTCAACCAAGTACTAGATAGGTAGATATTAATGTTGATCCAATACAGAGGAGTCAGCTATTCTGTGCAGCAAAATTTTTCAGTTTTTCCTTTAAGCATTTATTTAGTGCAAGGGTGTCAAATTAATGTTGTCACGGTGGCATCACGTGATGTATAGGGACTTTTTTCCCTTCGCTAAACCAGGCATGGGCGTGGCCAGCACCTGCTGCATTAGGCCCATGCGCCGGGAGTTTGACAGTCCTCATTTAGTGGAACCAGTAAACTAGTTAGTGGTTTATTTAGCTATCTTAAAATCTTTTAATCAAGGTCTATCTGCAAGCTAAATCTTAAGTAAAACATCTTAACAGTTTTTTTAAAAAAAATATTAAATGTTTCACACAACATTTGTTGTGGAAGTTTCACACTTTCTATGATCTTGTCAAGAATTATAGAGTGATTTGCTAACATTTTGATATCTCAATGCAAGAATAGTTTGCAGCAATTATGAACAAAGACATCAACCATGTAATTTGTCTGTTGATGAATTGCTATTCCTGTCACACCCAGCAATAGAGTAATATTTTTAAATGTCATATATATTTCATAAATTTACAATAAATATTGTGTTGATTGATTACTAGATCTGCCTTGCTTTGTCCTTAAAGATTAAAGTAGAGGCCACAAGTTTTTCTTCTACATACAACACAAATTATCCAAATTGACTAAAATAATTTCCCTCTTATCATACAATATTTGCAAGTTTACTATTTCTATTTCTGTATTAAGGTACTATAGATGTGAAGACATTGAATGTTAAATGGTCTAGATCACTAGACCTAGTTTTTCAACCTTGTCACCTTGAAGATGTATATACTTCAATTCCAGGATTCCCTAGCCATCACACTGAAGTCCAATATTTCAAACTGCCACGATTGAGAAACACTGGTCTACCATATTTAATCTAGTGCACTAAATATTGGACTTATTCACAATACTTATATCTTTATATTACTATGTGTTCCTTTAGTAGGTATATTCCTATTCCTCTTCCATTTGACTGACTGATGTGTTCCTGAAATGTATGAAAGAAAGAAATAAGTTTCCATTGCTTTGAACCTTACTCCTCAGTTCTCTCCGCTGATTAGGATGGGTTACTTTTTTCTCTTCATTTGCAAGTCTAAAACAGTATCACTATCTCTAAATTCTAGATTAAATTAGTCAAACAAACTAAATTAAATAAAGTCAAACAAACTCCCTAGCTTAGCAGAGACATGAAAGCAATAAAGTAAGAGGGGTGCTATTGGGAAAAAAAGTGGGATAAACTGAGACACAACATAGCCACCTATTCTAGCAAAAAAAAAAAACCAGAGGCAAACTGAAGCAATCGTGCAAATTCATTACAAATGTAAGTTAGTTTGCAGGATAGAGGTAGCAGGGAAAGTATTAAGTCAGAATTCAAAGATAAATCAAGAACTAGATTACTGGACCAGACTTGCACAAGAGTTGTCTAAATCAAAGGCTTCAGTCATGAGAAACCCAAGATTAAGAACCAGATAAAGATTATTGGACTTAAAAAAAGTTATATTTTCAGCAATCTTCTTTCTTTTTGCACATCTCCAATTGATCTGCAATTGTGAAGCTTTGTCTCACCACTGAAACAACATGTGACTAGAGCATATTTTTTTAAAAGTCCTCCAAATTACATTCAGAAGCAAGTATAAAGATGAATATTATCTCATCATCCATGCTGTTATTCTATTGAAATTGCTTTAAGTATTTCTTTTGGTTTCTTTTTTATAGAAATTAGAAACAATGTTTTGTTGATACAAAGATCTCTGTTCAGAGATACATTCACAGTTAAATTGGAAAAACAATTGTATTTTAAGAGCTGTGAGTATTTGCTGTCTTTTCTAAAACTACCAAACTGCCTCATAACACCTATGGTAGAATTAGACAAGGTTTTTGCTTTTGAAACTAAAAGATGTGCTTTTGAAGAATATTAGTGGCTTACTGTTATCTGACCTTTAGTAACTCTCTCTTTTCAAAACAGTGAGAACAGGAGTAGTTCAGAAAGGGGTCATGATATAAAGCAGAAGAACACAAATTGGTGGAATGTTTCCATGGAACAAACAGGGCAAAAAGGAAAGTAATGGTGATCAAAGCAGAATGGGTGAATCCAGATTAAAAACTAATTTGTTTTAGAGCTTAAGATAACAACTATTCCTTTAGACCAAAAAATGCGTTAAATCAGGCTTTAGTCACCTTCCTGCCATCACAAATTTGACCTCAAGTAATGTTTTACTGCTGTGGCTTTAAACTAGTATTTTCTTCTCATCTCGCTAAATACACTTGTCATTTTCAGCAGGAATACTTAACTTCCTTTCTTGTTACCCCATTAGTTCATTAGCTACTTCACTTTAGCTACTTCAGAGAGGAAGAAATGCCTCTGCAGCTGAGATAATAGTTGTCCTGATATCTAAAAGCCTCTAAGTCCTTCTTTTTATTATCAGTATTAAAATAGCAGGGATGTTATACATCTTATATGTAAGAAGCTGCCAGTTCAAAACCCTGAAGATTATTTTAAAATTTAAAATTAATTTTAAAACACTCTTTCTTTTCCTCAACTTAACTACATGAAGGTGTTTTTTTTAATAGTTGCTTAGGGCTATCTATCAGTTCTTCTGATACACAGGAAAAAACTCTTAACACCTAGGCTATTTTAGCATTGATAATAAAAGGAAGATGTAAAAGTTATTGAAGTGCAAAAGTGCTCGCAATTTTTTTTGAAAGCAATGGTTTGTGCTGCATAGATGTACATATTGATACTGTGCATTAAGACTGTTCAAAGGAAGGAAAAAATTAGCAGGTACAATAATTTGATGCATTCTTACTATAACCTATGAAACACTTTTTTCCCCAAAATAAAATCTTGAATCTTAAAGCAGTTTTAATCAAATGGACTTACTCTGTAACTTTGATTTACAAACTGAATTGTAATTGTGCCCTTCCTAAATCTTGATGTCTAGTTTATGTTGAATCAAACATTTTTACTCCAGCAAGACATATCATGCCAAATAAATATTTGATTACAAATATTGATGTCTATTAGCAGGGTATTGTTATCAGCACTGCCGGCAACAAATATGAGTTACTTGTAGTTACTTGGATTTCTACATTTGCTTTTCAGTTAGTTGACAAAGGCAGCAGAATCATGTTGTGTTTTTTTATACCTAAAAAATTATAATAACCATTTTATATTGGTCACATACCATGAGGCAGCATGTGACCTGCTATGTCCTATATTGGGTCTCAGCAGATGCAGCCAACCAGCTATCCAATGAAGTTGAAGTCCTCCGCTGGAAAGTGAACAAATGCGCCATTGGTCTTATAGACAGTTTATTAGCTTTAGCAGCTACCTGGATCCTGGTGCTCAGCACTGTTGTGGAAGGAATATACCATCAGAATGGTAGTCCATTTCCCGTAAATTCTCAGAGACAAATATATATTAGGTTACATCATGTCCTTGTGTACAAGCTTTTACTTTACTTCTACCAGCCCTCTCAGAGGAAGGAAAATGTCTCTATTTTTACATAAAATACACTTCTTAGGTCCTAAAACTAGTGTTCTGAATATGTGTTCAATTCCCATTGCAGCTCACACCCCTAGTTCTATTACCTCAGTTGATTTGCCCTTTGAAGCTTCTGAGAGGCCACCTATGGCATAGAAGATGGCACCAAGCTGCCATCTAAAACAATTTTAAGAGATAATATAACATCAGTCTGAAACAAACTGCACCATTTCACATCCTGGCCTCAGCAAAAGAAGAAAATGTTCATGCAACTGGCAAGCAAAATGTGGGAGTAAGCCTGACACTTGTAAAGTGGTCCTCTTATTAGCTAGTGCTTCAAAATGTTAAGTTATATGGGAATGCCAAGAGGACCTTTTCTGTCATGAAATTGCATTTTTAAAATGCCTTTTCCCTACAATTTAGGCTGTGCCAATACTGCCTAATTTTTGCCATTTGTGATATGACAGGATACACATTTCAAATGTGGCTGATGGCTGGATTTCAAAAACTGAAATTTCTGGATTAACATCAGCAAAGCAGAAAGAATTCATTTCTCCTTAAAAATTTCATCCTAAACAATCTTGTGAGAACAACAAATACAAATATACACATAGAGAGAGAATAATCTTAACCTTAGTTTTCAAATCTTACAGGTTTCTCACAGTCATAGAGATTAAAGGAATTAGATTGGATTCAGATTAAGTTGTATCTAGCTATTTTCCCCCACTGATTTCAGTGTGCTCTGTAACTTGTGTGCTCTGTAACTTGTGTGCTCTGTAATTCCCTATCCTTATGCTTTCCATGTGTTATTACAATCATATCTCCAATTATCTAGTGTCCAATTTAAGTTCCACTGATCTCCTGTGGACACAGAACAAAATCTTAACCTGGTGAAAGTGATTATTTTCTATAGTCCCACTATCTAATAATAACCAGTATTTTTTTTCTCCTGAAAAAAAATGAAATGCACTTTAATCATAATTAGAATATTGTACAGAAGCAATAGACACTGTTAGATTTTTCTAACCTGTCAGAGAAGTATTAGTATGGCAGGGCTTATAACATGTATTATTTTAATTCCCTTTGAAGATGGAAAGACAAATAATACTGCTTAAAATCTTTGACAAGATGATTAGCTACTGATGAGTGTTCTTGAATCTGTTGTTTGGATTAATCCAGAGTTTCAGAATATCTTTGAAACAGGACTTAACAATTTCATTTGAAATAGATAATTCTTAATATGATCTATGGGTTTTGTTTGTTTTTGCTCCTTTTGATTCCTGGCAACTTCCTGAATATGTCCCCACAATTTTCTTCACAAGGTTTTTCAGAAGTGTTCTGCATTGCCACCTTCCTATGTCTGAAAGATTGTAACTAGCCCAAGGTTACCCAGCTATAACTATAACTGTAACTAGCCCAAGGTTACCCAGATAGCTTTGTGATCAATAACCCAACGAAAACAGAGATTATTTTTGGAAGATTAAACAATTTGGCAGAAAACAAACAAAAAGTTCCTGAATGGCATTTCCTTCATCCCATCAGATTTTTATTTTGATACTATAAAGTCCAAAAGACATTTTCCACCTGCAAATTGGAGGGATTGCAGAACCATTTCTAATTTAAAGTCCATGTTTTGCAAACTATCAATAAATCAAAGTGTTTTAATAATAATTAAAATGTGTAAAAAGGCAATAAGTATGGTCATTTATTTTCCAGAACTCACTAATGTATCACAGTGAAAAAAAGTGTTTGGTCAGTCAGTCATGAAATATGAAGGGTGGGGTGGGAAGGGACAGATAGCAGCTTCTGGTATGGAAGTATGGAGAAAGAATTTACTCGGACATATTCCCAATTATTCTGAGAAAAACATCCCACATAATTGTGCAGCAATTGCTATTAGTGTCAGTAAGAACTGCTGTAAAAATATTTAGAGCAAAGGCTGAATGTAGAGATATTATGTTATAAGGGATCAAAATGGTTTCTTTCCTTTTGTCCTTGAAAATATTCCCCCATCATATAATTGAGAAAGGATAGCATGTGTTGAAGTCAAGAAGTACCTGAGGGAGAACAAATTTAAGTGTTTTGTTGTATCCAGCAGCAGAAAAGGATCAGGAAGGTGATGTGGTACGTGGCTTCCAGAGAAATGGCAGTGTTTATTCAAAAGAAAAAAAACTACCAACTCATGTCATCATGAAGTTTGACTCAAAAGAATTACAGCCAACTGAAAAAGTATTATGCTTTCATTTCCCAATTGTCAGATTTAGCTTATTTTACTTCAAACCAAACTATGCCCATCTTAGCATCTGCTTTCCAGTGTGGGCTTTTAATGAAAATGTGCTAACTTGCTGCAGGTTATAAATAAGCATGTACAAGGTTGTCAGAAAGTATTTCACTTTGAATCAAGCAAATGATGCTGCACCTGGTTGTGACATGGAGTAATTAAAGTCATCCAAGTTGCTCCAATTGCCTCTTACAACACATGCACAGAAGCCTTTTCCAGCAACTCTAGGTGTCTGAGATACCATTTGAACAAAAAAAAGCAAAGTAACATGGCATCCAAGTCTACATGGAGAGAAGTAAGCAGTGGGGTACCACAAGGTTCCGTCCTAGGCCAGTACTCTTTAATATCTTCATAAATGACCTAGATGAGGGAATAGAAGGGAAACTAACCAAATTTGCAGACCATACTAAGCTGGAGGGAGTAGCTAACACCCCAGAGGACAAGCTCAGGATCCAGATGCATCTTGACAGACTAGAACATTGGGCCCTATCTAATAAAATGAAATTCAATGCAGAGAAAAGTAAAGTCCTGCACCTAAGTAAGAAAAACCAAAAATATACCTATAGACTGTATGAAACCACACTCAATAGCAGTGACTGTGAGAGGGATCTTGGAGTCTTAGTGGATAACCAGCTAAACATGAGCCAGTAGTGTACAGCGGCAGCCAAAAAAGCCAATGCAATCCTAAATTGCATTAATAGAGGGATACAATCTAGGACTAGGGAGGTACTAATACCACTCTATAAAGCCTTAGTTAGACCACACCTAGAGTACTGCATCCAGTTTTGGTCACCACACTACAAAAAAGACATTGAGACTCTGAGAAATGCAGAGGAGAGCAACCAGGATGATTAGGGGACTGGAAACTATAACATACGAAGAGCGGTTGCAGGAACTGGGCATGGCCAGTCTAGCGAAGAGAAGGACCAGGGGAGACATGATAGTAGTGTTCCAATACTTTTTTTTTATTCAAAAAGTTTTATTAGTACAAAATTACATAGATAATAGCTAAATATTAAATAAAAAGTACAAACATTTTTTTATTTTTCTCCCCCCTAACCCACCCCCTTCCCTCCCCCCTCCCCCCCGGACTTCCCAGAGAGCATACAGGGCATGATATCAATTAAATAAATTTAAATTAAGTTGATAAAAAAAAGAAACCCTTGTTGGATTTCCACATTATTTTTTGAAAACTTCAACTCCAAATTGTGCACTGATAATATATCGTCTATATATAAAGTAATAGAGATACAAAAAAAATTAACAATCCAAGAAAAATACAAGAAAAACAAAAATAAGAGAAAAAAGAGAAAAAAGAGAAAAAATAAAAAAAATAGGCAGACAAAAAACTTCTTTCCTCCTCCTTCAGTGTTCCAATACTTGAGGGGATGCCACAGAGAGGAGGGGGTCAGGCTGTTTTCCAAGGCACCAGAAGGCCAGACAAGGAATAATGGATGGAAACTGACCAATGAGAGATTCAACCTGGAAATAAGGAGGAACTTTCTGACAGTGAGAGCGATCAACCAGTGGAACAGTTTGCCTAGGAGGTTGTGAGAGCTCCAACACTTGAGACCTTCAAAAGGAGATTGGACTGCCATTTGTCTGAAATGTTGTAGGGACTCCTGCTTGAGCAGGGGGGGGTTGGACTAGATGACCTACAAGGTCCCTTCAAACTCTAGTAATCTGAATCTGAATCTTAGCTTCACTTATAAAAATAAGTACATTGATCATTGCCACCCTTTGAAGCTTTGTGCAAACCTTTTAATTAGACACAATCATTGTTTTGCCTAACAAAGCCAGGCTGTGAATTATGCTAAAAGGTAAAAAAATGAAAGAATAAAACAATCATTTTCTATATGAAATTGTAACATTTTTTTCCTTCCAGTGGGTCCAGACAAAAATATCTAGTCATCCCAATAGCTATAGAAGGGTTCGTTTTCCAGTCAGCAAAAACATAAAGCATCAGTTTGAATAGACAGTTTGCTTCATTTATTTTAGAGTAGCCCATAGGCACCGTGACATTCAGAAGCAGCCCCAAACCTTTCTGAAAATCTCATTCCTGAATAACCTGCTCCCATGCAGAAATCCTGTGTCTCTGTGTATATCTGTCTGTCTGTCTGTCTACCTCACAGACCTGAAAAATGAGGTCTGGCTTCATTCCAGTTAGTGGGAGTTGATAATTAGTATCATTTCCAAAGTCTTACAAAAGTGTTTATTAACAAATAACATTTTGCTGTATGAGCCAGGATATCAATTAATCAGATTTAATATATTGAATCAGATCATTGGTCCATTAATATCTATACATAGAAGAGTGCCTGCCTGTCTTTGAAACCAGCTGAACTGTACAATGCATCATATTGTTTCTTGGGGGGGGGGGGGGAAGATAGGTTACAAGTTTTCTTGTGCTGTTGCCTATGTGTTGAGCTTATGATGAGGACCAGAGAATTCTCACTGTTTAGTTTTTGTAAATGCAATTAGGAAAAAATAAACAGACATAAATCTCTAGCCAAAAAATGTACCTAGTAAGTATAGCAGTGCAGCTATTTCCTTATAGTTCAAGGGGAAATCATTGATTATTGCCACATCAAAGCAACATCACCTTTAGAGGACAGGAGGAAAATGTCAAGCGGCTTCATAAAAAATCTATATTTTCTAGTCATATGAGGCACATTTAATGGTACCATGAGGCCAGGAGTAATGTCAGTAATGTTAATCTCACTACTTTCTTCTTCTTTGGTTCAATCATATCTGATTCTCAGAGTCTGTCTGAACAAGTCCCTGCAGTTTTTTTGGTAAGTTTTTCATAAGTATTTGCCATTGCCTCATTCCTAGACCTGACAGAAAGTGACTGGCCCAAGGTCACCCAACTTTGTGCCTAAAATGGAACTAAAACTCATAGTCTCCCAATTTCTAGCCTGATTCCGTAACCACTACACCAAACTACCTTACATACTACTGTAGGGCTGAGATTTGCTATGAATATGTTTTAGGATTAAGATAATGAACTGAGGGTTAGCTGTTTATTTAGCAGAATTTACTCTAGGGTAATGTACATTATTTTCAATGCTTCCAAGAAATCATATTTGACTGTTGATCTTTAAAACTGAATGCAACATGATGATGCCAACTTTTTCCTCAATCCAAAATAGCTCTAATCTTTATACCTGGTTTATTCAGATAATGCTGTCTTTTGTAGATCTGGGAGGAGAAATAATTCTGTTCTGATCATGAGGCAATTATTTCACACCTTGAAGTATGAGATTTGATTACCCTTATTATCTGAGCTTCTGTAATTATACAGTGCTGTCCACTCTCCTACAATTACCATGTTTCTTTTCCTTTTTCCTTTTTATCTTCTTTTATGGAAAAAGAAATGTCAATTGCCTGATCTCTTGCAGCAATCACTAAGCTCCTGCAGGGCTAATGCTAGGCTTTGTTCTTCATGTTTTCAACTGAAGCCTTTATAAAGGATAGTATATATTGCTGGGGATTTCAATTTTTAGACATAACTTTTGTTGTAGCTCTTCATAGAATTAATATCACTAGATTTCCAAGACTATGAAAAAGCACTCCATGTTATTGGTTTGTCTTCATTCAGAGGAGAGAATGTCAAAACACCCACTGATGTTTCTGTTCTGTAGCATGTTCCATTCTTCAGTTCAAGGTTGGCTCAGCCCAGTGGTGAAATCCAGCAGGTTCTGACAGGTTCTGGAGAACTGGTAGTGGAAATTTTGAGTAGTTTGAAGAACCAGTAGCGGAAATTTTGAGTAGTTCGGAGAACCAGCAAATACCACCTCTGGCTGGCCCCAGAGTGGGGTGGGAATGGAGATTTTGCAATATCCTTCCCCCAGGAGTGGATAGGAATGGGGATTTTGCAGTATCCTTCTCCTGGAGTGGGGTGGGAATGGGGATTTTGCAGTATCCTTCTCCTGGAGTGGGGTGGGAATGGAGATTTTGCAGTATCCTTCCCCTGCCACGCCCACCAAGCCACACCACATCCACCAAGCCACGCCCACAGAACCAGTAGTAAAAAAAGTTGGATTTCACCACTGACTCAGCATTCCATCCTTCTGAGGGCCCAGATTGTTGGGTGAAATATGCTGATTCTGTAAACCGCTTATAGACGGCTATAATGCACTGTGAAGCGGTATATAAGTCTAAGTGCTATTGCTATTGCTATTTGTGGCACTGAGTAGTACGGATGGAATCCGCTGATATTGAAATAAGTAATTAGCCAATAGCATTACAGATAGTCATCAATTTGCAAACATTTGTTCAGTAGACATCTGAAGTTTCCACGGCACTGAACAAACGGAGTTATGGTCCATGCCTGAAGTTTACGGCCATTGCAATACACAATGCATTACAGCCCTCTATAAGCGGTTTACAGAATCAGCATATTTCACCCAACAATCTGGGCCCTCGGAAGGATGAAAGGCTGAGTCAACCTTGAATGGAAGAATGGAACATGCTATAGAACAGAACAGAAACATCAGCGGGTGTTGTGACATTCTCAATAACATGGAGTGCTTTTTCATAGTCCTGGAAATCTAGTGATATTAATTCTATGAAGAGCTACAACAAAAGTTATATATCTAAAAATCATGTGTCATGTGATCAAAATTTGGCTGCCTGCCCGCATTTACAACCATGAGGGCTCTTCAACTCCCCACACCTGCCTATCTCCCTCCCATCTGTGTCCTTTTGGCCTCCTCCATTCTGAGACTTACCATTTTCTTGCTCCTGCTGCTGATGAGGTAGTCTAATTCATTACACTATTCTTTCTTCCTTGTATTCCTGCACCTTAATTATTGTCTTTTTAAAATAAACTAGATACATCAGCAGTGCAGGGGGTTCTCAAGTTTCCTGCTATTCATAATTGAAAGAGAAGGTTGTTGAAGATAGAACTAACTGGAGCAATTTAGCTTATCTATAGTGCTTATCTATGCTATCTATAGTGAATGAGGTCAGATTTCAAAGCAGATTGCTACTTATCACCTTCCATGTGCGTTTTATTTTCCACTTTGCATGCTGCAACTGTTTGATCCGAATGGCAAAACTGTTAATGATTATAACAAGCAATTATGTTGATGTCAAAAGATGATACATTGTGGTAAATTCAGGATATATTTGTTTATTAATAACATGACAGTTCAGGAATAAGAATTTGATAGCAAATAAATCCATGTTCCAAAGGACAAGATTGAGTTAAAACAAAAAGAATAATCAGGTCATAGTTAACCATTCTTTTGATATTCCTTTCAGTTTAAAGGTTTGATTCAAAGTGCATAAAACCACAAAGAATTACTAGAATCATCAGTGTGGCTCCAATTTAAATGTATTTCATTAGTTTTCTCTGTCTCCTCCCTCCACTTATCTCACATCACCACTCTTTCCTCACTTACTTTCTCAACCAGATGTCTCCTGATATACTAATTCCAACTTTCAGAATGTTTCGCCTGAAAGTGTCATAAAAGGTCCATATAGACATTGATATTATTGTAGTCAACTTTTATTTATGTATTTATTTATAAAATTTATTTGTTGCCCATCTTGTATCCAATGACTCTGGGAAGCTTACAACATAAAAACATTAACAGATAAAATCAAGGAGACAAGATGGCAAAGAAGGGATCCAGACACATGGGGATCGCAGCGTTAAATTTTAGTCAGCCACCTCCAGTAAGAAGCTCCCCCATTGGGTCACCAAGCCATCTGACAGAACTATGTCTTGAGGCTCTTTTGAAATGTCAGAAAGGTTGGAGTCACCTCAGGAGAACACCTAAGTTGTTCCAGAGACAATAAGCCATGGCAGAGAAGTTCCTTCCCCTGGATCCCGACAGCCAAAATCCACCAACAGGCATGAGATGGCCTCTGGCAGCTCAGGAAGGGAGGTTGGCACACAGCAGGTAATCTGGTACACTAGCAACATTGCCAACTGATCCTGTGAGCTTAACTTCAGAAACAGAGCCTCACAACCAGAAACTTGAGAAGCAAAGACTCTGAAAGACAAAAATGACTTTCTGCTGATAACTGCTGCCCTACCTCTCCTGCCCTGGGGTCTTGGCTGATGCCAAATCCTAAAGCCCAGCTGGGCACATCTGCTAGAGGGGCACTCCCTCTTCTAGGATCAGCCAGGTCTTGGTGTTGCATGCCAGTTCTCTTTCCCTCAATAATATCTTGATTAAGGGTAGACTTGTTATTGACTAATCTGGGATTCATGAGCAACAGCCGAACCTCAGGACCTTTGAGAGTATGCTGTCCAAGAACTGACTCAGCTCATGGGGCTGGAACATTGCCACCAATAATACACATCGGGGTGTCTTTCTCTGTAACAGCTTATCCACTGGCTCCTGAGGTCACCACTCTAATATATTGTCCCACCCCATATCCCCCATGGTGATCAACCCCTCCCTTCCCAACCTCCCTCTTATTATAGCTAAGAGCTCTGCCATCTCCCTCCAACCAATCTCATACACTTCCTCAGACATCCTGGGGGTGGGGGAATGTGATGAAGAGAACCCGCACAGTACTATAGCTTAAGCATTCAGCATGAGCTAGGCTCCCACCTCTCCTGTCTCCACCCACCACGTGCGCAACAACCATCCAAGAGAGACATCCACCTAACATACTACCTGCTTCTAGGTTCTCACCCTAGGAGCAGCACTCAAACACTTCAGGAGGCCTTAGTACTTCTTTGGTGTACCTTTGGCTATGGTCACACTGCCCCCACTAATAACTTTTTTAAATCACTTTTTCATGAGAAACCGGATGAAGGGTAGGCATATGATGATTACCTGGTTTTGTACTGAGAAGGTATAATTATCATTGCAACTAGAAAATAACATTGATAATACAGTACTGCTGAGTCATACATAAACTCTATGGGGAAATACTGCTGTAAGCACTGTTTAGTACTTCAGCTAATATTTCTGACCTGCTATATTGTTGTTTTGTGCCCAACAGGCTGACACATATAATGTGCCAGACAATTTAGTCTAACAAAAATGTTGTACAGGAAATCATTTTATCTTTTACAGAAAAATATTTGTCTAAAAGTTGAGAAATTATATAAATAGTAATTTATTTCAAGGGCAACTAGAGATGAGTTCAGGTACAATTGTTTGTCAACAGATTTGTTTTATATACATGGACTAAAGACTGATAATAGTGTCCTTTTCAGCTAGCTATTAAAAAGTGTCTACAAACTGCGATCATTTGAAAGCAAAAGAGAAAATATAAAAGAAAAATTGCAGAGACCCATGGAGCAAAAATAATATTGAAGTAATTTTTCAGATGGAGCACCCTTAATTAAACAATGGTTGATATTTCAAGGGCCATAGAACAACCTTGAACTTGCTCTGGGGCACTTAAAGCAAAGCATGCCCTTTTAATGCCTTATGATTTTCATTCAGTCCAGATCATTTTAGTTCTAATCAGCAAGTAATTTTACAATTCAGCTTCAAATCTCTCTCTCTCTCTCTCTCTCTCTCTCTCTCTCTCTCTCTCTCTCTCTCTCTCTCTCTCTCTCTCTCTCTCTCTCTCTCTCTCTCTCTCTCTCTCTCTCACACACACACACACACACACACACACACACACACACACAAAGAAAACACACATACACACACATTCCTCATTGGTTCCTGCTTCTTGCATGCTATGGAAGTTCTCTGTATCATTAGCATAGCTTCAAGAGCAAAAGAGGTTGCTCTTGAAGGCTACTTCTCTGCCCTTCATCTAATCACAACATTAATAGTTATTGGTAGACTTGTTGCTGAACCTGAACCACTGAGATGGAGGCAGTGAAGTAGCAAACTGGCACTACAGGAAGGCTGTGAAAGACCCTGACCTCCTGAATCTAGAATTAATTGGAATTGGTGTATTGCAGTCAAGCATACACCATGACTTTCTAATTAAGTCCAAATTAACTTCTTTTGGACCTTTAAAAGAAGTTACATATGCAGGAAGCAGCATAGCACTACCTCTCTTCTCAAAATTATATACTGTATAATGTTAGAATATAACATAACTACTTCTAAAACTAAAATCTTATGGCATTTCTGGACCCCTGCAATAATTGGATAGCTGCATTCCTGTCAAACAGGCAACAAGTGGTCAAAATAGGGAGCGCCCTATCAAATCCTGTACCTGTTAACAGCGGTGTCCCCCAAGGCAGTGTTCTAGGACCAACTCGCTTTATACTTTACATAAATGACCTTTGTGATCATATTAAAAGCAACTGCGTTCTCTTCGCTGATGATGTAAAACTATTCAACACCACCGACAATACTGATACCCTTCAAAAAGACCTTGACTATCTGTCAGAATGGTCAAACAAGTGGCAACTTCAAATCTCAACCAACAAATGCTGTCTTACATATTGGCAAAAAAATCAGAATACAGAATACAAACTGGATGGACATGACCTTGTAGACGACCCTGTTAAAAACCTTGGAGTACTCATCTCTAATGATCTAAGTGCCAGAGCCCACTGTAACAACATTGCAAAAAAAAGTATTAAGAGTTGTTAACCTAATCTTGCATAGCTTCTTCTCTGGTAATATTGTACTGCTAACTAGAGCATACAAAACATTTGCTAGACCAACAACAGAGTGGTCAGTGCCTGGAATACACTATCTGACTGTAGTTTCTTCCCCAAACTCCCCAAACTTTAACCTTAGACTATCTACTGTTGACCTCACCCCATTCCTAAGAGGTCTGTAAGGGCTGTGCCTAAGCGCATCAACGTGCCTACCATCCCTGTCCTAATGTTCCCTTTTACTCGTATCCATTTCATGTATTAATAACCATGTTTATACCTATATCTATATCTAATACATGCTTGACAAAATAAATAAATAAAATAAATAAATATTTGGAAACTAAAACAAAACAACCATTCTCCAGACCTGGGGGCTGTTGACTCTCCATCTGAGGGCTGATGGACAGCCCAGGCCCCACCTCTGTCTCTCTCTCTCTCTCTCTGACAGCTCCATTCCCTCTTCCCCCTTGGAGCTCTCAGGTTGCCTTGATGCTGACCCTGACTCCCACACCTCCTCCTCCTCTGATTCGGCTGCTGGAGGGGCCAGCAGCCGACAGGCCACAACAAGAACTGGTCCCTGGTGCCAAAAGGTTGGGGGCCCTGTCATAGCTGACAAAAGGACCAACAATTTTTAAAAATAAATATAAGGGGATTACACTTAAAAGGGAAAGTACTGAGTATATGCAGTAAGCAAGCATGTGAAAATGCTGAGGCTTTGAGGCAAATAGAAAACAGAACTAAAAAAGTAGTAGAATATTCTGAAAAAGATAGTCCACACTTATACATTTCTTGCCTAGGCAACTTAAAGTTTATTGTATATTTAATTTGCAAATTCCATACAAACTTTTTCCCCTTTTCCCATCATACTGCCATCAATGTGATAGCTAGTATGATATAATGATTAAACTGTTGGGAACACCAGGGAGATACAGGTTCTATTCTACTCATAGACATGGAAGCTGTTTCAATGACTTTGGCCAGGTCATTAGTCCAACTTACCTCACAGGATTGTTGGGATGGAAAAATACAAAAAGAAAAAGTGTTTGACTGAAATACAAGATAAAATATGTTTACTATTTCAATCTTAACTCACAGCAACTCATAAAAAGTCAAGGTAGGATAGCAGTCAATCACAATTAAATACAACAAAATAAAACTTAAATAGCATAGTTAAATCAGTAATTATATAAATAAATTATATATTTATTTACACAAATATGCAAATTTATGGAAATGCACTGTTCAGTTTTGCACTGGACCAGCCCCTTTCTCCGAGGCTCCCCCAATGTTGAGGGAGTTGAGAGGTTCAGCTCACCGCCACTTTGTGGAGTGCTGCAAGGCTCAGTACTTTCTCCATTCCTCTTTTACGTCTATAAATAAATTGAAGTTAATTATAAAACTTGATAAAAAGTTTAAAGTATATTATTTATTTATTTATTAAAGTATATACCAATGAACCAAAATCTATTATTAAAAAATTTGTTTAGTTACCACTAGAGGAAAAGTTTTCAAACTCTTCATCTAGTTTGATATTCAATGACCTAGATTATATAAATTACACATTTCCCCTTCATAAATTTTCCATGAGCAAGAATAATAGAGCAGTGAATAACATGGGAGGTTTTTGAAATCATGATAATACTTTAAATAAATAGCTGTCCCTAATAGTTGATAACATTATTGAAAATGAAATCTAATGAGTCCTTTTTTGAATATTTTAAGTAGTACATTCAAGTATAGTTTTGCAATATGCACATATAAAGGGCCAATGTTATTCTGTGATTTTAGAAATGTGTAAACCCTCTTCCTAAAAATTGGAGTCTCAGTTGTTCAAATTATGAAAAAAAAAAATCTGGTGAAAGGATTTGCTCATAAAAATAAGAAAATACAGGAGGAACTTCTGTGTGGAAACATGGGAGATTAGCACTTTTTCACAAAGCAACAGGGATAATGCAGAGGCAACGACTAACAGCCAGGTGCTGTACCCAAGCTAATAGAGCTTCTTGGACAAGGAGACACCATGAGATTATCCACTTGTGCTGAAAGGATAGATCTTCGCAAGAAAGACTGTTGGGTCTGTGGGAAGCCTGCTAAGAGCCATGGAAGAAGACATGCAAAACCTATTTAAGGACACTGGGTCTGCCCAATCTGCTTTCCAAAACACATATAATGTAGAAAAGAATGATGTGTTAATCACATGGTTTAATCATGGTCACATGATTAAACTGTAAAGAAGTCTTCAGAGCAGTGGAGCACCTAAAGCCTTTTGATCCAGAAAAGATTAAATAAAATGGAAAGAACCAGTTATAAAGATTTTAAAAGAATTAAGTACAAAAAGGTAACTGGCATTTTGGAATAAGAAAGTTAAAACACAGACTAAAGGGACAGATAAATTTGAAATAGTTCCACAATTAAAGTATTTGGTGAATTAAATAAGCAGATAATGTTTTGAAGAATGTTTAAAGTTGTTAAAGAAGTTGATTTGTTGACTATATTAAATAAAGAGCCAAGTGGAAAAGAAATTCTGAGACAATCACATGATTATACATATATAGTGGTACCTCACTACTTGTCATAAATTGGTTTTGGGAGGCACAATGAGTACTAAAAATGACGATTAACAAACAAACCATGTGATTAACACATCATTCTTTGTTTCAGCTGGAAAGGGTAGCAAGTCACGAGGCAACCTACACCGACAAGTTCTAGCTTGCACGTGGAATACTAAACAAAATATGAGTACTGGAACAAAAAATTTGCTTCAAGTACCAAATTTGACAAGTTTCAAAACAGTCAAGTACTAAGGTATGACTGTATGGAGTTCTGAAAGGGACTGAAATATTACGGGCATGGAGAAAACAGTTCCTCTTTTGTTTTTTACTATCCTTTTATGGATTACAAATTTGAGATAAAGAAAAATGCTTATTACTAAAGGGAGTGAAAGTTATAGAAAGGAAATTGTTGGACCACTGTAAAAGAAAATGTTTGTTTATGACACATACATAGAAGAATACACTATTTCATCAGCCAGCAAGATTATAATTTTAATAATAAAATAACCTGGAAACATATTATATTTCTCACAATAGAAGATAAAATAACAAATATTTTTGTAGAATATTGAACCTATTCTGGACTTTTTGCTGAAAATATAAATACCTAAAATAATGATTTTTTTAAAGATGGATGATTGAAAAAGTGTTCAGTGTGGGGGTGAAGGGATTATTGTTATGTTTAAGAAGATAGGGGATAATAACTTTAAGTGTAACTGCTGTAATGAAGGTCAGAACTCACTTCGTTGATTATATTTCCCCCTTTTTCTTTTAACTGTATTGTTTCCAGTGGTTTTTCCTCTTCCTTCTTTTATGTATTTATTTTTCTTTTATTCAAATAAAAATTATCAATAATAATTATTTTAAAAAAGAAAATGCAGGGTGAAATAGCAGATTCAGAGTATTTGTTCCAAAATGCACAGATTGACAAATTGAGAATCAGATGAGAGGATCTAAACTAACAATTAAAATCCCTGACAATTATTTCTCTTTCTTCAGTTTCTGTAGGCAAAAAGGAAGCAGGCATATTTTTAGGTATACCACAGATAGTTATAAAAAACTTACTTTGGAAAAAGTCCATATCGGGAAGAGAGGGGTTGAAATTCCTCTAATATAAGCAGAAAGTGCAGGACTAACTTTTTCTCACTATAGTTATGAGTGGGCGTGGGGAATGGGGTTATTAGCCCCACTTGCATGCCAACACTTTATTATTCTGTTAGAGATAAGTCATTTTTTTATTTGTGGGGCCCAATATAGATAATATAACCATCTGAAGCCATAAAAAGAATGCCAAGATAGTAGCAAAAGGAGATTTGCTTTATGACATGTTCTCTGTTGATGCATTTTGTTGTTACTTTCATTAAATAAATTCATTGATACATCTTTAGAATTTAGGGCAATCAAAGTAAATTGCAGAGTCCCCTTTGATACACTATTTTCTTTCTCTTTGGATGTTTGTTTCCTTTTCTTCATAATAAATTCTGAAATCATCCTCAGGGAGTTACTTCGCTTCATCTCCTTGCCAGGACTCCTAACCATATGGTATGCTGTTTTACTTTTTGCATCAAATCAATTATTATATCATTGAAAAGGTCTTGATTTACAATTTTGTCTTGTATTAAATCCTGTTTTAAATATTCCACTATACATTAATAGTAACTCAGATCATTTAGAGAACATGAGTCAGCAGTATGCAATTTGTCAGGAAAATTTAGAAGGATGTTTGATTGTAGAATTGCAGCAATTATCTCTCTAAACCTACAGATCATTTAATTCTCCTTTTTTGGCTCAAAAGTTCTAATTCAGTTAAACAATTATATGTTCAACTCATTAACTTTAAATTCAATATTATAGAGAGGAGATAATTTGGCGATCACTCCAATCTCTTGAACTGAGCTCAACATTTCAAAAACTTCTATTTAGCAATGGAGATACATAATCAATTCTACTTAGCCCAAATATATATGATTGCCAGGGAAATTTCAGGCATAACAACAATACAGAATGTGATAATTCCTTTTATAAAGTAAATCCAACTATTTTTCTTTTGCTGGATTCAAATTAGTACTTCAGTTAAAATAATTTTTTTTAAAGGAAGGTAAAGTTCACCAACATTCAAGTATTTTGCTGTTTTATCATCATTGCATTGAAGTCTCCTACTAATGTGATATCAGATGGAAATTTACCTTCCAATGTTGAATTTGTATCAGAACCCAGGTATTTTGAGTTACTATTAATATACTGTATAGTGGGGTATTTAAATTGCATTCTGAGCCTGGATTTAAGTATTGTTATTACTAGTGGCAGAAAAACATTTACCATCATTATGATGGGCTTATACTTTATCCTGAATATCACTATCAATGTAGAGGAACACAATCAAGATTCATCTGATCCTATCTCCACATTGTACTTCTTGTTTATGATAATAACTAAACCTCCAAAGGACAGGAGAATTTCCCTGCTGGAACAAAACATGACCCAAATCCTGCCAAATTAATTATGTCAGCCTGACTTTCTAGAATTCAGATATTTCACAACACACTATAACATACAATTTTAAGAATTTTGAAGCATCTTTATCAATAATTGAAGCATTCCACTTTAGTATTCCGAGCCAGTCTTGACATAAATTGAAATAAATAACTATCAAGCCACCTGAAATTACAAGGCCTAATTGTCATTTATTTTCAAAGGGCTTCCTATTCTTGATAAAACCAGATATAATCATGGTATTATAAGAGCCGAGGTGGCGCAGTGGTTAGAGTGCAGCACTGCAAACTACTTCAGCTGACTGCTAGCTGCAGTTCAGCAATTCAAATCTCACCAGGTCAAGGCTGACTCAGCCTTCCATCCTTCCAAGGTCGGTAAAATGAGGACCCATATTGTTGGGGAAAATATGCTGACTCTGTAAACCGCTTAGAGAGGGCTGTAAAAACACTATGAAGCAGTATACTGTATAAGTCTAAGTGCTACTGCTATTGCTATTTACTAATTAAACTAGTGATATCAGATGCATGTTGGATTTATCTCTTCTTGTTCCCACAATAATTTCATGCTTATATTTGATTTGATCAGGGCATATTCATCCAATGTTTAGTCTGACCACATTGCTTTGTTTAATGAACTGGGATGAGGTTTTAGATCTCCTAATCTCAAAATTACACTGTGATTAGATCTCAAGAGCTAATTGTGAGAACACTTGGTCTGACTGAATATCAAGAAACATACATTATGCTACCCTTAAGGGGTTAAAGCCATATTAGCTATTTTCATAATAAAGATTTATCTCCACCATGATTTGAATCTGCTTCCCGGCTGTGGCATCTGCATCATCTTTCTTGAAGGTGATTGTTGTCCTTTTGGTTATATTGCCCAATATTGCTAAGTTTACTTTTGACAATTACCTGCTCCTTCCAAGGGGAGAAATCTGCTGGATATATCATCAGATGAGAATTGTGAGGATGTAGAGCCAAAGGCATCTGACCACAACAGTGATTCAGCAGTGTTAGAGCTAATAACTACTCCAGCTGAGACAAATCCATTAAACCCTCAGGACTCCTTGCTGCATCATTAACAGCTTCTCAGGCTTCTCATCCAGCCAGTCCTAAGCAGAGACATTTGATAAACATCCAACAGCAAAGGGCTGAACTCTGCAGATCTGAGAATTGTGCCAAGGAGGCCAGTAGGAGATCAGATTCTAATGTATTACATAACTCAGTTGTGCACTGAGTGAATGGAGGTTCAGCATGGCTGATTTATTGGTTTCACTCTGTGGGACAAAATGCTGAGGTCACCTTTTCAAGCCTCAATCCTGTTGTGCTTAGCTTGCTGTGCAATGCACAGCATGATTTCTTCCTTGCTCATGGATTTGTTGCTTGATTATAGGATTTTTGATCTTGATCCATGCAAAATCTGTTGATAATGAAATGATTTTTGTCCCAGAAGACCTTTCAGCCTGAGTTTGTATATAACTGGACTGTGGTAGACATCCAGTTGTTGTTTTGTCTTGATAGCCTGCAGGGCAGGCAGAGAAAAGTTTCTGTTGATTAGATGCCAATTCAAGAAATGTTGGGTTAGAAGAAGCTTGGATTGTGATTTGTAATTATTATATATTAGCTTACTAATTCTTCTCTTAGCCAAAATAATTTAGTTAAGGTATTCTGCTCCCTAACATGTGTTTCAGTGAAAGTATTAATTAGCCTTTTTTTCAGATATACAACTCCTGTCAGTGATTAAATTAGGCAAATTTTACCCATGAAATTACAGAAATATTATTGAAATAACTCCCAAGCTGTCTTGCTTAAATGTTAATTTGATAGACCATTTATGCTTATCATTAGAATCAAAAGTTATCAAAGTTTTTGGTGTAGTCCCATTATAATGCAAATATTCCACTTTTCAAAATAGTTTCTTGATCCATCTGTAAGAGTTAACCTCTGGGGTTTGGGAAGTTAGATAACACAAGTTTACCTTCACAAGTTGTCATTACCAGATTATGTGTAAAGCACTTTCCCTGATACTTTTCAAGAAAACTCGAACTATGATTTACAAGTAATTGTATTTAGATACAATATGTCCTACAATGATTGGACATGGTGCTACTGGCCTTATTATTCCTGCTTCCTTTGTTGGTTACTGATTGCTTTGGTCATCTTAGGCAACATTTTGACTGTGGCACATATCTTATTGTTTATGCTCAGAAGCTTTAAACGGTTGTTATAATTCACTTTGGTAGTCCAATAAAGGGTACAGAATAGATGCTTTCCTCTTCTTGCTTTTCTGTATTTGATTTTCCATCTTTCCCCTCTTTCTTGTTTCTTAGTGGACAAATTTCTTTTCTTAGTAATATGCAGAATTAGGGTATATAGATGGTATAGGACAGTTTGTCATCTCCATCTCCCTTTGTTTTCATTAGTCCAATCTCATTGGACACCAACTTAGTAACTGAAGTCAGGAAACAATTAAACAGAATACTAGAAATGTTTTTCACTTGTAATAGTTCAGCTTACCAGTTTATAGTTTAATTATTAAAAGCCTAATGATGATCACTCAAAATTTCTATAATCTTGTACATTAAAAAAAATTCCTGTGATTTCCTTAGGTCATGCTGATGGTGAGTCCAAGATCCTATGTTTAAAGGGACCCTTCAAATATGTGTCATATTTCACATTAATTATATTTAATGTTCGCTTTTATGTATGGCAATGATGTTGTGCTATTGATACTACTATTATTTGGAGATTTCCGTTTGTATGCAGTTTCTGTTAACCAGATTTAACTATTTCTCAGCAAAAGCAATTTTAACTGCAACATTAGAAGTATTTTTATTTGAAATATAGGACCAGTAATAGGGGCTTAACAGTCATTTATTCAGCATATAATTTTATGTCCTCTTTTATTTCATGGCAATGATCTGCAAACGTTCTTTGAAGTTTAACTTCTGGAAAAGAAAATCAATCCTTAATTAGTTTTTTTCTTCGATTTAATGTATACATCATCTTCAGTTAAATGCATAGCCCAACCCCACCAAGAACCAGTGGTTAAATGCTTTTTCTAGATCTTTGGTTAAACTCTTAAAACAATTCAGCAAACCCTCTACAGAGCGATAAATCTGATACTTTGTGAGTTCTGTCTTAAATTACACTTTTTGATATGTTTTATTTCTGACTAGTAAAGCAGCACAATTTAATCAGCAGAACTTCACAGCCTTCTGTCTGTTTGTAGTTTCCAAATGAGAGCATAAAAGTCCTAATGTGAAAACAACAGCTGTGGCCTTCAGCTAAGTTGATAGAGTAATGGAGCAATGTTTATCAACTCTTCCCTCTTAGCAACCCAAGACAAAAGTTTCATAGTTAATTACAACTATAGCTATCTTCACACCCAAACTGGATGTCTCAGGTATACAGTACATCTAATTATTAAATGATGCCTAACAAAATATTTGGGCAGGCTCTTAAAACTTATAACTACAATTCAGCAAGCCCCTCTGAAGAGAGATATATCTGATAATTTGTGAGCTCTGTCTCTTAAATTACACTTTTTAAGTGAGTCCCTGCACTCAAGGGACCTTTAATATAAAACAGAGATGCAATGAAAGGACTAATTAGTATAAATATGGGGCAGTATACAGCAGTATAAACTGACTTACAATATACACATATTCACAATATATTTTATTTATTAATCAAATTTGTATAGCTATCCTACTTACAAAAAAGTGACATTGGGCACTGAACAATAATACAATAAAACAACAGAAAAAATAAAAATCCACATACCTGACTCTGTGGTTTCTTCCCCAAACCCCAAAAACTGTCTACAGTTGACCTCACCCCATTCCTAAGAGGTCTGTAAGGGGCGTGCATAAGCGCACCAGCGTGCCTACCGTCCCTGTCTAAATTTACCTATACATATTTTACTTTTGTTTATATCATACCTGTTATCTTGTACACGTGCTGAATAAATAAATAAATAAATAAATAAATAAATAAATAAATAAATAAATAAATACAAATATACAAACCCTAGGCAAAGATAAAATTAAAATTGTCATCTTGGCAACGAAGCCATCTAAACATGGCTCTGGTTTCTTGGGAGTCCAGGCCTGATAACAAACAGGGCTTGAGGGACTCTAGGGATAGAGCTAATCTAATTTGGGGGGATAGAATGATGCATAGGATAAATGCCATGGCAAAGAGCCATGTCTCCTGGGATTTACCTGATGATAACAGCAGCAGATCTGCCAGATCTGATGAGGCAAATTGTGCTAATGAGGGAGAGCTCAGATAGCACAAACCAATGCCATGAAGGGCTTTAAAATTAAACCAGCATCTTGAATTGGATCCCGATGCAAACCAGCTACCAATGCGACTCATATAGCAGAGCTATAATATATACTGTTCTAGGAGTACAGATATCTGCCATATCTGAAGCTTTCAGAGATTCTTCAAGGGTAGTCCAATGTAAAGTGCATTGTACTAGTCCAATCTGGAAATGACTAGGGCATGAGTGGCTATATTTAGGGTCTGCTGATCTAGGAGCAGGCACAACTGGCACACAAAATGAAGCTGAGTAAAGATCCTCCTAGCCATGACTGTCACCTACTCATCACTTAACAGTTCCATCCAGCAACAAAGATGGCACAGTCCTGGAAACAGTGGGCAACAAATGCAGAACCAATGTAGGAAAAGGAGGGGCAGAACTTGAGGGCAGAGTTAAAGAGGGATCAACCTAGAATCTGTACATAGCCACAAGTGAAGAAAGTTCAAACCCATTTGAATTCCATGGGCCCTTATTTAACACCACGTAGATACTAACCAGTTGCAAAGATTCCCATGCATAGGCTGTGTAACAATGAATCAATGTTGGACTGTCACACGTGGAGCTGGTCTTTCGTTCTGGACAGCCAGTTTGTCTTGCTATTGTTCAGCTGATGCTCACAGCTTCAGATACCAGGTATCCTTAATTCATGGTATCCTTAATTCACTAGAAGCAGAGAGATATAATTGGGCATCATCAGCGTATTGATGATACCTCAGCCCATGTTGACAGATGAGTTCGCCCAGTGGTCTCATGTACATGTTAAAGAAGAGAGGAGAAAATACTGAACCCTTGGTATCCCACATAGGAAGGACCGATGACTTCCCGGAAAGTGCTATAAAGCACTTTGGGGCATTATATAAGTCTAACTGCTATTGTTGTGATATATCTCTCCTCAATCATCACTACTAGAATATACCCTGAAGGGAGAAGACAAACTACCACCACATCCATGCCACACAAACCCAATCCTCTGAGTCAATCCAATGTACAACCTATTTAAATCTCAGATATTAAACTATCTTTAGTATACGAACCAAAGCACACAACAATCTTTCACAACAAACAAGTGCCTTCTAAATATGCCAGATTACAAATCCTTTAATTTTCAAGATTACAAGAACTTTGGGGGTCTTAGAATTCAAATTATCTGATGTGCAGCAAGTTGGGAAAAGCTGCATAAAGATATGAATTTTATCTGATCAGCAGACACTGTCTCTTTAAAATGAAATAGCTCAAGGCAAACTGTCTTGGACTATTTATAACTATAGCAGTCTCTAAGAGCCAAAGTATATACCTCGTGACCCAGAAGCTAGTTTAATTAGCCTCAGTTTGGAGGCTCATTTTAAACTGAAATTATGCCATGGTCTGGTGCTTTTAAATTAAACTTTAACTACACTGTGGAAGTGTATTTATTTTTGAAATGCCTTTATAATCAAATAATTAATAGATGACTCCCAAGGACCATGTTGAAGTGAAATGGGTGCAGGAAGAACAAAGACAAGTATCATTTCAGAGATGGTAATCATAGCACTTAGAGTATTTCGGCAAAAGTTAATTAACAGAGTACAAAATGGATGACTGTTTCATGCTCATGTCACATTTCCTAATGTTGGTCCAATAAAAGGTACTATATCCATGATGGCGAACCTATGGCATGCATGCCCGAAGTGGCACGTTGCCTGGCACGTGCGGCGTCGCCCATTCCTCTTCCGGGTTTCTGGCACACATGTGCACATGCCAATCAGCTGGCCTTTGTGTGTGCAGCAGTGCCGGAAACTGGAAGAGTTGGTCTTCTGTTTTCTGGCGTGAGCATGCGCGCCGGCCAGCTGATCGGCGCATACACATGTGCAACAGTAACTGGAAGACTTGCCGGCTAGCGCGCATGTGCATGCCGGAAACCAGAAGTACATTTTCTGGTGCGCACATGTCCTCTTCCTGGTCACGGCCAGACAAGCATGCCAGTCCCTTTTTTGCACTCGGTGCCGCCCCACCCGTGCGCGCGCTCTCCCTTTTCAGCACTGAGTGCCGAAAAGGTTTGCCATCACTGTACTATATGTTATCATATCTTGCCAAAATTCATAAACTGACCCTGGGAGATTATAGTAGTAATTATTTAGCAACAAAAGCAGAAGTACTAAACAATATACAACACATCTCCTAAATTTAAAGAGGTATATGTAATCTTGGATTTTTCCTTCTGTCTAAGCTAAATCACATAGAAACAAAAGTTACTGAAACTAACTGTACACTGCACTGAAGCAATCTCAGCTGAAGGACTGGCTTTTTTCTATTCAAATTCTATGCTTCCATGAACTTTTTGAAAATGTAGAACCTGGATTCCTTGCTCTATCATTTACTACTCTGAACAATGCTCTAAAACTTTAAAAAAAAATCTACAGTAGCCTCCTTCAATAAAATTGATTTGACTATGAGTTCAAGGCAAATGAAAGCAATTTATATATAAAGATCAGCTATGTCAATTCATGTTTCAATTCAAGTAAAGTCCTCAAAAGTAATATTCTCCTCTGTCTCTGTTAAGGCAGTACTGTGCCCCTCCCTCATCTTTAGTAATTTTTAAAATGTTCTTACTCCATTTTAATCCCATTTTCCCAAACCATCTTGCTTCTAAAGAAATATGTTTTAATAAAAATTTCATAAGGAAAGCTTCATAGGCAACCGTGGTGGCAAACTGGTTAGAACGCAGTATTGCAGGCTAACTCTACCCACAGCCTGGAGTTTAATCCTGATGGGGCCCAAGGTTGACTCAGCCTTCCATCCTTCCTGATTATGAACTAGGGAGCTGATAAACAGATCCATATTTATGTTCTGTTTCTATAACATCTGCATTGTGTTACAATTCAAGGCAATTTGAACTTGAATCAAGAATAATACTAAGTAGAAAAGCTTTGCATTTGAACTTCTCTTCACTTGAAGAAGCGGGAAACATTTGGTAAGATAGTTAATTTTAATGACATTTCTATTTAAGTGTTTGCTTTAAAACTACATACAAAACTATATACAAAACTATATACAAAGACCCATTGAAACTTGGCTGGAAGACTTCAGCATGCCCAATTGAATTAGGCAATACAAAACCCCAGGCCCATAAGCTTATTTTGCAAATCTCTATATCTTTAAATAGGCACATAGATTCTTGTTTTCTGGAAACAAGTTCATGGCTAACTTTTTTTTGTAAATTAGTCATAGTCAAAGGTCAATTAATATGGATCTTTAGCTATTTGATAAATGTCATGTAATATTTGGCATTTACTACATATTTTACACAGAACAACCTTGGCAAGTGTAGGTATTTTCTAGATTCTATTATAACAGTGACAGAAGACTTGTTTTCATGATAGTATCATTCACACTGTAACAATTTTGTATTGTTTTTTCTCCGCAGTTTTTCTAAATCAGATTTTTCCATGCTTTATTCAAACTTCATGACACCATCTGGCATCCTAAATTATTTATTAGATCCCACTAAGTCAGCAGATTCTTCTAGTGCTGCCACCTGGTGCAGGTCCTCTGTGTCATGAAACTGGGTCCATTAGTGCCCTTTTAATTTTACAGAGTTTCTGGAATAATGGTATATTGTGGCATCAGCCTGAATGGCTGTCAATGCCATAAACACTGTCAAAAGAAGCCCAAGAGGACTATTAGGAGAAGTTTCACTCAAGAGACTGCCAGGTCTGTATCAATTTCTGTATCTTTGTTACTTATAGTAGTTCAAAATTGTCAGATTTTAAATTGACACATCGTATTTCTAAGAAGATAAGAAAGCTAATGAATCTCTCAATTTAGAAACCAGAGAATAAATTCCAATATTAGTTGAGAAAGGACAGATTCAGGCCATTCAGTTCCACAGCCTGGAATGAAAAATTGTCATCTGGTTCAAATGAAAAAGTTGCCACCCTTTGGACTGTTGATAGTGGCATGTGGAGAGCAAAAAGACAGCAAGTTAAATGAGTGGGAGGTTTTGCAAAAGAAATCACATGATGGGAACAAAAGTTTTGAAGAGTCTGACATCATAAATCATAGTTTCAAGTGCTCTTGGGTTGGTAAAGAAACCTTGGATATTTAAGACCCCCTTCAGAGAGGAACACTGGAATGAATTGCCTTAAGGTCAGGTGCCTCTTGAATATGATCATTGTATTCAGATTGCTTGTTGGAATTTTAATTCTCAGATTGAAACCCTAAAATACAGATCATAAGGTAAAGCCTGATTTCCAGCTTTATGAACTGTTAATCGATTTTCTGATGTATAACTGTTGTGTATAAATTCTGGAATGTAGTTTATCTATAAAAATACTTACTCTTTTTATACTTTAACAAATATATATTCTCCCTTATTGAAAAGTAATAGAAAGGTATAAAGCACAGTAATTATAGACAATAAGGATTCATCATTATTTATTTTTCTGTTTATTGGAATTTATTAACTGATCAGTTCCAATGGATCAGCCTTTATATAGTTCTACTACTTTTTAGGATTCTAGCATCATTCTTCGTATAATGTAGGATACCAGTTACTTTATTTGGAAGTATTGCATAAATAGGTATGGAATTAGTTACACTTCGAACATAGAAAATAAAAGCTCTTTTTTAAATTCTGTGTTTTACACTTTGCGTTTTCCAGTGTGCTGGATTATGTCAGCCTGAATTGGCTTTTAGTATTTGTATGAAACACACTCTTTTTCAAAGGCTGAGATTTTTATGTAGCTGGCTGAAAGACTGAGATACCTACATATAGTTATTCATGTAAATAGTGAATAGATTGATTGACAGTGCTATAATATAGTCAGCAACATTTATTCTTGAAATGATGTTTTTATTGTGCAGAAACTCAAAAACAAAAGAACACTAGCACTGGAAGGCCACGACCTCCAACTATGTTGGCACGGCTTTCTCTGGGAAGGAAAAAATAAATCACATTCATATTTTCAAAGACACATAGTAAGGGATGCTCTATTTAATGTCTGGGTAAATATTAAAAAGAACCATTATATGAAAATTCCAAGCTGGTTGTCTACAATGAAGGCAATGACATACCCAAATAGTATTGATCTCAGTAAAATGGTAAGATATTCAGAATTCTTAGACCAAAAAGGAGAATTAAAATCAGTTCAAGCATTGAAAAAGCAAGGAATAAACATAGATTGGTGGCCATATCTACAAATTAAAAAAAGATTCAAAAAGGATAGAGAACAATATGGCATTCATGTGACACAATTGGAGTTGGATAAAATTTTATTAGGAACGGGGGTAAAATTGTTACAAAACTATATAACTTTTTACTAAGATGTAAGATGCAGGAAGAGACTGTAAAGAATACAATGATTAGCTGAGCCAGAAACTTTGGTCACAATATAGAATTAGAACAGTGGGACAAACTATAGGAAAGGAACTATAAACTCATGACAGCGGTGGCCTTCAAAGAAAATCTCTATAAAATGTTTTATAGATGGCATTTGTCCCCAGTGAGATTGGCTAAAATGTATCCAAATTTATTCCCCAAATGTTGGAGATGCAAATCCGGAACATACTACCATATCTGGTGGACATGTCCCACCACAAGGAAATACTGGTGCAAAATACAGAAATGGCTGGAAGAAATCACAGAACAAAAAACAGATTTGAAACTGGAACTGTTCTTATTAGGAATACTGGACTCGAAAATGAATAAAAAACTTCAATACATTACATTACATATACTCACCACAGCTAGAATCGCATTCGCACAAAATTGGAAACAAAGTAACATATCCTCAGATGAAACAGTAATTAGGAAAATACTTGAATGCGCAGAAATTGGCAAAATGACTATGGAGTTAAAAGATTCGGACTATTATGAAGTATGGAATAAAATGTACAATTGGCTCGAAAATAGAAATCAAAAAAGGAAATGATTAAATTAGTATTGATGAAACTTAAATTGGAGTAAATAAATAGTATCAAACCTAGAGATGTAAATATAAATGTATATAAACTGTAGATGTGAACAACTAGTACCATTATAACTGTTAAAATATATTATATTATAATATTATACTATTATTGAGAAGTAAATGGACAGAAATGAAATAGAGAATAGAGAATTACAAAAGCATATTACGTATGCTGATACAGAAGCTGTAAAATAATCCTAAATGGTATGTATTGTTTTGTTATATTTTGTTTTCTTTTTCTGTATTTATGTTTTTATGTTGTTTTTAAAGACAAAATTGTTTAATAAAAAGTATTTTAAAAAAGAATGTGTAGAAAAATTACCAGTCTCTTGCTTCCCACCCCCATTTCTCCAACCTATTCCTACATACAATATATCCAAATGTCAGTACAGTAAAATCCATAGTCAAGAAAAGGGGACCTGCCTCCAAAATTTCAAATCCTGTTAAGGGATGAGGTGTGTGTGAATATGGATGTGGATATATGGATAACTCCTAAGCAAATCAGCCCAGCTTCAAACATTTTGGGGTGACTACATCTGATGGAACAAAGCTAGAAATGACTTCAGAGTTCCTTATTCTGATTATATAAAATTCAAAATATTTCAAGTGTTTTAGCAATAAAACAAAATCTTTAATATTTGGGGTATTTTTTAAATAATATCACGACCATAGGAGTGCATAAGTTGGCAATTCACTTTACCTGAAAGCAAGGGATGCTGAATACTGTGGAATATATTTTTGAATTGACATGCATTAGACTGATTGAATAAACATATAATATATAATATACAAATTATACCTTGTATATATATATTTATATATATATATATATATATATATATATATATATATATATATATATATATATATATATATATATATATATATATATATATATATATATATATATATATATATATATATATATATATATATATATATATATATATATATATATATATATATATATATATATATATATATATATATATATATATATCTGTACCTATATACCATAGCTATCCGGCATATATATGATAACCATGTGGAAAAAATGTTCTCCACATACAATTCAATTGTTGTTCTATCCTTATTGAACAAATATCATCTGCACAGATGTACTATATAGAAAATACTTTGGCTTATATATAAAAAAAACAGAAGCCCATTATTCTGTTTTAAACTTTTTTAGAAAATTATCAAAACTTCTATAAAGTAATAAAATAGAGAGTGCTGCCAGCAGAAATAGCTAGCCTAGTTTTCCTCATCCTTGGGCCTTCCTTATGTATTGTTCTACAACTCCTGTAATTTCTAGTCAATATTATAGGATTTGTATACTGAAGGTCACCATTTAATGAAGTTGATTTGAGTAATTCTTTTTTTACCAAGTCTACTTGTGAAATCCTGCTTAAAATCCTTCACTCTTAATATTAAACCTTATCACTTAAAAAACAAAGTCTTTTGGAAACATTCTCAATGTCACTTTCTTTCCCCATTGAATATTCATTGCCTTTACTCATCTGCTTTCATGTTGAATGCACCAAATAGGTTTTCCATCAGAGCTGCTTCTCCAATAACAGCAGCACATTAAATCTTATTTCACACATTACCAATAAATAAAGGCTAAATAAATAAGGCTAAAATATCACTGTTGTGTGGGGCCATTGTAAAAGTACAAAGAAATATAGTTAGCCCTCATTTAGTGACTGCCTTGTTTAGAATAGAATAGAATAGAATAGAATAGAATAGAATAGAATAGAATAGAATAGAATAGAATAGAATAGAATAGAATAGAATTCTTTCTTGGCCAAGTGTGATTGGATACACAAGGAATTTGTCTTTGGTGCGTATGCTCTCAGTGAACATAAAAAAAAAGACAAGATACATTCTTCAAGAATCATAAGGTATAATACTTAATGATAGTCATAGGATACAAATAAGCAATCAGGAAACAATATCAATATAAATTGTAAGGATACAAACAACAAAGTTATAGTCATGCAGTCATAAGTGGGAGGAGATGGGTGATAGGAATGATGAGAAGACTAATAGTAATAGTAATGCAGACTTAGTGAATAGTTTTACAGTGTTGATGGAATTATTTGTTTAGCAGAGTGATGGCATTCAGGGAAAAATTGTTCTTGTGTCTAGTTGTCTTGGTGTACAGTGCTCTATAGCGTCGTTTTGAGGGTAGGAGTTGAAACAATTTATGTCCAGGATGCGAGGGTTCTGTAAATATTTTCACAGCCCTCTTTTTGACTCGTGCAGTATACAGGTCCTCAATGGAAGGCCGGTTGGTAGTAATTGTTTTTTCTGCAGTTCTAATTATCCTCTGAAGTCTGTGTCTGTCTTGTTGGGTTGCAGAACCAAACCAGACAGTTATAGAGGTGCAGATGACAGACTCAATGATTCCTCTGTAGAACTGTATCAGCAGCTCCTTGGGTAGTTTGAGCTTCAGTTTACCAACAGTCCAGAGTTATGATAGTGAAAAGGATTGAATTTACAACCTTCACAGGTCTGTACAGCAAAAGAAAGCTGATGAAAGATTGTAAGCAACAATCACAGTTTTACTTAGCAACTACTTTGCTAATTGATCATATTGCCAGTCCCAGAGAAGTATGTTATTTGAATACATGACTTTTTTTAAAAAAAGAGCTGGGATAGTAAATTGCTCTTTCCTTTGTCTCCACAACTTTTTATGGAATCCTTTTTTGTCTTTGTTGCTAAGTGTTGCCACTTTGTCAAAATAAAGTGGGGGGAAATGTCCTTTTCACTTATATTAAATAAAATTACTAATGCTAGGAGTCTAATTCATGGCGGTGTTAAAGATGAAGTCCTCTCAATTAACATGGTGTCCTTGAATGTGATGGAAGACTGTCATATCACTAACTCAATCAGTCTTGTTGGCTTTTATGTGAAGGAGAAGAGCAAACAACTTGGCCTTCAGCTGGGTAACAAAATACATTTGATTCACCCTGCTTGAACTATATAAATCAACTTTCATGTTAAGAGTTCATTGTTTTTTTCTCCATCTCATAAAAACTCAGTCCTTTCAAAAATATTGACCATTATTGAATTGTCTTAGGGCAACCCACTATCAAATAATGCTCTCACTTTTCAGTACCTTGAGAATATAGTGGGATAGTAATCAATACTTTTGAGTGCAGTTGTCTATTGTAATTCTAAAATATGTCTTGGATCCACACATGGCAAATAATAATAATAATAATAATAATAATAATAATAATAATAATAATAATAATAATAATAATAACAACAACAACAACAACAACAACAACAACAACAACAACAACAACAACAGAGTTGGAAGGGACCTTGGAGGTCTTCTAGTCCAACCCCCTGCTTACGCAGGAAACCCTACACTACTTCAGACAGATGGTTATCCAACATCTTCTTAAAAATGTCTAGTGTTGGAGCATTCACAAGTTATGGAGGCAAGCTGTTCCACTGATTTATTGTTCTAACTCTCAGGAAATTTCTCCTTAGTTCTAAGTTGCTTCTCTCCTTGTTTAGTTTCCACCCATTGCTTCTTGTTCTGCCTTCAGGCGCTTTGGATAATAGTTTGACTCCCTCTTCTTTGTGGCAACCCCTGAGATATTGAACACTGCTATCATGTCACCCCTGGTCCTTCTTTTCATTAAACTAAACATACCCAGTTCAATAATATCAAAATCTAGGCTTAAGCATTATGCTGAACCATGGGTTGTTTTAATATGATTTAATGCATAAGCTTCAATGACTTAATTTTTTCCATCATTCCACACAAATAATTTTTCATTTATTTGTTTGTTTTTCAAATTTCTGCAATGTCCATCTCACCTAGGTGACTATGGGCAGTTTACAAACAACTTAATAAAACAATATAAAACATGATTAAAGGCAGGGTTAAAAGCAAAATTAAGTGAAAAGTGAAAATCAAACTTTACAAATTCACAAAGCTAAAAGTTAAGAAGGCAGAGGGAGTGCCCTCAAGCCATCAGCCATCACCCCCCCCCCCCCGGGGTTTTATGACATTCTTAGAACCCTATGCAAATTGGCAGAGCCAGGTCTTAATACTCTTCTGAAAAACAATGTAAACCATGGATTACTAACCACAGTGGCTGAATTAACCTATCATGTTAAACCAGAGTTCTTCAAACCTGGCAACTTTAAGACTTGTGGACTTCAACTCCCAGAATTCTCTAGCCAGCATAGCTGGCTGGAGAATTCTGGGATTGAAGTCCACAAGTCTTAAAGTTGCCAAGTTTGGGGACCCCCGTACCAAAACAAAATAAACCAGGGTGGTTTGTTTAGGGGTTTTTTCCTTTATTTTCTTTAAAATGAAAAAATAATTATTAAGCAATAAGAGTAGTAACCATAACATTACTAACCAATCTGGTTTAACAGTATATAAGAAAAAAGGAAAATTTAAAACTACTCATAGCAACATGAATTGTTCAACAAATTTGTTTTAATATAAAAAATTTGAAGAAGAATGTAACACAACAACCTCCTGTTGCAACTGATGTGCACATAAACTAAACTAATCACAGTATCACTTAGCACAATTCAACAATTTATAGTATAAATATATGGCAAAGGAATAAAATGCCAGATCCACATTTCATGTTCTCCCTGAATACTCACACAGTTTATATATTTTGTTTTTAACATGAAGGAACCACAAATACAAATTAGGAAAAGAAAAACAATATACCTTCATAACGGATAGTATCTTTTAGAGTTCGCTACTCTAAATATGGATTGATGTTTCATCTCCAGTAATGCAAGCTGCTATGGTTTGTGATCTTTTACACAAAAACAGGTTTTTTGAATAAGTAATGTGGTATGGACTTTTTTCCTCCCTTCCTTTCCCAGTCATTGGGAGATATCTCTGATATTTTCAATTTTGAGTTATATGGTCTTAATGAAGACCACAACCCAATGTGCAATGTCTAGTATAATTCTGGCAAAGTTTCAGAATCCAAAGTAGCTTTGGTTTGATGCTTTGGTTTTACTGAAAATTAAAATATCAGTTGACAGCTTTCTCACTTCATGAGATAAGAGAGGGTTTGCTACAACAGGCTTTCCTAAAATAAGATTACGAATAAAAGTATAGCACAGTGAAGATAAAAATCAGGACACAGAAACATCTAGATACATCTAACATCTCTGCTGACTAAAATATGTGCACATAAACTAAACTAATCATAATGCTATTTCCAATGCTTAAAATTTACGGATTTAAAGTTTATACAGAAGACATTGTATGCACATACTAATGATAAACAATTACCGTATTCTTCGGAGTATAAGACGCACCGAAGTATAAGACGCACCTTAGTTTTGGGGAAGGAAAACAAGGAAAGAAGGCCTCTGCCTCCAAGCAATTTGCCAAACAGTAAACAGCAAACAGCACAGATGATATACACTGTTTGCTGTGTATTTCTGTGCATGTGTGCTTGACCCATAGAAATAGCAAAGAATTGGAGAAATGTACATTATGCCAGAAAGTTTTCTTAAATGTAGTCACACTAACTCCTCCCAATTATTTAAATGGATCTACTCCAAGGTAACTAAACTCTAATACTAAACAGGACACTGTTAAATTTCAGACTATACTTGTACAGAGCTGTTAAAATTAATTAAAATTTCTGGAAGTATACATTATTCTCTATTATTTAAAAGAAGATACAACAGCACTGAACCTCTTCAGAGCAAGCATTTATTTTAAAAAGCTTCTTTATTTTGTTAAGTTGTCTAGATTTATAGGGATCTCCAACCTTGGCAACTTTAAGACTTGTGGACTTCAACTACCAGAATTCCACAGCCAGCAAAGCTAACAAAGCTGGCTGTGGAATTCTGGGAGTTGAAGCCCACAAGCCTTAAAATTGCCAAGGTTGGAGACCCCTGGCTCTAGAACAATAATAAAGCAGTCTTTAAAAAATAAGTCTAATAATTTGAACATTCTACAGACATTTATAGTTATTCACTTACCCCCTTCCATCCAGTTCAGCAAAAAATAAAAATCTGTGTGTCTCTCCCAGCTATTTGCCTCTTTGCAATTTCAGTTTCAGTTTCATTTTAGCACGTGGCAAGTCAGCTGTAAGTCGGGAAGCTGCTAGTCACTTGCTTGGCTTTACAGGCTCTTCCCTCTTTGCTGCAAACAGGTAAATTGCTGGAAGACAGAGGCCAAAAGGTGGCTGGGTGGGTGGGTCGACATTCGGTGTATAAGACGCACCCAAGTTTTCACCCTCTTTTTGGGGGTAAAAAGGTGCGTCTTATACTCTGAAAAATACGGATATATACTTAAGGGAAACTGATTGACTTGGCTTTCATAATACTTGGTTTAGCTCATCACAGCAATGAAAACAAGTATTGGTACAATTTGAGAAAACTGGGCTAAGTCATATACCAAATGACATCATCCATTTATTCAACAGAGTTGTATGATATTAATACTATTAGATATTTACTAATAGTTATAATCATAATTTGCATCTTATACCTAAATAATTTGTAAACTATTTTCCTGTTACAGTGGCTGTACTCTGACATTTCAATATTTTAAAATATTGCCCTAATTCCTCTTTCCTCATCAAATTGATTTAAATTGCCTTGTCTTTCATTTAATCACGCACACACACATTTTTATGCTTTGAATGAAAGGTAAAAGAAAACTGTAATATTACCAGTATCAAAATTTAAATGCCCCAAAATGATTTGTCAGTTCCAAGATAGACAGATATAGTAGTAAAGACTCAGAAATAAAAGATCTGAGTATGCAAAATGGTAAGAAAGAAGAAAATAGTTTTTCATGTAAAGAAGAAATAAACTTGTGATTTATTATTTTGATGATTAGATTAGGATTTTCACTTTAAACTCTGTGTTTATTATTTTAAATATGGCAATTTGACATCATACATTGAAGGAATTCACCCTCATACCTATCAGCTGTGGCTTACTAAATTCTGAATAGAATACTGTAATATTTTCTCTTCTTTTCCTGCCATCTACCATGGGCAAAAAATCTGTGCTATTGGACAATCCCCAGAAAAAAAGTCTGCCAGTTTTCCTTGCTGTATCTTTTTTATAGAATTTGAAAGTTATACCATTAAATAATATATGCTTGAAACCTAAATTTCCAAGTGTGATTACTATTAGATATTGGTTATCCCTATGATAATCAGTACCTCACATCATTCCAGGGAAGCAAGAAAATAGGTTATTAATTGTTTGCCATTGAGTTGGCAAACAAAAAAGGTTAGTTTGCAACTTTATTATAAAGATTCTATTATAAATTATAAATAACAGAAAGTTGATATTTATAACTTATTATGTGTGATATGAAAGTGATATATCGCTTTGAAAGTGGGAAGGTTGCCTAAACAATGCTGTTATTATAAAGAGCCATTATAAAGGTTTCTACTAATTTTCAGAACAACAATAAATTTTAAGGCATAAAAAACACAGATTTATAGAAGTTCACCAATGTATGTTCTGTGATGCTCCCTGAGATTTTGCTGTACACACACAAACACATCTTTAGAACATTTTAGAATATATCTCTTAGCAGAGATAATTCTCATTACCATCTTTGTCTAATTTACCCAAGTTGGCCGCCAGGCATCACAAACACCTCTCGCCAAATGGCACCTCTCCCGACCAATCGGAGGGCTCGGGCGAGTTGAGCCAATATGGCCAGGCTTGTGGCAGTGGGGGGGGGGAGCTGAGGATGCCGGGGCGACCCCTGGGAAATGGTCGTTCGACCCCCAAAGGGGTCCCGACGCCCAGGTTGGGATCCGCTGCTCTACAGGGAAGAGGGGAAATATAAATCCTAGGTGTTTTGTTTGGACTAATCTTTGGCTCCTTCCCTATTGTATTGCTTATTTGGAGTTTCTGGTTGTTCTTTGCTTATGAATAAATTTGTCCAATCTTTATGAATGGATACAAAATCTCCATTCCTAAAGACTAGCCTCTTCAAATTTCTGCTTCAGGTGTTTTCCTATCACAGGAAGACTGGGGCTGCTTTCTGCCATTGTTAAGATTATTTCTCATCTTCTCCTTTAGGGGAAATATTCCATCCTGCTTCCTTTAATATCCTGTAGAATATTTTTATTCTGTGAAGGGGGGAACTTACAACAGTATATTATTATTAAAATATATTATATCTAAAATAAGTAAGTTGCCTTGAGCTTACATGCATACTGAAATTCATAATTTATTTTTATCAGATATTCAGGAGCCATGGTAAAGATAGACCAAATATCCAGCTATCTATCTTTCTATCTTTCTGTCATAGGAGGCTGAACACATAAAACTGTTAAATTAGAAAAAGCTAGGCAAAATATTTTACATTAGAGAAAACTGTGAAAGGTACATACCAAACACTAGGAAAATATAGTCAAAGGGAATGAAATATATATATGAGAAATATACAGGGTTTTTGTTTTTAGTAAATTTACAAACCAAAAAAAATATGAAAATGAAAAATGTACTCATTTCCTTATCTGTATTCTAGAGTATTCATTTTCACTTGAAGACACTGGTATATGTCTTGGATGGCACACAGATACAGCAGGATGATGAAGCTCTGGATGTTTTAATCCCATTTCCTATGTCACACTTTTGTGAATTGGGATTCTCTTTGGTACTTGTGATAAAAAATAAAGCAATAAAGCAAACTGTCTGTGAACAGCACCTGCTACTGAGTATTTCTTTGATTCAACCCAAAATAAAGTAATTAACTGATGCCAAAAAGCAGAAGAGTTTTATTAAAATTGTCTGTTAAACGTAAACTTTGTTATGCAATTAAAATAAATTTATAGTTGTACAGTGCCTGTGTAAAAATATAGTTCATTCTAAACAAAAGGTTTATTTTCCTGTAAAATTTTCTCATTAATCTTATACTGTGTCTTTCCAGTGATTGCAAATCACTGACTGAGAACAAGCTTTGCTATCTTAAGAGTTGCTGAAGCTACAGAAGACTAAAGAATTAAAACTTTTAAATATATCACTTGTAGAGATTGGTTAAGAAGAATTAGTTACTGTTAATTAGACTATTATTAAGGTTGTCTCAATCTTCCTTCAAAGATGTCAAAAATATATTTGTAGGTAGGATATATATTCACTACAATTTATGAAGAAAGACTAGTTTTTACTTAGATAATAACTAGGCTTAATTTACTCAGTGAGATTTATGGCTTGGCAAACAGTTGAATCTGGGTCTCCTTTGTCAGATGTGTGTCAGGGGTGGGTTTCTCTTACCTTCCCTATCAGTTCAGAAGTGCGTGCTTGCGCACGCACATTACATCCGGGTGCTGACCCTCTGCGCATGCGCAGAAGCCTTTGTGCATACGCAGAGGGTTCTTTGCCAGCCGCTTTCAAGCAGTGACAACCGGGGAACCGGTGTGGGGGCGTGGCAAGCTGGCCATCACTACCGGTTCGGCAAACGGCCAAATTTCCACCACCGGCTCCCACGAACCGGTCCGAATCTGTAGCAACCCACCACTGGTGTGTGTGTGTGTGTGTGTGTGTGTGTGTGTGTGTGTGTGTGTGTGTTCTAAGCCAACTGAAGAACAATTCAGGTCAAATTTGAATAACTTATAATACTTTTGATTTTTTTAATTTTTAAAATTATTTAACATATTTTAAATCGTTTTAAATAATTTTAAAATCATTGGATTTTTTTAAATTCAATAAATTGCCCAACATTTATCAGAATTGTGATGGAAGTAGAGGTGGGTAGGCTGTTTCCATATATATTTAATTGGAAACAGGGCATTCTTCTGCCTATTTAAAACTTGGTGCAGATTTTTATATTTGTTTCATGTTTTATACTAAATGATTTTAAGGAAACAATATCCTTTAAAAAATGAAGTATATGAAAGAAGGATTTATGCATAAACAAGAAAACTTAAAGTATAATTATAGGTTACAAAATATGACATACTTTTAACAGTATTATAAATAAGTAAACCTTGTTACAACAGTGCATCCATCACCACTGTGAGTAAGTCCTTCCATTTTGTTACTGGTCATCCTCTTCTCTTTCCTTCTAATTTTCCAAAACTGAAACCTTCTTCATTGTCTTTGCTTAATTTATCCAAAGAAGAATAATTTGACCCTGTGCCTGAAGTGAAAACTTTGGATTGATATATACTCAGTGATCTATTTTTTTACAGTCTTGACTGCCCATGGTATTCTCAAACACTAACCTTGACCACACTAATAGAATATTATGACTTACTAGAAAATATTGAATTAATGTGTAATGTGTAATAAAATGAGATGGGGGGGATGAACTAATGGTATCTTATGACACACATTTATTTTGAGAGGAAAAGTTTAAAGTTTAACAGCAGCACTTAACATCAAATTATGCTCAGAAACAGAGTAATAGTCAATTAAACTAATTGGAAATTAGAAAAAAGACTGGCCTACCTAAATAAACCCAGTTGACTTAATGCACAATCACTGTATTAAGGAGCAGTAGACATTTCTGAGAACTCTTAAATAACTAACTTGTATCATTAAATAACTCAAATTATCACACATTGTGGTGTAATGTTTTCTTAATCCTCAAACAGTACATATATGTCTAAGTAGTCCCAAAGGTGCTTTTTCAAGAGGCAACTGGACTTTTTGTTTTGTTTTTTTTCTTTGAAGACGTTTCGCTTCTCAACCTCAGCTCTGAAGAAGCTTCTTGGTTGAGAAATGAAACGTCTTCAAAGAAAAACCAGAAAGTCCAGTTGCCTCTTGAAAAAGCACCTGTGGGACAGACCTGGATGACTGAGAATCTCCATGGACATATGTCTAACTACATTTTTCCAAATGTGAGTACAATTGGGAAAAGGAAAAATATTTGTGGGAAACAATATATGCCAACTTTTTATCTTATATTAATTTTTAGAGATTTTGTACTTTCTATTTTTAATGATGCTACCTAATTTTTTTAGTATCTCAAATAAATAGCTATATAATTCAGAAAGCAAAGTGAATTAGACAGCTATTGTTTCATGAAAGCAAAATGTATCTGCCAAATCCAGATAATTTTCATTAGATATGAATTTTTGCAACATGCTTTTATATGTGTAGGAGTAATTATGTTCAATTTAGATTTATACTTTCTCAGCATTTATCTTTCTAAGGGAAAAGATTGTGGATTTTTTTTTACTTTGATGTGTCTATGTCTCTCTGCGTGCATTTTTTGTAAGAAGGTTGTAGTTAAAGGTAGTTCTCGCTTAACTACCTAATTGGAACCAGAAACTCTGCCTCTAAGTGAAGCAGTTACTAAACTACCGTATGACCATAACTTTGTTTTCTTGCTGGAAAGAGAAATGTGAATGTGAAATGTGAATGTGAAACTCAGTTTCACATTTTCTTCTTTTCTTTGCCACCTAACCATTCTCTTACCCTTTGGAATGTTTGCCTGCTTTCTGTGTTCTACACATCAAAAGCTGTGATAGTGCTGGGACTAGGATTTTCTGGTGTGCTGTATATACAGTTTATAGTATCTTTTGAAATCTCTTCCTCTCCACTCTCTGCTGGGGGGGGGTGGATTAAGGCAAAGTAAAGATTGTCTCAGAAACCAATTGCATTTTTTCTTAGTGGGGGGTGAGGAGAGAAAAAAACCAAGTGATTTCTATAGCCAGGCAATCTCTTCTTTTCCTGATCCTTTTTCCCCATCATAGAGTTGAGAGATCGGAGAGGAAGATATTTCAAGAGAGTAAGCTGTTGGCTTTTCTATCCATCAAGAGCAATGCGATCATGCTGGCAACAGGAAAGGGTCTGGCAAAGAAGAGATTGCCTACAGAAATTGCTTCCTTTTTTTCTCCCCTCTACTCCCCTCTTCACTCCTGCAGAATAGAGAGATTTGAAAGGATAAGAGAGTAGTGTAAGCTGTCTGCATAGTATCACCCACTGTATGGTCACATTACTTTCATTTTGTAAGAAAGCAAACAGCTTAATCTCTTGCAATGCCTTCCTTTGCAATCTCCCTGCTGTGCAAGAAAGGAAAAAAGAAAAGAAAAAAACAGATGAGACAAGGATACTGACTGTAATGGCAATTCATGTGGTTGAGATATGCTTTGACTACTTTTGAATGGCCATAAAATTCTCTTATAATAAGTGGTCAGTAAGCAAGGATTATATGTGTAATATTTCCAAATGCTTCACAAAATGCAATATACTATATACAAGTATACAAAATTTCCATTTTGTATTGCTCTTTTGTTAAAGGAAAAATCAGTGAAATAACATCAGTCAAGAACAAGCTTATACCTATTTAATTTGTTCAGTTAATTAAAATAGTCCTAGACTTTAGGCAAAATCCAACAGGGCAACTTATGTAAAATGTTCCTGAAATATCAATTACATTTTAATTAAAGCAACCATTTTAAAGAACAGTCTAAAACTGAAGCACAGAGTTTTAAAACAATTTTAGACCAGCGCTACTTTAAAACAATCAACTTCAAATAATATCTCTTAAAAGCTTTTATTGATGGTGGCATAATTTTAAAAAACCTCTACTATTATGGGACTACTAACAAAAAAGTTGTCAGACTAATTGGTTTTTAAGCTAAGTGATTTTCAGACCTACTTTTAACTCATACATTTTTAAATTTGTTTTTATTGAACTACAGTTAACAAACCTTATCGGGTAACAAAATGAAAGTAAATGCAAAATGCATAGCGAAAATAGTTCTAGAAAATACAAACAAATATTTTAAAATATAAGTACTGTGCATGTAGAAATTTTTCTTATATGTAAAATATTATAGTTATTGCTATTAAGGTAAACTTTAAACATCCATTCAAATTTGATAAAATTATGATTCCTACATTTGATCTCTTATTATTTCAATTTTGTCTGTAAAATAGCAACTAAAAAGGCTGTTAATTCTCAAGTGTTACATTATCTATATTTTTCCAAAGTTGGACAACTATTATTTTAGATTATATAGATAAGTTTCTTATTTTTAAACTTGAGGTTTGGTTCTGTAAATAAATGCTGTAAGCCTAACTCTGGAAAGCGTTATTTTATTTAGTGATGTTACTTTTCTCCCCCAAAATTTTACTCCAAAATTGTATGATCACCACAAATGAATGAATGACTCTTTTTTCTGTTTTTAATTGAACTAAGCTTTTTTTGTTTTTAAGTGTAGTTTTTTTTCCAATCTACAGTATTTGCCAATATGTTCGCATTTTTATTATCATGTTCATAGTAGCTTTGCTTGGTAACAATAACCTGAGAAGATATTTTATCTGTCCCCAAATCATCTCCTTTTATTTATTATTTGTTTATAAATTGTTACTGATCCAGTTATATTTTATTTTGGTAACATATTGTTAATTTTTGAATAAAGCTTATATGCCTTTTGTAATGCTATTTTTAAAATTGTGCTTATCTGGTTTTATACACTGTCCTCTTAATACTGCCTTCATAGCATCCCACCTTATTCCTGATTCATTTATATTAGTTTCTTGAATTTTTTTCCCCAAAGTTTGAGTTAATGCTTGCTTAGCAGCTGCATTATATAATAAAACAGGATTAAAATGCCAATGATAAGTAAATTGGCTAATCTGTTTTAATTAATTAATTACTCAAATAATATATTCAGATTAAACAACTTTTACATTTAATTGATCTTTGTGCTTGGAAAGTTTACGGAGCGTTTATATAATAGAGTCTTTTAAACAGTCTTGGCTTCTAACTGTTGACCACCTGCCAAGGCCATTATGACCTCTCAGTGTCTCAGATAGAAAAAAATCCAGTAATATTAAGTATTTCAGTCTGTCTAAGAAAAACAAATAAGAGAATACCCTTGCACCCATAATTTCTGGCTTCCAAAAACAGAAATGAAAAGCCTAAGAAACAAGGCTGTAAAGAAAGTTTTTGTTAGTTCTCTACTTGTAGAAAATCTGTCTCCAGTTAATTTTAAATACTTCCTGGCTTAGAACTCATAAACCTTCATCTTTGTTGAGCTTACAAACAATTTAATTTTCTTTATATCATTTAAATGTCTCTTTTTTCATTTTGATCTCAGTATTGCAAAGCATCAACCAATATTTTTATTTTCTGCTTTTTGGCCTACTCTGTACAGATGGGTACAAAAATTTGTGTTCAGATGCAGTTGCATTCATTCTTCTGTCAGTAGCCATCTGATTTTAAGCATAAGAGTAACCCTACTACTCTAATAGTTCAATCTTTTGTTTCCACTGTTGCTATCCAGATGTCCCTGAAGTGCTTGCAAGCAGAAGATGGAGACATACTCCTTCCACCATTGTTTCCCTGAAATGGTTTGCAAGGGAATTGTTCCCAATGTGGAGGTAATAGCTCTCAACAGAACTGCCCTCCACTAATTTATCCAATTCTCTTTTAATGACATATGAGCTAGTGACCATCACTGTGTCCTTTAGCAATTTAATCCATAGCTTGATTGGCAGTGCTTTCTTCTTCCCAGTCAACTTCATCTTATTACCACTTGCCATAATGTTTAGAGAAAGGGAGAAAATCATGTTCTGACCACTTTCTTTTATCAATCATGATTTTATCATCAATCATGATCCCTTTTCCAATCATCTTTTTTCCCCAGAAGAGCAATTCTAGTCTTTTCACATAGGAAAGAATTTTGAGTCCCTGACTGCTTGGTTTTCATCTATTGTACTGTCTCTTGTTTCATTATATTCTTTTTCAGATGAGGCAACCAAACTAGACACGGTATTCCAAGTATGAGTTCATCATGAGGCGGCAGTTTTATTTTCAGTCCCTTACCTAATGACCCCACTACCTCTGTGAGAGACAGAAAATCAATAGATGCAATTCTCATCATCATAGCATTACTGGAGCTGTTTAAAGTATTTTGGAACAGACTGTGAAATATCTCTGAAAAAGTTGGCAACTCTAAAAAATGAGCCAAGGAAGTTGGCAGCCTTAATTGAAGTATACCTTTGACCATTCTGCCAAGTTCTTCTTAATTATTAGGACAGAGAAAGGAATCGCCTGTTTGCTATTCTTTCTGTAAATTTCTCTTTACTTTAAATGAAGATAAAAAAGACACACAGAAAATAATTACAATAGAGAATTTGTTTATAGACTATCACTAGGGGAACCATAATACTGTCCTTTATCATTGCTTGTCAAGCCACTGACAACCTATAAAGCTCCTGTTCCTGCATATCATTTTATTTGTCTGTTTCTCTACAAATTCCTACCTAGCAAATTCCTGGCATATATCTGCTCTATGATTGATTACCTTGTTTAGTAAATGGCATGAAGAAAAAATGATTTTTTAAAAAATAATTTAAAATTAAGAACCGACTCCCCATTTTTATAAAAAATTATACTGCTGTCTACACTTCACATATACCATTATTGCACAAGAAAAAATAAATAAACATAACCAAATTCTTTCCTCTCAGTCCATTCCATTCTGTCTAAAATGGGAATTTATGCAATATATTACCATATAAAAAAATATCTGAGATGAATGCTTCAGTGTCACAGCAATTATTCCAGAACAGAATTCAGTGATAATAAATTACCAGGATACATGCATCCTAAATATATTATAGTTATTTCATTTTAGTGGACTTTCTCATTAATGTATAACACAGTTTTATAGAAATCTTATAATTTTTATAATATAAATCTGAAATAATATCACATTTCTTTGTGCTTTGACATTGAGCAATTATCTACATTTCTATTTTGAATGATACTATTTTATTTGCATGCAATAGGTATGATATTATTTGCATGCAATGACACTGACTAGTTAATTTGCATGCAATAGGTTATCATGGCAGACAATTTTGTAATTGTAAACCTGTTAGTATAAGTCCTGGAATTATTTAAGGGAAATTAATTATTTATTTCCCTTAAATAATTCCAGGACTTATACTAACAGGTTTGCCCCTTCATGGATTACTGCCTTGTCATGGCGAAAGGGCTTGCGTAGCTCAATGAAGCTATGAGCTATGCCATGCAGGGCCACCCAAGATGGACGGGTCATAGCAGAAAGCTCTGACAATGTGATCCACTGGAGAAGGAAATGACAACCCACTCCAGTATCTTTGCCATGAAAACCCCATGGACAGTACCAAAAGGCAAAAAGATATGACTTTGGAAGATGAGCTCCTCAGGTCGGAAGGTGTCCAATATGCTACTGGGAAAGAGCATAGGGCTAGTACTAGTAGCGCCAGGAAGAGTGAAGCGACTGGGCCAAAGCCGAAAGGATGCTCAGCTGTGGATGTATCTGGTGGTGAAAGGAAAGTCCGGTGCTGTAAAGATCTTTTCTCCATAGGAACCTGGAATCTAAGATCCATGAATCAAGGCAAGCTGGACGTGGTCAAACAAGAGATGACAAGACTGAAAATCAACATCTTAGAAATCAGTGAACTAAAATGGACAGGAATGAGTGAATTTAATTCAGATGACCATCAGGTATACTACTGCAGGCAAGAATCCCTCAGAAGAAATGGAGTAGCCTTCATAGTCAATAAAAGAGTAGGAAAAGCAATACTGGAATATAATCCCCAAAATGACAGAATGATCTCAGTTCGAATCATAGGCAAACCATTCAATATCACAGTAGTCTAAGTCTATGCCCCAACCACTGGTGCTGAAGAGGATGAAATTGACTGGTTCTATGAAGCCCTACAGCTGCGGTTCCCAACCTTCCTAATGCCGCACCCCACACCTCGCCCCCACCGCGCCCCACCCCGCCGCCGCCATTTCGGTTCTTTTACCCTCTGCGCATGCGCAAAGCATTCTGTGCATGCACAGAGGGTAAAATAACCCAAATGGCGGTGTCCAGGCAAAGTCTCCAGATCCGGGCGAGGTCTCCGCTCACTTTGCGTGTTGCCTCTGGGAGCTTTTTGAGCCCCGTCGTGAAAGGCGTGCGTGACTTTGGCGGGGCCTGGACAGGCAGCTGCCCGGAGAGAGCCATCCCCTTTGCAGAGTCTCTCCCTGTAGCATTCGGGGCAAAGGGGATGGCTCTCTCCGGGCAGCTGCCTGTCCCGGCCCCACTGAAGTCGTGCATGCCTTTTGTGATGGGGCTCGAAAAGCTCTCAGAGGCAACATGCAAAGTGAGTGGAGACCTCGCCCGGATCTGGAGACTTTGCCCGGACACCACCATTTGGGTTCTTTTAACCTCTGTGCATGCGCAGAATGCTTTGCGCATGTGCAGAGGGTAAAAGAACTCAAATGGTGGCGGTGGGGTGGGGTGCGGTGGGGGCGCGGGTTGTGGGGCGTGATATGGCCAGGCTTGTAGCAGTGGGGGGGGAGCTGAGGATGCCGGGGCGAACCCTGGGAAATGGTCATTCGACCCCCAAAGGGGTCGCGACCCCCAGGTTGGGAACCGCTGCCCTACAGCACCTTATAGAATTAACACCAAAAAATGATGTCCTTATCATCAGAGGGGATTGGAATGCTAAAGTAGGAAGCCAAAAGATAACCAGAATAACAGGCAAGTTTGGCCTTGGAGTACAAAATGAAGCAGGGCAAAGGCTGACAGAATTTTGTCAAGAGAATACGATGGTCATAGCAAACACTCTTTTCCAACAACCCAAGAGACGACTCTTAACATGGACATCACCAGACGGTCAACACAGAAATCAGATTGACTCTTCAGCCAAAGATGGAGAAGCTCTATACAGTCAGTAAAAACAAGATGACTGTGGCTCAGATCATGAGCTTCTCATTGCAAAATTTAAGCTTAAATTGAAGAAAGTAGGGAAAAGCACTAAGCCACTCAGGTATGAACTAACGCATATCCCTGATGAATATAAGTAGAGGTGACAAATAGATTTAAGTAGTTAGATCTGATAGACAGCGTTCCTGAAGAACTATGGACGGAGGTTTGCAACATCGTACAAGAGGTAGCAACTAAAACCATCCCAAAGAAAAAGAAATGCAAGAAAGCAAAATGGCTATCTGAGGAAGCTTTGCAAATACAGTAGCTGAGGCAAGAAGGGAAGCGAAAGGCAATGTAGAAAGAGAAAGATACACCCAATTGAATGCAGAATTCCAAATAATAGCTAGAAGAGATAAGAATGCCTTCTTGAGTGCAAAGAAATAGAAGAAAACAATAGAATAGGGAGGACCAGAGATCTCTTCAAGAAAATTGGAGATATAAAGGGCACGTTTCATGCAAAGATGGGCATGATAAAGGACCAAAATGGCAGGGACCTAACAGAGGCAGAAGAGATTAAGAAGAGATGGCAAAATTACACAGAAGAACTATACAAGAACGAGCTTAATGTTCCTGATAACCTCAATGGGGTGGTCACTGACCTCAAGCCAGACATCCTAGAATGTGAAGTCAAATGGGCCTTAGGAAATCTGAGCAACAACAAAGCTAGTGGAGATGACAGTATGCTAGCTGAGCTATTCAAAATCTTAAAAGACGAGGCAGTAAAAGTGCTACACTCAATTTGCCAGCAAATTTGGAAAACTCAACAGTGGCCACAGGATTGGAAAAGGTCAGTTTACATTCCAGTTCCAAAGAAAGGCAATGCCAAAGAATGTTCAAACTATCACACCATTGCACTCATATCACATGCTAGTAAAGCTATGCTTAAAATCCTCCAGCAGTATGTGGTTCAAGAACAACCAGAAGTACAGGCAGGATTTCGAAGAGGCAGAGGAACTAGAGATCAAATTGCCAACATACGCTGGATTATGGAGAAAGCTAGGGAGTTTCAGAAAAACATCTACTTCTGCTTCATTGACTATGCTAAAGCCATTGACTGTGTGGATCACAACAAATTGTGGCAAATTCTTAAAGAGATGGGAGTACCAGACCAACTTATTTGTCTCTTGAGAAACCTATATGCCGGTCAAGAAGCAACAGTGAGAACTGAACATGGGACCACTGATTGGTTCAAAATTGGAAAAGCAGTCTAGCAAGGCTGTATACTGTTGCCCTGCCTATTTAATTTATATGCAGAGCACATCATGAGAAAGGTGGAGCTAGATGAATCAAAAGTTGGAATTAAGATTGCCGGGAGAAATATCAACAACCTCAGATATGCAGATGATACCACTCTAATGGCAGAAAGTGAAGAGGCACTAAAGAGCCTATTGATGTGGGTGAAGAAGGAGAGTGCAAAAGTTAGCTTGAAACTCAACGTTAAGAAAACTAAGATCATGGCATCCGGCCCTCTCAATTCCTGGCAAATTGGAAGAAATGGAGGTAGTGACAGATTTTATTTTCCTGGGCTCCAAGATCACCACAGATGGGGACTGCAGCCAAATTAAAAGATGCTTGCTCCTGGGGAGGAAAGCTATGACAAATCTTGACAGCATACTAAAAAGCAGAGACATCACCCTGCCAACGAAAGTGTGTATAGTCAAGGCTATGGTTTTCCCAGTTGCAATGTATGGCTGTGAAAGTTGGACCATAAGAGAGGCTGAGCGCCAAAGAATTGAGGCCTTTGAACTATGGTGCTGGAGAAGACTCCTGCGAATCCTTGGACTGCAAGGCAATGAAACCGATCAGTCCTAGTGGAGATCAACCCTGACTGCTCTTTAGAAGGCCAGATCCTGAAGATGAAACTCAAATACTCTGGCCACCTAATGAGAAGGAAGGACTCACTGGAGAAGAGCCCAAATGCTGGGAAAGATTGAGGGCAAAAGAAGAAAGGGACGACAGAGAATGAAGTGGCTGGCTGGAGTCACTGAAGCAGTAGGTGTGAGCTTAAATGGACTCCAGAGGATGGTAGAGAACAGGAAGGCCTGGAGGAACATTGTACATGGGGTCACGATGGGTCGGACATGACTTCGCAACTAACAACACAATTATTTATTGACTAAAATTTTGTGTGTCTCCCCAAATCAAAGACATTGGGCAGCTGACAATTATATAAAGTCCACATCATCATATGATAAAAAATTAATATGAACAAATATGATGAATAAATAAATGTATTTATGTAGATTAAAAGCCACAGTACAAAACAATTGATAATGAAAAGTAATATCACTGAGCATAATACAATAGTGTACATAATCAAGATTTCCATCACATTCGTTGCTCAATCTGAGATGCAGTTGTCCCCTGATCCCTCACATAGAATTGACCTGTGTAGGTTCTCTGTAGTTGCTGCCCATCATCATCTCTACTATCTTGTCACCCCCCCCAAAAAAATATGGGAGATGAATTGTCCTAAATGCCTGAATCAAGAATTACTTTTGAGTCCACATAGGACAAAGCTTATCCCATAGAGAACCTTGTTCACTTTCTCAGTCCACAGATTCCCAGATGACCTTGCAAGGTTTCAACAATCCCAATTCACCAATGTCTGGCCAGCTGACAGTTGACTATGAATAAGTATGAATTATTTTGTCTGCAAAAGTCACAAAACTATACCTAAATGTAGTTCTTCTGATTCAGATATAGATAACCTTTAACGGTGTCACTAGATAATCTCTGATGATGAGATCCTTACTGCTATAGTGAAGATCTGAATTTGAGCTTAACGCAATTTTATTTTGCTTCTTAAAATTAAGCCTGTTAAATTATAGTTGGGAAAATCCTGATAACCACTAAATGCTAGCAAAGAACTAATGATTTTTTTAATCAGATGTTTATCTGGAGGTAGCTTAGCTTAGTGTCATATCTAATTTTGTTCGTAGGGTCAAAACTGGGCATCCTTCTGGTTTTATGCAAGTTCATTTTCTTGGGATAACACTGAATGTCAGATTAATTAAATTGATTATATTAATGAAATTACAGTAATATTAGGGTTATCATATCCGGGCTGCAAAAATGTATACTGCTAGAGGGCAGAAAAAAGAAAAGTATAATGATTGTGTGGATTTTTTGCCACATGAAATAGTATGCTTAATTAATGTACACAATTTTATTAGGAAAATAGCAGCTGGAAGGAAGTCTGAGTAATATTCAGATCATGGTAGATAAGGAACAAAACTTTAATTTTTGGCTCCCAGTCATGAACTCTACAAAATAATTATCTGGTCTTCCATTACCATTTACGGCATTCCATACAGTATTCTATGTAGATTTCAAGAGAAACCTTTATTGGTACCTAAACAATAACTCACGATGGCAAACGTAACCGACACAGCTTCGTCCTCCTATTTTCCCCATAAGAACCCTGTAAGGTGACTTCTGCTGAGAGAGAGTGACTGGCCCAAGGTCACTCAGCTGGTTTTCTTGGGTAAGGCAGGACTTGAACTCATGGTCTCCTGCTTTCTAGCCTGTTGCCTTAACCAAAATGCACCAAATTGGATCTCTATTATTACTATTATAACTATTTTGATTTGATGCCACCTGATCCCCAAATCTACAACATGTATTCATAATTGCTGGGGACACATAGATTGATATTAGAATAATTAATTTTGTGGAGTGACATACTTTATGAAACCAATGTTATATTTGTTTTTCTTCATAGACCAAAGATACAATACATTGGTTTTAGAAAAAGACAGATGTGCAGGCCATATTTTTTTCCTCTTCTGTACAATCATATCCAATTTTCAGACGCTGCCTAAACAAATTCCTGCAGGTTTTTGGATTTGTAATTGGCTGACAAACCGTACTCAGTGAATAGTCCTTAATGGTGCTACATACACATTGAGAGAAGTAAGCAGTGGGATACCATAAGACTCCATCTTAGGCCCAGTACTCTTCAATATCTTTATAAATGACTTAGTTGAGGGAATAGAAGGGGAACTCATCAAATTTGCAGATGACACTAAGCTAGCAGGAATAGCCAACATCCCAGAAGACAAGCTCAGGATCCAAAATGATCTTGACAGACTTGAACAATGGGCCCTATTCAACAAAATGAAATTAATGTGGAGAAAAGCAAGGTTTTACACCTAGGCAGGAAAAACCAAAGGTACAAGTACAGATTAGGCGAAACCTGGCTCAAAAACAGTAACTGTGAAAGGGACCTTGGAGACTATCACTTAAACATGAGACAGCAGTGTGCAGCAGCAGCTAATACAAAAAAGCTAATACAATTTTTGGTTGTATAAAAGAATCACATGAAGTATTAGTACCACTTTATAAAGCCTTAGTAAGACCACACCTGGAATACTGCATCCAGTTTTGATCACCACATTACCAAAAAGATGTTGAGACTTTGGAAAAAGTGTAAAGAAGAACAACAAAGATTATTAGGGGCCTGAAGACAAAGACATATGAAGAACGGTTGCAGAAATTGGGTATGGCCAGCCTAGAGGAGGGGAAAACTAGGGGGACATGATAGCAGTATTTTAATATTTGAGGAGCTCCACAAAGAAGAGTGGGTCAACTTATTTTCCAAAGCACCAGAGGGCAGGACAAGAAACAATGGATGGAAACTAATCAAGGGGAGAAGCAACCTGGAATTAAGGAGAAACTTCCTAACAGTGAGGGCAATTAACCAGTGGAACAGTTTGCCTTCAGATGTTGTAGGTGTTTCATCACTAGGGGTTTTTAAGAAAAGACTGGACAGCCACCTATCTGTAATTATATAGGGTCTCCTGCTTGAGCAGGGGCTTGGATTAGAAGACCTACAAGGTCCCTTCCCACTCTATTCTGATTGAATATTCTGATTGAGAAGTGATTTGCCATTGCCTCCTTCCGAAGGCTTAGGGAAAGTAAGTAGCTGGCTTTGTATCTAAGGCACCCTAGAACTCATGGTCTCTCTGTTTTTCTGATGCCTGTTCTCACTGTTATTCTTCCTAATGTCAACTCTAGAGGAATTGAAAGGGAAAGGGGGTGTATAGCTAACTACTATTAATAAAGCCTTAGCAATTTTTTATTTGCTGAAAAATTGTATCTAATTTTTGAAGTTGCTCCAAAGTTGATTTGATCGTACACCTTCATTAATGCTGATTTAACTATATAAATGGAAATGAATACACATTCATACTATGCATATTTTTACATAATTAATGGGCTAGTAAACTCATTTAGAAAGGGCACCATTTACAAAACCATATGCCAGAATGTTCATTTGGCCTTGGACAGCAGGCTCTGGAGTGTTGATAAGCATCTTGTGGTCGTTATGACTATGATTCTATGCTGGATGGAAGTTTGCCAACAGTGAATATGCTATGAAGAGGTTTAAAATGTCAGTTGCTTCTTTTTGTGTATTTATACAAAGAACATTTGCAATTTATGAAGCGCCTCAGACAGTTTGGCAAATAATGAGGAGCTCTGGGGAAAAAAAGCAAAGTGAATGTGAATATGTATAATGAAAAGGATCATATATTCTCGAGTCATCCCTTCCTAACCTATGCTTCCATATTCTTATCCATATCTTTTATAGAACATTTAAAAGAGAAACTGGAGGAATATATGGCTCATATTGACAAAGTGAGAATTGTGCGTACCAAGAAGCGGGAAGGACTTATTCGCACCAGATTACTTGGAGCTTCAATAGCTAAAGGAGAAGTATTGACTTTTCTAGATTCACACTGTGAAGTTAATGTGAACTGGCTACCTCCTTTACTAAGTAAGTAGCATAAAGTACCTTAATCTGAATATTAGAATATTTTTGCCATTGTTTCTTTCTTCACCTCTTCTATCACTTTTGAAATAACTATATAAAATGTCAGATAGATAGACACAAAAGGATTCATTGTGCAACCAAATGTTTTGATTTGGGTGTGATTCCTAAAAACAATGTTTACGGATATTAGGATTTGGTAGGTCCATAGCTGAGAGTGGTCATACCTATTCTATGTAGTGAAGATACAAAATTTGAATGGAACTTGTTTTGCAAATACAGTGCTTTCTCCACTTGCATGTAACTACAGCACAACCATTTTCTGGAATATCATTTTTCATTGCACACTTGTGATTTTATCATGATCTCACTTCAATCCATGAAGTAAGATAGACTTCAGCTGTCCTTAGCTCTACTTGTATTAAAGGTTTTTTCCTTCTAATTCTGACACTGTACAAAACATTCCTCAAGCTGTGATTAGGTTTTGTCACTTCTTTCCTTTGAAGGAAATCAGTCACTTGAAACAGGAACAATTGAAGCAGGATAGGGATTGACAATAGAGGCACCAAATTTCAAGGTAGTTTTCTACTGGTCAAAGATGAGAGGAAAGCATTTCCACACAATAATGGGAAACTGCAAAAATGGGGAAACTGCAGAGGCATAAGTAAATCTCTCTGAGACCTAATGCAAACATTCTAGTTGGAGCTGCCAAAGAGAAAAGTTCAGGTGTCAGCCTCTTATTTCAGACCAGCAATTGATGGTGAGCAGGAAAAAGGGAAGCAGGTAATATTGTAACTGCTTCTTCGATACTGTCACTGCAGCAGCAGCAAAATTAAGCGTAATTTCTTCTAACCTTGTCAGTCATACAAGTATATTTTTCCGTCCTGTTCAACTTCCTGTACTCATTGCCTCTGCGTCCTCAATACTCCATTTGGACTCTGAAAGCCTTCTCTAATGTTACATTTACTGACATTAAGGAAAGGCAGAAAGATTCTGTTTTTCTGTAATGCTCAGAAACATTGACTCATGCTTAATAAAAGTAAGTCTGCTGACAGGTCCATGCATTCATAAAGCAAAGCAACAATATATACAATTATTTAAATGCTGGTGAGGCGGAATCCTCATTCAACAAGTTGCACAACCCCAAAACCCAATGCCTGAGATGGTTATGTGGACAGAACAAGTATTTAAATTCTAAAGGCAGACTGTCTCACACCAGAGGTGGGTTGCTACCAGTGGGGCCCACTCTACAGTACCGGTAGCGGCCAGCAGATGGTGCTGTTTGCATGCTCTCGCTCCGTTGCTGTATTTTTGGGCGATTTTGCTTCTGTGCATGCGCGGAAGCAAAATCACGCTGAAATCTTGTGAGGGGACGCGTGCATGCGATTTCAGCGAGATTTCGCTTCCATGCATGCGCAGAAACAAAATTTCACTGAAATCATGCGCTCATGCGTCCCCTCACAAGGTTTCGGCAAGATTTTGCTTCCACGCATGCACAGAAGCAAAATCGCACGAGGGGGTGCGCGCACATAGCGAACACGCACGCGCACCAAACGTGGCGATGCACGCGCAGGGCTCCGGTAGCGAGATAAGTGAGCAACCCACCCCTGTCTCACACCTACCCAAATCTCAAGAAAAATACTGTTTTAAAGGCAGGACCAACAGAGAAGGCATGTTTCCTGAGCTCCACAAGATAATATTGCCTAAACTAAATGATCCAAAGATATCAGATTGTACTAGATGAGAAGATGTCTTTATAAATAGTCACCTGATGAGTCTGACAAAGTCAGCTTAAGAAGCCAATATAACTTGGGATTCATCTGAATACCCTTTATGCCACTAATATTGTGAGATGAAATAAATACCCTAAAATTTTGGAGCTTCTTTTTTGCAAATTAATTTTTGTAGATTAATTCAGACATAAAATAGTATTATGGGTATATAAAAGTGTAATGGACTGGAAAATCCCTGCCTTTCAAGTACTGGGTTACAGTAAAGCCAAATATATTTCAATAACAAGAAGCAGAATTGTCCTTGTGAATATTGTACACAAACCTCAAATGAGCATTTTTCATTCATGTTTCTTTCTGAGCATCCTTGTTGGCTCCTTGTGTGACATATTGGAGACAGCATAGAGCAGCGCAATGACAATGATATACATGGTTTGACTTTGGTGGTCTCACTGGGATGCTTCTCTCTTTGAAGAACTATAATTGCTTCTAATCATTGTGCAAGTGCTTCAAGCCCAGACAAGACTGAGCCTGGATGCAGATATGAAAACTGAAATGCTTCTAGGGCCGTGGAGACTTGCCTAAGCAATCTTCCGACTAAAAAAATAGTAAAGCAGAGGAAGAGGAAAGAAGTCCAAGGGCTTTTTTTGGGGGGGGGGGGAAGGTGATAAATGGCTTGATTGCCTTGCTGTTTTTGTATTTTCTGTTTTCATATTTCAGACCAGATTGCACTGAACCATAAAACTATTGTATGTCCCATGATCGATGTCATTGACCACAATCACTTTGGGTATGAGGCACAAGCAGGGGATGCCATGCGTGGAGCCTTTGACTGGGAAATGTATTACAAAAGAATACCAATTCCACCGGAGCTCCAAAGGACTGATCCCAGTGACCCTTTTGAGTAAGTAGTCATTGCCCTGAGCATGAAAATGAAACACTACAGATGATGGGACCTTGGAGCAAATTAGGCTCAGATTGTAGAGTTTTATTAAAACTAGTAACATGCAGGAGCCATGGAGAGAAAAATCAAAGGGTGGATGAAGGGATCCATAGGTATGCCTCTAGCACTGTAGTTTGATCAGGAAGAAATCTGGTTATCCAAAGGCTCTTTGTCATTAACAGGAGAAAAAATAGTAGATAATGGGGGGGAAATTTATCTGTGTTGATTCCTATTACACAAAATAGTGTTTGCTAGAGATTAACGCAACAGGTAATCAAACTTCAGTTTGCTCTCATCTAGCTAAGGCATTACTATTGATTGTGTTGCTATTATATACATCTTGTTATTATTTATTTATTTATTTGTGACCCACGTTTATTATTTTTACAAATAACTCAAAGCAGCAAACATATCCAACACACTTTCTTGCTCGTAGTTTAGCCATAACAACCTTGTCAGGGGCGGCGGGGTTTGGGATGAGAGAGAGTGACTGGCTTAAGCTCAGCAATTTTTCATAGCTAAGATAGGACTTGAATTCATGATCTTCCACTGGTAGACAAAACTGGCTCAGGTAATACACAACTGATTGTGAATAAGTTCAAATAAGCCAACATTTTATCACTAATACTGCATGGTTCACAATAAATCTCTCCCTAGTCTTCACAAAGTCAACTCCCTTTTTTATTGATTTTTTTTGTCTATATTGTAAAACAGAATTTATGCTCATCTGCCAACAAAACTAAAATCAATGGCAGTGGAGGAAAGAAACTGGAGTTTTTGATTAGTAGTTAGAATAACAGAATAGCAGAGTTGGAAGGGACCTTGGAGGTCTTCTAGTCCAACCCCCTGCTCAGGCAGGAAACCCTATACCATTTCAGACAAATGGCTGTCCAATCTATTCTTAAAAATTTCCAGTGTTGGAGCATTCACAACTTCTGGAGAAAAGTCGTTTCACTAATTAATTGCTCTAAATGATAGGAAATTTCTCAATTCTAGATTGTATTCTGGAAACAGTGTAATTGAACTGTTACATTCATGATAATTGTACAGTACATTTGTAAAACTTAAAATAAAAATTATATCTGTATGGCTTGCACTGGGATGGGTTCTGGTTTTCTTTGCTGCCGGTTCGCTCAACGCTGCTAAAAAAAACCAGCTTCTGCGTGTGCGCAGAAACAAAAAACAAGAGAGGCAGTTCGGGGGCGTGGCAGGCCTGGGTCGCTGCCAGTTCCAGCGACCCAGGCTGCCAAGTTACTACCGGTTCCATAGAACCGGTCCGAACCAAGAGCATGCCAGAGCAGCATGCTGCTCTGGCTTGCACGAGTAGCATGCTGCAGACTGTAGCAAAGTCTTTGCACAGAAAGGGCGTTGTTCTTACCTGAACGCCTCTTCTCGTAGGGCGGAGCTAGCCTCCAAGATTGGGATGATACAATCCAACAGCCAATCAGGACTGAGTCAGACTTATAAAAACTGTCCTCCTGATGTGCACCCCCTCTTGAGACGAAGGACGAAGTCAGACCCAATGTGTTAACCCAACCGAACTTTATTCAACAGGTAACCAAACACACCACAACCCCCAACAACAGGGAGGGACTTGGAGGCTAGCTCCGCCCTACGAGAAGAGGCGTTCAGGTAAGAACAACGCCCTTTCTCCATAGTGGGCGGAGCTAGCCTCCAAGATTGGGACATGCCAAAGCAGTAATCCCATCGGGAGGGAGTCAATTGAACTCATCTAACCCAGACGATGAAACCACCGTCTGCAACACCCGACGCCCAAAAGCTGTGTCTCTAGCCGCAAAGGCGTCCATCCTGTAATGTCGTACAAACGGCAACGGCGACGACCACGTCGCCGCCTGACACACCTCCTCAATCGAAGCGCTGGTGGCCCACGCCTTCGTAGTAGCCGCACTACGTGTGGAATGCGCCGTAAGACCGTCCGGTCTGGAGAGACCCCGTTGGTCGTAAGCGGAGGTGATGACCGCGCGTATCCAGCGCCCAATCATCGCAGAGGAGGCCTTTCTGCCCGCCGACGTGGAAGAAAACCCCACGAATAGAGCTTCAGAGCGACGAAATGTTGCTGTACGGGCCTTATAGATCTCGACGGCCCATTGGACATCCAGTGATACCCCCAACGTATCCCCCCATTGAGACTCCGGAAACGCCGGCAAAATCAGCTCCTGAGCTCTGTGGAAATACGTGTTGACCTTAGGGGAGAACACCGGATCGAGTCGCAGTACGACCCTGTCCGGGTAAAAGATACACAAATCCGGTCACACCAACAGGGCCGCCAATTCAGAAATACGGCGAGCCGACGTAATGGCGACAAGAAATGCCACCTTCAAGGTAAGTAGTCCTAGCGACACTGTAGCCAGCGGCTCATACGGATCCGCGGTGAGAGACTGCAGCACCATCTGCAAATCCCACATCGGGTAGCGGTGGACTACAGGCGGCGAAATGTTGGCTGCCGCCTTGAGAAAACGCCGGATCAACGGGTGTGCCGAGAGTTGCTCGATCCCTGAACAGGAAAGCACTGTCGAAAGCGCCGCCATCTGGCGCCGTAAGGTATTGGGCGCCAAGCTTTTGTCCAGTCCGGCTTGTAAAAACTTCAGGACGTTGATGATGGAGAGGTCGAGGGGACAAACGGTCGTCACCGAACACCACTCACAGAAGGTCTTCCACGTGGAAGCGTATATTCAGGCCGTAGAATCCCTGCGGGAGGACAACAACATCCTAATTATGTTCTCTGGGACCCCTCGGTGTTGCAGAGGGCGCCGCTCAAGTGCCAGACGGTCAGTTGGAACCACGACGGGTCCGGATGTCGCACTGACCCCTGGGAGAGCGACCACTCTGTCGGCGGGATCCGCCAGGGCGGACTGATGGACAGAGATCTGAGGTCTGCAAACCACGGACGCCTCGGCCAGTGGGGCGCCAATAGGAGCATCTCTGCCTCCTCCTCCAATAGCTTGCAGATGACCCGAGGGATCAGGGGAAGCGGCGGGAAGGCGTATAGTAGGCCCCGCGGCCACGGGCAGCGCAGCGCATCCACCCCTTCTGCCCCGTATGACCAGTAGCGGGTGAAGTAACGCGGGAGCTGTGCGTTCTGCAGAGTGGCGAAGAGGTCGATCACTGGGCGGCCGAAGCGTTCCATGAGGTCCCGGAACAGATCTCGATGGAGGCTCCACTCCGCCTGATCCACCTCGTGTCGACTGAGCCAGTCCGCCGTGTGGTTCGATACCCCTGAGATATGTTCTGCCCGAACGGAGCGTAGATGCCTCTCCGCCCAGAGGCCCAAGGCCATGGCTTCTGCCATCAAAGGGCGAGAAACCATGCCCTCCTGCCGGTTGACATGAGCCTTCGCTGTGATGTTGTCTGTCATCACCAGTACATTCTGACCTGATACGACGTGTTGGAAACGCTGGAGGGCCAGGAATATCACCTTCAATTCTAAGTGGTTGATGGTAAGGGCCGCTTCCTCCCGTGACCACGTGCCCTGGGTCACCTGCGACAGCATGTGCGCCCCCCAGCCGTGAAGGCTGGCGTCGGTAGTCACCGTCACTCGGACGGGTTCCAGGAAAGGCCCGCCCTTGGAAATCGCCGGGGAGCGCCACCAGTGGAGGGATTGGCGGACAGTCTCCGTCAGACATACCTTGATCCGAGAGTTGCTCTGGTGTTTGCGCTGAAAAGGCAACATAAACCATTGTAGCTCTCGGGAGTGCAGCTGTGCCCAGGGTGTAATGTGAATGGCCGACACCATCTTCCCCAGGAGGGAGGACAGCAGGTTCAATGGAACTTGGCGGAGTTCCAGGACCTGTTGAACCAACTCGACCAAGCCGTCCTGCCGTTCCTGGGAAAGATATACCCTGCACTCCCGAGAGTCGATAACCGCCCCCAAATGTGTAATCCTGGTCGAGGGCCGCAGCTGGCTCTTCTCAAAATTAACCGAGAAGCCATGGTCCCCCAGCGCTTCCAGAGTAACCTGGATGTCAACCTGTGCCTGTGATTCTGAAGCCGATTGGAGAAGAATGTTGTCCAAGTAACACTGGAGTCTAATTGGCCGAGACCGCCAAGACCTTGGTGAAGACCCGGGGGGCGGACGACAGCCCGAATGGTAGGGCGGTGTACTGATAGTGGTCGTTTAGGTAACAAAACCATAGAAACTTTTGATGAACAGGCCGGATAGGGATATGGAGGTAGGCCTCCATGAGGCCTATAGACGCCATGAGATCCCCCTCCCGTATCCCACCAAGAATGGACTGCAACGTGTGCATTTTGAACTTCTTGTATTTCAGATGTTTATTGAGACGCTTAAGGTTTAGGACAGCTCTCCACCCTCCTGAGGACTTTTCCATGAGAAACAATATGGAATAGAAGCCCTGAACCCACTGGTCCTCCGGCACCCGTTTGATGGCATCAATGTCTAGAAGGTGCTGGATGGCGGCCAACATGAGTGACCGTTGCCAGGGATTTGAGGACTGGGGGCACCTCAGGAAGAATCCCGGGGGGGTGGAGATGAAATCCAGGGCGAGACCAGATGTTATGGTCTCGCGAACCCAAGCATCGGTGGTAGTGTCCTCCCATCGCCTGGCAAAGAAGCGCAGGCGACCCCCAATGGGAGGACCGGGTTCATCTATTTGTAGCGGCAGTAGGGGCGACCACCTGCCCCCCGAAAAGGCCGCTTGTTGGTATCCCTGCGCCTGTCTTGGCCCTGGTTCTGCCTCCCCCATACTAGCTCCTCCCCCGATTATAAGAGGGCGCGCGGTAAGGTCTCCGGGGGAAGGAAGGGGTGGTGGTGGGTGCCGCAGGTGTGGAAGACTTATTCTGCCCCTTGTGCGTGCAGTTGGGCAGGATCTTCCTCTTATCCTTGTCTTCCACCAAGTACGGCTCCAACGCATCACCGAAGAGCGACTGACCCTTGATCGGCGCGATAGCAAGGCGCCACTTGTGGCGGGTGTCCGCCGGCCAGCTGCGCAACCAGTGCATGCGACGAGCCACAATTGTGGACCCCATGGCTCTGGCCGCAAACCGCGTTGCTTGCAGGGTAGCGTCCGACGTAAATTGCGAGGCCGCCATTAATTTATTGATATCTTGTCTGGCCCGGACCTCCGTCGATGGTAGGTGGTCCTGTAGAAGATTGAGCCACCGAATAGACGTGCGGCAAAAAAATGAGGCCGTTGCCGAGGCCTTGAGCGCCCATGCCGCCACCTGATGCGCCCGTTGCAACGCCTGGTCCGTTCGTCTATCCTCCGGCCGGAGGAGCTCCTCTGAGTCGCCGGGCATCTGCGCCGTGGTATACAGGGCCTTGATGGGCGGATCCACCGGAGGCACGGGAAGATGTTGCGCTAGAGCTTGCACCACATTGAAGTACCTCTTATCGAGGGTAGAAGGTAGAGCCCCGCCCTGAGGGGCCTGCCACTCTTTGAGGACCGAGTCCACAAACAGCTTGGGAGCAGGGATCACCTCAGCTTGTGACGTGGCCTCCTCGAAGAGGGGATCCACCTCCTCCGGTAGTTTCGGGTCCACGACCTTGGCCGCCGCCTTGGCCTTGTGGAGAAGGGATTTAAACAACCCCGGATTGAAGAGCCCCGTGGTGACCGGAGCCTCAGGAGCAGCGTCCTCGTCTGAAGACAGGTCCAGGTCTGGTGCCTGCTCATCCTTGTCTCTGACCGAGGTGGGGGACCCCAATGGTGAAATGTCCTCAGACGCTGTGACCAGCCGGGTCGAAGGGGTCTGCAGGCTGCCCTTTGGCGTGGACGTGGAGGGTGCCGCCCTCTGCAACCCCGCTGCAATGCCCCTCTCAATGGCTGCCTCAATCATGGCCTGGACCTCCGGGCTGTTAAACTGAGCCGCCGCTGAGGGAGGCTGTCTTGCCGGGGTGGCTTCCCGCTGAGGTCCGGGGTCCTCCCATATGTCCCCCTCCCCTAGACGCAGATTGGGGTTGTCTAGGGAGAGTGCCCCCGACGACTGTCTGGAGCGGACTGGGGGTATCGCCTCTGCCTCCTTGGAAGAGCGAGGCACTGGGACCACTATAGAAGGAGGTGGCTGGGGTGGGCTAGGCTTGGGTGGTGCCACCGCCCTCTGCCGGTCCTCCGACCCCCTGGAGCGAGAGGAGCCCCTGGAGCGGTCCGCGGGGGCGCGCACTGGAGAGCGATCCCTGCGGCTTGGCGAGGGCGCGCTGGATGCTTTGCCCCTGCCCTCCTTTTCAGAGCCATCCCTGGAGGATTTGGAACGGCTCTTCCTGGATTTGGCTTGCTTATCTGCCATCATCAATGTGCTTGGCAGTGGGACGCAAGACCAAAGGCTCTGGGCCGTGAGGGCGCGGACGGGAGCCCAGCTGGTAGTCGGGAACACCGGCGCCGGCTAAGGGAATCCCTGCAATGCGGCTGCGTGAGCTCAGCTGGCTTGCTAGGGAGGGAGTTCCCCCGGCGATGACGAGCCGGTGACGTCGGAGTCGGCAGCTGATGGGCGGGGCCTGCCGATGCGCCTGCGCAGCTCAGAATCGAGTCGGGTGGCGAAGAGAGCACACGGCGTCCTCCGGCTGACAGTTGGCGCCAAGATGGCTGCCGGCGCAAACTCTGGCGATGATCTTCTTCTGACAGGCCGAGTCTAGATGGCCCGATGCCCCGCCACCACCGTCGAAGGCCGCTCCAGTCCACGCGATCCCCTCGACGCTCCCGGCCACCTCGATACTCGGGAAGTAGGCAAGTTCGCTCCGGCCGCTGAAGCGCGAGGCTTTTAGCGGGATGCCGACACCGGGAGCGAGTTTGGAAAGGCAAGTGGCACAGGCCACCCTGGGTGCCGGCCACGAAGCGCAGGGCTTTTGTGACCCTCCTTGGTCTGAAGGCACCCCAGGCCCAGGGAATCGCTGTCAGGCCAGCCACCTGAGGTGGCGAATTTGGCCAGGGGAGGCCGAAACCGACCCACCACCTTATTATTCCCCCCCACGCACAGATGTTGTAGCAGGTGTCAATGGGGGGAATCAGACTCACTTCAAATTCCAGACGAATTAACACTCAATAAGAAATACAGATAGAAACCTCAAGGTTGGGAACACAATCCTGTAGCCAAGGACTGAGTCGAAAGAGGGGGTGCACATCAGGAGGACAGTTTTTATAAGTCTGACTCAGTCCTGATTGGCTGTTGGATTGTATCATTCCAATCTTGGAGGCTAGCTCCGCCCACTATGGAGAAAGGAATATCCAGATATTGTTTTAGGGATTTTAACAGAGCTAATCTCACTCATGAATTACCCAGATATACTTAGCATGTCGTGTTGTGGCCCGCCAGCAGCCCGTGCAGCTGGTAGCAGATCCCGTCCGAGAAGAGGCCGATATGGTGATGCGCCAACAGCCTGTGCAGCTGGCACCCGAGTCGGAGAGTGAAGAGGCTGGTGAGGACTCGGTGCCAGAGGCAGAGATTCAGCCAGGGCCTTCAGAACCTCCAGCACTTCACATCAGTGATGAGGAAGAAGAGGCTCCCCCTTTTCTTAATGCACAGGCATGCAGAGCTGTCAAAAGGCAGGAATGGTTCCTTAGGAGGAGGTCGCCTCGGGAGTAAGGCTTGGGACTAATTGGCCACTCCCCTAGCCTATTTAAGGGATGACAGCAAAAACTCTGCAGGAAACAACGTTTGTTCGTTCATGTGCCTTCGTGTTCTGAAAATGTCTGCTCAGCTTATCTGTTTTGGCATTCTTCCTGTGGACTGCTTCTAGGCATTTTGCCAACCCTTGTAAACTTCTTGAGATATCCAAGACTATTTGCTTAGACTTAATTTATGACTTTATGGACTTCTGCTAGCTGTTAATGCAGTTTAATTAACAGCTGGTTTTTCAAGAAAAGACTGATTTAACCTGTGTCAACTACTAAGCAAGCTTATTAGTAGTCGTTAATTGAGTAAACATTGGTTTGAACAAACTGTGTGTGTGCTATGTTCTTTCTGATCCGTAGCTGGGGCAGAACATGTCAGCTGTCTCACTAGAGGCAAGAACATATTGGATCACTGCTAGTCCATGTTAAAAGGTACTTACCACTGTCTTTCTTGGGCAGCCATAGGTCCCTCTCATCACTTTATGATCCATCTTATCTCCACCTAGAGGCAGAAACTTAAAAGTACAAAGCCTGTGGTAAGAACAGTGAAGAGCTGTACTGAGAAGGCAAAGTAAAAGATACAGGTTGCTCCAATTTCATGGACTGGAGTATTTTTGAAGCTGCTTCAACGTACTTAGATGAATTTACTGAGACTGTGACATCATATGTTAGCGTTGTGAGGACAAAAGATTTGTGTATATATAACAACAATAAGCCTTGGTTTATAGCTAAGCTCAAGCAGCTTTGTTGTGCCAAAAAGGAGGCCTACAGGAAAGAAGGTAGGATCTTGTACAATCAAACCAGGAATATCAACAAGGGAAATCAGGGTAGCAAAGAGAAGCCACTCTGAAAAATCCGTTCTCAGCAGAAGTAGTATTCAGCAGGTTCTGACCAGTTCTGGAGAACCGGTAGAGGAAATTTTGAGTAGTTTGGAGAACCAGTAAATACCACCTCTGACTGGCCCTGCCCCATCTATTCTCTGTCTTCCGAGTCCAGCTGATCGGGAGGAAATGGGGATTATGCAGTAACCTTCCCCTGGAATGGGGTGGGAATGGAGATTTTACAGTATCCTTCCCCTGCCACGCCCACCAAGCCACGCCCACAGAACCGGTAGTAAAAAAATATATTGAATCCCACCACTGGTTCTCAGCTAATGAATCTGCAACTGTGTGGAGAAGCCTGAAGAACATCATTAGCTACAGCAGACCTCCCTCCATTCCTGAAGAGAATTGTCAACTGCAGATGACCTGAATGTGTTCTGCTGTAAGTCTGAGAGGAGAACACTGTCATTTACTGTTACTTATACCACTTCAAATACACCAACAGTAGCCAATTTTCTTACACCTATTTCTGTTCCTCTGGGCCCCCACACCTCTGATTATCTTTGAAAAAGATTTGTGAATCTGTTTCATAGACAAAAGGTCTATGACAGTGATGGCGAACCTTTTTTTCCTCGGGTGCCGAAATAGTGCGTGCACGCGCTATCGCACGCATGTGCGTGCCCACACCCATAATTCAAAGCTCCCCACTCGCCCCACCCTCCTGCGCATGCGTGCTCGACCCTCCCCCACTCCCCCATTTCCCAACTTCCAGTAGGCCCATTTTTCGCCCTCCCCAGGCTCCAGAGGCTTTCTTGGAGCTTGGGGAGGGTGAAAATGCTCCCCCCGCCACCCCGGAGGCCCTCCGGAGGCTGAAATCGTCCTCCCAGAGCCTCCGTGCGAGCCAAAAATCAGCTGGCGGGCACGCACATGCACACTGGAGCTGCGCTAGGGCAACGGCTCGCGTGCCGGCAGATATGGCTCTGCGTGCCACCTGTGGCACCCGTGCCATAGGTTCGCCATCACTGGTCTATGAAAAGCACCAGGCTCAGACAGAGTGACTCCTTGCTTGAAAACCTGTGCTGAACAACTGGCCTCCATCTTCACATGATTTTTTAATAAATCACTGTGTTGTGTCCCTCCTTGCTTCAAATGCTCTGCCATCATTCTGGTTTCTAAGAAATCCTCCATCAGGAAGCTGAATGAATACAGGCCTGTTGCTCTTAGTTCTGAAGACCTTCGAGACCTTAGTATGGATAATTAGGACTGCAAAAAGAACAGTTGTAACCATCCTGTCTCCTATAGAAGGCCTGGATATTGCACAGGTCAAGAGAATATATCTGCAGACCCCTAACATCCTGGACATAAACTGTTTTCAACTCCTCGTCTCAGGACGATTCTGTAGGGCACTGCATGACAAAACAACTAGACACAGAAATAGTTTTTTCCCCTTGTGCCATCATTCTGCTGAAGACTTAGTTCTCATAATGCTGTCTAAAGTCTATGTGTATTTACCCATGTAGTATGGCTGTAGTATTTTAATCCTTATATTATCTTCTTTACTCCAGTCTCTTATTGGTATTATTATTATGATTATCATTACATTCTATTGCTTTGCATGTACACTCAGAGTTTGCACCAGAGACAAACTCCTTGTGTCTAATTACACTTGGCCAAATAAAGTATTCAATTCAGTGTGTGTGTGAGAGAGAGGGAGGGAGGGAGGAGGAGAGGGAGAGAGTATCAGATGTTCAGACTGGATTTGGCATTTTTATCCACGTATCAAGTCCTTCCCAAGGACCTGGGAGGTAGATGTGGATGTTTGATGATGCTAGAGGTATTATCCCAGGATGTAGGCCAGTGATGGCGAACCTTTTTTTCCTCGGGTGCCGAAATAGTGCGCACGCACGCTATCTTACGTGCGTGCGTGCCCACAACCGTAATTCCAAGTTCCCCACTTGCCCCACCCCCCTGTGCATGTGTGCGCGACCCCCCCCCACTCCCCCATTTTTCGACTTCCAGTGGGCCTGGGAGGCCTGTTTTTTGCCCTCCCCAGGCTCCAGAGGCTTTCTTGGAGCTTGGGGAGGGCAAAAAAAGTTATCCCTGCCACCCCGGAGGTCCTCCAGAGGCTGAAATCACCCTCCCAGAGCCTCCGCACGAGCCAAAAATTAGCTGGTGGGCACGCACATGCGCACAGGAGCTGAGCTAGGGCAACGGCTCGCGTGCCGGCAGATATGGCTCCGCGTGCCACCTGTGGCACCCGTGCCATAGGTTCGCCATCACTGATGTAGGCTGTTCCAAGTAAAGCTGCCTTTTGCAATTGACTGGTGCTGAATTTGTCAATGTTGTTTAAGTGCTGCTCCATTTGTTTTGGGATTTCATGCAAGGTGCCTGTGATTCTTTGTATTTCCTTTGCTTTCTTTTGCCACAGGCATGTGTGTACTGTATATGTCTGTGTGTGTGTGATTTTTGTTTTTTGTTTTAATATAATTCTAGCTAAGTAGGATTTTCATTCTAAGCACAGTATAGAAATCCTACATACACAGTATGACAACCAGTCCCTTCCCTTCCGGAAATTGAAATTACTCCTACCACCACCTCAGTTTTACAGTTAGGTTAATACATATCAAACAAAATACTAAGTCTGAAGTAGAGCAATAATCTTTCAAAAAGTCTGAATACTTTTCAGAATAGGCCCATATTATTATATGTATTCCAAACAGATTTTATTTAAGAATCTGTTCTGAAATTTCTACAGTGTTGCCAAAAGCATCCATTTCTAATTTGGTACTTTCCAAGTACATTTCCTCTCATTCCAAGTCAATGTAATTCAAAATATATGGAGAAGGCTTGTTTTTGGGAAGTCTGGCCTATGAAATCCTTTATTTTTCTTGACAGGACTTCCCGTTTAGTAAGAGAGAGATTTCCCCACTCACTGAATTAAGAATTGATACAGAATAGGTGTTTGCCATATAAACAGAAACATGTAATCATTTTTGCAAGGATCCATATCATGGTTTTGTTTTGTTTTCTGGTAGTGTTTCAACATTTGTACATTCTTGCTGATCATAATCAGACTTTTTCACCCAAGCAGTTTTGTTAGAGGTTCAAGAAATATTATTCAGAAGAGGGAATTTCTTATTGACAAAAAATAATGATTTTCTTCCTGTTGATAGTTGCTGAAGCTTTTATTATTTAAAATACATTTGTTTCACAGGGAATGTAAATCTTGCCTGCTTGTCTGCCTGGATTCAGGGTTTTTTTGTCCCTTTAATTTGTGTGCCTTGGGGAGGAGTTAATTATTAGACTCTCTGATTAAAATATAATATAAATGTGTACACTAAATAATTGTATCCAAATTAGTATATACTAGACAACCTGAGCCGAGATGGCACAGCGGTTAGAGAGCAGTACTGCAGGCTATTTTAGCTGACTGTGATCATTTGAGTTCAGTTGTTCAAATCTCACCGGCTCAGGGTTGACTCAGCCTTCCATCTTTCCGAGGTAGGTAAAATGAGGACCCAGATTGTTGGGGGCAATGTAAATATATACATTGCTTAATGGTATAAACCACTTAGAGAGTGCTTGCACTATGAGGCGGTATATAAATCTCACTAATAAATAAATAAACCTATGACCAATTGGGTTATCGTTTTAGAGAGATGACCTAAAAAGAGAAATAGAATGACAAATATTGTTATGTTACTTTGCAGCTTATAGCAGTTTCCTATTGAATGATATGCTTTGACAAACACTTGATTTTGGGGAATTGGGACATTTTTCTTACCCTTAAATAGCAATTGCTACTTAGTGTGGTATTTCCAGCCACATTATCATTCAAATTTCAGGCTGTTTCTTGATTACTGCCCACCACAAAGATAGTGAATTGGTTTTCTCCTTTTCTTGTAAACTGGAAATACTGCAGAAGAAAACCAAGAGTGCATTTGGATATTTGTTGTTCAAGCTACATTCTTCCCCATATTAGGATGTAAAAATACGCAGACATGTAGAAAAGTTCACCTCTCAAAGAATTGTGTCATCTCTTTTTGCAACCTGCCAGATTCTTTGCTTACTCAACAGTTTTACCTTTCTAAATCCTAAACCAATCAGGCCACAGTTTTTCAAGATTGATCCAAGAGTCAGTTGGTCACACCTTTAAAGTAGACCAAGTGCCCAAAAATAATGTTTTCAAAATTAACTGAAAACAGTTACACTTTTCTACACTTTTCTCTTTCTGTATGCCTGAAAAAGTAACTCAAGTTAATTCTGGGGGAAAAATTACCCAACTTTATGACCACTTTCTTGAAGATTATGCAATATTCTATGCAGCAAGCTACCCTTTGAGATCTCTTTACGCACTCTGGCAGCTTTCAGAACTTCTGGAGAATTTCTTTTACTATCTTTTAAAATCTTACCTTCTTTACAAGATTTTTAGAAAGAAAAAATATATGAATGAAGGTGTAGGAGAAATTAGGGTTGTAAATACAGAATGATAAAGGTGGACTATTTTCTCTTCCCACCGACTCTAACAAAATTCTATGAATGAGTAAATAATTACATAATAAGAGCTTCATCTGGATGAAGCCTAAATATTACATATTGCTATTTCATTCAAGCGTTGTAAGCAGGATATTAACCATTTTGTATGTCTGGCAACTTTGTGAAGATTCAGTTTGCAATTCTGATTCCTGGAAATCAATAAAACTAATCGAGGAATAGATCTGCACTGGACTGGACTTTTAAACAATACAAATACCTTGCCATTTAGTAAATTTGATGTGTCTGATAATTACATACATTGGGATTACTTCTCAGTGTCAGGGCATATTCAGGCTTTCTAGAAGAGTATTAAGACCCGGTTCTGTCAAGTAGCATAGGGATCCAAGAGTGATATGCAGCCCTGGGAGTGGTTGATATCTTGAGGATGTTTTCTTCATCTTTTTAACTTTGTCTATTTCTGTAGCATTTTATGATTTTTTTTTACTTGCTGAGAGTCACTTAAATGAGCGATGTATGAATCTGATTAATAAATAATAAATGAATATAATATATGTATTTGTTTATTTGAAGCATTTAAAATTATTTATAGATAGAATTGATAGATAGCATTGATAGATAGTAGAAGAGAGGTTTCAGCAGAAACAAAGATTTCTAAATCTCTACAATATAAGTGTGACCTTCTCTCTTCAGAGAAAAGACTGGTGGGTTAGGAAAAACATAGAAGTTTTCTGCAGTTTCGGTTTCTGATAATACAGCACATGGTTCTATATGCTTTTCACTTTTCTAAATAACAAATAGATTGCTTCTTTCCAGAGCTGTCAATTTGGTGCTCCATTCCATTGACTTGAAACCATATTTGAGCATACTTTTGTCTGTCATGCAGTTGGTATCAAATCAGGTCATTGCATGTATTCAATGATCAATTTTATGTATGCCAAAGCAGTACACTTAAATGGTAGTATCCTGTGATAAATATTAGTCTGTTATCTAACCATTACTGATAGAACTTCATTTTCCTGCACTAGATAGCTAAATTGTCAGGCGCAAAAGACCAGATCCACACATGTAGGTTCACGTAAACTGATTTATTGCTGAACAGCCTATCCACAGGAAACTTCTCAACTAAAAACATCTGCTCAGAATTAGATAAGGGACCACAAAAGCCAAAGGATGATTGGACTTAGTCTACTTGTGACTCTGTAGGGATTCCAGATGGATCCCTCTTTCAAACTTCACTCCCATGTTCTGCTACTCCTCCTACAAAATAGATAGATGAAAATTAACGATAGCCAAGTACTGTTTTCAGTTTATTTGAACCAAAGTACCTATCTAGCTACTGATCTTCAAATGGCACTAATAGAAATTATTCTCCAATTGGGGTGAAAAAACAATTTGGGGAGTCTAATATACCGACAGCATTGAATGGCTCCATTGAATTTTGGAATTCTGTTATTGTGAATAAATTGGTTATTGTTTGATTGCTTTAGATCAAGTTGCCTTATTAAAAGTTTGCCTTCTGATTCTAGGATTATACTATTTTTGGCTCCAAGTAGGCTTCTTGCTCCCTGAGAGAACCCTGTCAGACTTTTCCAGGGCTTAGGGGCCCTACTGGAAAAGCAAGTAGGAGCTATGGACAAGTAGCTCTTTGTCCAATTTGAGTTGGTATGTCAATTGCAACTCTACTTAGAACAAGATACTCTAAAGGCAGTTATACTTGTAGCCTAGTTATCTTCCATATGAAATACTATAAGTACGAAGCACTGCCGTGGAGAACACTTCAACTGGTCCATATGCTTACAGGAAAGTGTAGTTAATGTCATGTAATATCTTTGTGGTAAGTGCTGCACTGTCTACTGGTATATTTCCATATGCAATTAAGTGTGGGTTACTATCTATACAGCCCTATATGATTCAGGGAAGGGGTACCTATAAAACATCTTTTTTCAGATTACTTCTGTCTGTCTCAACTGAATGCATTGCTAAAAGTCTCCATTAAATTCTCACTCTCATTACAGTGAGAACTGAGATGAAAGTGGGTATTCCCTAAGGAAGCTCCCTTCCTATGGAATAGCCTGTCCTTTTAGGCCAAAATGGCTCCTACTTCTGCATTGGCTTCATGATTTTGCTGTTTGACTACTCTTTAGAGTCTTTTTAAGATTTAGGCAATTTAGAGATTAATAAAATAAATGCATTACTTTGAGTACTTTTACTTTAAAATTGAAAAAAACCTACAGACTGTTATTTGAGTTAAAATATTTTATGCTAAAATATGAGGGAAATAAAATCAGTAACATAAGGTCAGCTTGCCTGTTGCCTTGGGCAACCAATTCCATATGTCAACAGAATACTGATTTAAGTGCCTTGACTTCAAAATTTGAAGAAGAAGAAGAAAATGAACATATTCCAATGGAGAAAATATAATTTGTTTTCCTCTTTTAAAGAATGGTAAATTGCCTTCTTTAAAAGGTTTTAAATAAGCCTGCCAAGAACTCCAGTACTTTTCCTTTTTTTTTTTTTGCTAAATATAAGTGAGAAAAAATATTTTCAAAATGGTTAGGTCAGAATTATTTCTATGCATTTACCTATTTAATTGCTCTGGTTTGGATTTTGAGATAAATTGATTTATAAAGGAAAAAATATACAGAAAGATTTCCTGTTCTCTGCTTTCCCTAGCAGTTATCCTTAACTTGAAAAGTCCTTTTTTTGGAGAAAGATTGAAAAATGTCGTGATCTGCAAATTGACGTTGAGCGATTATGGAGGAAGAAGTCAATGGTTGTACCAATAGTAATAGGAACCTTTGAACCCAAAGGGCTGCCTAAGATACATGAGAATTTTTAACTTATTAGACCTGAATATTTTGACTTTGCAAAAGAACAGTCTACTCAGAATGCCCTATATACTCAGACATGATGGGAAACTACTGTGACATTATAACAATTATAGCAATTACAGTCTGAGTAGACTTGGGAGTTGTGGCAGCCCTGAGATAGAATAGAATAGAATAGAATTCTTTATTGGCCAAGTGTGATTAGACACACAAGGAATTTGTCTTTGGTGCATATGCTCTCAGTGTACATAAAAGAAAAGATACATTTGTCAAGAATCATGAGATACAACACTTAATGATTGTCATAGGGCAGTGATGGCGAACCTATGGCACACGTGCCACAGGTGGCACGTGGAGCCATATCTGAGGGCACACGAGGCATTGCCCTATGTCAGCTCTAGTGCGCATGCATGCGCTGGCCAGCTGATTTTTGGCCTTTCGGTCGTTTTTGCTCTCCTCAGGCTTCAGGAAAGCCTCCTGAACCCTGGGGATGGCGAAAAACGGCCCAATGGGCCAACCGGAAGTTCATTTCCGAACTTCCGGTTGGCCCATTTGGCCGTTTTTCAGTATCCCCAGGCTTTATGAGGCTTCCCTGAACCCTGGGGATGGCAAAAACGGGCCAACCGGAAGTTCGTTTCCAAACTTCAGGTTGGCCATTGGGCCATTTTTCACTCTCCCCAGGCTTCAGGAGGCTTTTCTGAACCCTGGGGAGAGCGATAAACAGCCCAACAGGCCTACTGGAAGTCCGGAGGCTTCAATGAGGCCTGTGTGCATGTGCAGGGGGCAGCACTGGGGGTTGTGCGCATGCACGGGGGGCAGTGAGGGCACGGGGGGAGGGCATTGTATTATGGGTATGGGCTTGTGCACGTGCGCTATCCCACATGCACCTTTTGGCACCCGAGCCAAAAAAGGTTTGCCATCACTGTCATAGGGTATCATAGGATACCCACCCCAATCTGGTTTGATAGATTCTAAGAACTTTATAAAACTTATAGATTCAGGAATAGCAAGGAGTTGAACAAATTAGACAATATTCACAGAGGTGCTTTCCTTATTATGGAATCCCATTATACGCAATAGATTCAGGATTATAACAACTTATTTCAGCATTCTTTGTATAGAATTCTCTGACTTTTCTATCTCTGTGCGCTCCATTGCAAGCTCGGAAAAGCTGCAGTGGAGCTCTTGCTCTCAAATTGAACTCAATAGTTAAGACAGCCATTTAGCTCGACCCTCCTCTCTTTCATAAAAAAGAATGAGGCAAAGTCACCCCTTATTCCTCCTTTCTCCTGTCCACTCCCACCCCCAGCTAATTGTAGCTATTTATGCATGCAGTGTTACTCTCATTAATATTAGAAATTCATTTTCAGAATAAGATTAACCTTATCTTGCCACTTACAAGGTCACTAAATAAGCTTTAATAACATCATATTAATATTGTTAAACGTTAGACTATTTAGTGCTATATTTCATGTGAATTAGAAGAATTTCTTCAAAAGAGAAAGCAAGACTATATGTTGTGTCAGAATATTTGTTACTCCTGACTTAAAGAGTAAGCAGACTTACCCCTCTCAACTAATTGTTGCAAAGAATGTTTAGATTTAATTAATTTTCAGATGGCCAATACAGGCGTAAAAATAAAATGCTGATGCACATTGCTGAGGTTATATCCCCACCTACTGACAAGAAAAATGAATGTAATATAAAAACAGACTTACGGTGATTTTTTTTTATTCAGAAAGAATAATTAATCATAAATTTACTGTTTGCCAAGTACATGTATTCATTAAATCACCTCTATCTTGTTAGCCCAAAGCTTTAAGTGTTTTGAAGTGATGCTTCTCACATTGTGCCATTACATGACATTGCATGCTGACAATTTAGGGTGCCTGGAGGAGAAAGCTTGAGATAAGCTGGGTGATCCCCTCAGCTCTAACTAGTCTGCTATGAGGCCACTCCCCTTTCACCTGAGCCCTGGGTTCTACACCTGTTCTGCAATGCTGTTTTAGCTGTGAGGAATCTCACCTTAGAGGTTGCTACCTCAACCAAGAGCTTGTGAAACCCACAGCACTCAACAGTTGGACACTACACATAGTACTTCTCCTTTTCAATCCTGGGGCCTTGCTATAGGTTAGATGATCTGTGGGAGGAAATGGTAATGGAAAATGGGCAGGAAGTCTTCTCTGCATTTAGTATTGCAATGGCTGTGAAAGAGATTGGAAGATCCATTTCTGTAGCCACTTTATTCACTATTGTTAAAGGTTACTGCAAGTAAAGGATGTGAACCAAAGAAATCACCCACATTTCTCTTTCTTCCCTACCGTATAATGAATCTTATTTGATGTGCCCAATAATAGAGTTAGTTGAAGAAGTGGAATGGCTGAGGAAAAAGGAAGAGATAGAAGAAATGAAGATTCAAAGGAGGAAACCAGAGGAAAAGGAAGAAAAGAACAGAAAGAACTGAAATATAATAAGCCAAAGGAAGCAAAGGAAGCAGTTCCTAGCAAGAGGAGCTGACGAGCAATCATCAGGTGCAGCAATACCAAAATGGTTACAATGATACCAGAAGCAGCCATACAACCCAGTAAATAGAAAGTTAGAAGATTCAGAGAGTCTTCCAGAGTCCAGGTGTTGGTAAATTTCTACAGGATGAATATAGAATGGTCACCATCGATGGTCAGCAGAATAGAATACCTAAAACAGCTAAAGACTTCAAAAGGCAGCAAAGAAATAAACAATGTCAACCAGCCTCCAGCTAGTACTGAACCAAGCAAATGAAATGGGGTAGAGTAGGTGGGAAAATACTGGAGAAAATCTAAAAGTAAGCCTTTACAGTGGTTGTATGAAGATAAATGTTTGTTGTTCTCTCACTATCTTGGGGTTCTTTTATGTTTTTATTCCTTTGTCTTGTTTGTTTTTGTTGTTATTTAGGTCCAATTGTTTTTATATTGTGTTTTGTGTGCATTTTATATTGTGTTTAAGTATTCTGCTTGAGAGATGCCCAGAGTTACTTTTTTGTGAGATAGAAGCTATAAATTTTCTAAATAAAGAAATGCTTTGAAATCAGTAGCTGAAAAGGGAAAATAGTTAAGCATAGTTAAAAGTGTGTGTTAGACAAATGCTACAGTATTCTGCATTTAGAAAACGAATCATAAAATGTAAGCAGATACAACTATAACATTGCAAATAAAGTAAAATTAAATAAAAAGTTAGATAGAACAACACAGAATAAATGTAGGAATAAAGAGTCCTTGGTACTCTCTGAGCTTGGTTGTTTTCTTGTAGTCATTTCATTACCCAAACTGCGTGGCTATCCAACAAAATGGATATCCATGCAACTTTATCATAAAATGTCTGATCACTCAACTAATGCAGCACAACCAACACAAGTGCTAAAAAGAATAACACTGCCATACATCAAGAATATCTCAGAAACCACCAATAGACTACTACAACGACATGGAATCAGTGTAGCACACAAGCCAACTAAATCCTTGCAAAACATGCTAAGTAAACTAAATGACCTGGCAGCCCCAGAAGAGAAAAACATGAGTCATCTACAACAGAATTACTGCAACAACCACTGAGTAGGACAAACAGGCAAAAGACTGGCAGAATACATCCATTAACACCAACTAGCAGTCAGAAGACATTATGAAAACCCTTTAATTTCACAGCATATTAACAGACTTAACCATAGTTTTAATTGGGAACCTCTGACCACCCTAGACCTAGGGAATTTATAGAAGCCTGGCACTCTGACAAATTAGCTATCAATAGACACTTAGACATAAACAATATCTATGTACTATGCAAAAGAGATGATCAACAATCCAAAAAGGAAACAAAAAGACCAAACACCTCTCCACCAGCAATCAGCACCCAGGTGAGCATAGATTAATTCAAAGATTGACATCAGATCAACAATCAAGTAAGCAATATCCCAATCAAGGAACTGCCAAACAATCCAACAGTAAACAGCCCAACCAAAACAAAGAGAAAGCCACCAAGACCACTCCTACTGACTCAGAGAGGGCAAGCCACTAAGGCAGGGTTGTCAAACTTATGGATGCATCAATCACTGACCATGCCCACGTCCACGCCCAGTTTAGCGCATGGGGAAAAAGTCCCAATACATCATGTGACGATGCCGTGATGACGCAAGTTTGACACCCCTGCACTAGGGCACTATAGAGTACTAGTAGAGAGTGGCAAGAAAAATTGTAAAATGGAACAAAACTCACTTAACAAATTTTTCACTCAGCAACATAAATTTTGGGCTGAATTGTGGTTGTAAGTTGAGGACTACCTATAATGATTTCTGAGCAAACAAGGACCATACATAACAAACAAAGTATAAATATTTGTCAATGGATTTTTTCCCCCAGTGACTTTAGGTGAATTTCTCCTCCATTCTATCTAAAGGGACTTAAAATTAACATTTTGCCTTTTTTTTCTTTGCAATAGCATCCTAAATATGTTTTTAGACTTGAAGCAACTGCATTTAGCTTGCTATGCATATTAATAACAAGCATTTGTTAAGTGGTTGCAAGTATTCTTAAACTTCTACCTTGACAACGCACCATTAGGACTGACAGGGAGTAAGACAGAAAGCTGTATTTTCAGTATACATATTTTATAACTCTCTCACATTAATATTGTATAGTTATTTGAGGAAAGATTTAGATCAGTTCATCTTACTGAAGTCTCTGAAGGTGATAAAAACTTCAACACATGATGTCAATGACTTAGTGCAGGTCTTATCTGGCCAATTGGAACTCTGTTGGGAAGATATTTATTAAATGAGAGTCATTTTGAAAATGAAACTCTTTGTATAATTTCATTGCATTAAATTAAACACCATGTTAACTAGAAAGTCAAATCTGCTCTTTTGCTTTTAGGAATTATTTTTTTGTTTCTATGAATCAGTATTTTAGGAGTTTAATGCTGGATTGGCAATGCTAGAAGATATTTTCCAGTGATGTTAAGTCATCACTGACTTAACAAATACAGAACAGCAGAGCATCAGATACAGGAAAAGCCAATATTTAATCCAGAGATAAGCATCATGATGTTAATGAACAGCCTCTAGCTGAGTGCCTTCAGGCTCCTTGTCTCTTTCATCCTATCAATTTTTTTAAAAAAAATATTAAATTAAAAATAATAAATGAATGGAAGGCTGGCATCCTAAAGAGTGAAATGCAAGATTCCGCTATACTTTTTAATTTTCGAAATGCCTCTGGATTCCATGTGAGTCCCAGAAACATTCTTAGAATTTTTTAATACATAGATAGATAGATAGATAGATAGATAGATAGATAGATAGATAGATAGATAGATAGATAGATAGATAGATAGATAGATAGATAGATAGATAGCCTTATGTATTGGTTGAAATTTTGTCCAATCAGCTTTTTTTAAAAAGGAAGAAGGATCAGCAGTGATAACTGAGGATGAGAGTTACAAGGAGAAAGCTGCACCCATTTATTTTCTGATATGGATGATTTGTACAGGACGTGTTCATCATGACAGGATTATGTAACCGTGATTTTCCTGATATGTTTGCAAAATTCTAAGAAGTCTATGTCTAGAGACCTCTTTCCAAACTTGTCTAACTATATTTGGGGCTGTCTTTATCTATAGTATGCATACACTTTACAAGTGGTGACATAAACCATCAAAAGCCACATCCAAGATTCATTTGGACTGTTCAATTTTTAAATATAAAATAAAGATTTGAATCTTCTCCTTGTTCTTGCAAATAACAACACAGTACCAAGGAACCCCCATGGTCATTATAAGCAGGTAAAAGGAAAATTATCAATTCTCTTTTTGAGAAAAGCAATAATTGCCTTTTAAAGTTTCTGTAGTGGCACAACTTAGCCCCATGGATCCAGGGTTGCTAAGAGTTCATAATGGACAACTGCCATAAGAGACTTAGAGTTTCATCGGAATCCCTGGACTAACTCTCCAATCCGTTAACAAGCTGTGTAATACAATATCCAGACTCTAAATTCTCCTTCTGAGTTTCTTGGCACAGTTCCATGCCATTACTAATTCCACTCTTTTAAAATTCTAGCTTGCAGCAAGGGATGTGCAGTCAGTCAAGAAAGATACCATCCCTCAGAGAGTTCTTTGACATTTTTAGGGAAATTGTTACATGGTTTTCAAGGTTCTGCCCATGATATGCTTTTCTTCCTGCAATTTCTAGGGAAGCCAAACTTGTAAGGCAAACACTTTTCTTTATTAACTCATTGCATTTCTATATGTCTCTTTGTTCGACCTCGGAAAAAGATTTCCAGGATGCCATCATTTGATTTTTTTCCACTTTGGTGTCCCTGATCCTATACAGTGCCACAACCTCATTTTTAGGTGCACAAATGCAACTGATACTTATTCACAAATATTTACCATTAAACAGAAACTTCAATATAGACTGAAGAAACCTGTTTAGGTCAGTGTTATTTCAAATCTGGCAACTTTAACGTGTGGATTTCAGCTCCAAGAATTCCTCATCCATCATGTTAGGCAATGCTGGCTGGAGAATACTGTGAGTTAAAGTCCACACATCTTAATGTTTCCCAAGTTTGAGGGTGGGGGGAATGGTTTAGCTTCAAAAAGCAAAAAAGTATCAATGGTTTTATTAGGACTATCCTAACATACAGTAGGTTATTTCTTTCCATTATTTGCATCATTTTCATGCTTTCAGATCACTTATTATTATAGTTCCTAATTATCTGGCATGGTGCTTTCATTTTATAAAAAAAGGTGGGTATTTTACATATTGGCTGAACTCTACCTTTCCTTTCTGCCAAGAATGGCATATAAAGTCAGACAAAGTAATTGCATTGTAAGAGTGTACTAATTTCTTTCTTTGGTCTGCATTTGGGAAGCATACTTGTCATCCTTTCTCACAACCAGAAACTTTTTCTTTCTTTCTGAACCTCTCTATCAGGGCAGCAAACTCCTGTGCTATCTTTCTGACAGCTTTTTGTACTCTGTGCTTGAAAGAGCAGTGGCAATGCTATTACCCTGTCATTGGAGTTGATAAAGTATCTTGAACAGCCCCAATTGAGAAAATTCCCATCAATATAAGGATTGCCTAGAGTTTATGTAGTGCAATTGGGATATATTTTTCTCTGTAGATAACCCTTAAAAGCTGAGGGAAAACTGGTACTGTGAAGGCTTAGAAGGAACACTGTGGTCTACAAGCCATGCAATTATGACATAGAGCCAAAAGAATATTTTGTATATCGAAGACATCAGTTCTGACGATGTACATAGTATTTGGAGGGGGTGAAATCCCACAGGAATTATTTTTAATGTAATTAATGCATACAAATTGCCATGCCTTTCTTTAAAAGATTGACCTTTTTCATAATAAATAACAATTGTAGTGATTTATTAAGCTGTTTAATATTGTTAAGAAATAAAATGTAATCTAGATTTGTATTAATGGAACTTTCAGAAATAGCTAAAGTAGTGTATTAAAGCTGTACGTCTCCAAGGGTGAAGTAGCACTGAATACCAATTAGACCATTTGAAGTTGCCATTCTACAAATGGTCTGTTCAAATGAGAGCTTTTATTTAATAAAGTGTCTTTAATATTAAGAACTGAATATCAGCCTGATGTGCCAATAAAATATCACGAAGGCTAACATCATCAGCTATGGAAGATGACATTTTTGTTCTGCCCTGCTTGCCAATGGGTCTCCAGAATTTTATTAATTCTTAACTATATTTGTCTAATTAGTGATGTTATTTAGCATTTTGGTGATATTTTAATCAAGAAATAATAATAATATGAATGATAGTTATGCTGTAGCATTCAGATGCATTTTTCAGCACTTCAAGAAAATCAGATATGAGTCATCTAAGCAGTATAGAGAAGTTCCTTGAAAGAGGCATTATTTCATCCAGTTAAATAAAGAGGATCTTGAATAGTTCTTTGTTTATTTGTCCATTTAAAGCCTTTTATCTTACGTCTCAGCCAAAAGGGCTGGTAGAGCATTTGCACACCATCAGTGAAGGAAACTGTATGAAAATAGCAGGAAAAAGATATGGAGAGGGAAGAAACTAAATCTTCTTCTGACAGATATTTAATCACACAGTCACCTAGGTCAGGGGTAGGCAAAGTTGGCTCTTCTATGACTCATGGACTTCAACTCCCAGAATTTCTGAGCCAATCATGCTAGCTTAGGAATTCTGGGAGTTGAAGTCCACAAGTCATAGAAGAGCCAACTTTGCCTACCCTTGACCTAGGTGATTGGTATTTGGCAACTGCTTTTACTAGGACTCCTGTTCTCTTGGTAAAAATAATGTTTATTAATACTTTTTGCTTATGTAATTGCTAATGCTATTAATACTGGGTAGGAGATGAGGGGGCCCAAAGGCAGAGATAGTTGAGAGAGAAGGGCATTATTTTTTTAAAAAAAAATTATGTTATCCTTGTTTTATCTGGCTCTTTTAATTGAGATATAGTATTTTATATGGTTTTTATGTTTTTAATCGTACACTTAGAGTCACTCTGTGATTGAGATAGGCAGCCTCTAATTGTAATAAATAAATAAAATTAACAGTATTAACCTTTACAATTCTGCTTTAAGTATTGTGAACTCTATGGTCCTTATTCTCAATTGTTATTATTCTATGACCCTTTTAATGTTAAAAAAAGAAAAAAGTACTCCAAATGCCTTTGCTTGATAACAGCCATTCAAAATGCCGTTGTGACTTTTATGACCCAAGGTAACTGTTGGGTGTAGATGACTGTTGTTCCTATGTGTTCTGGAAAAGTAATGCTCAGAAAAATTGCCAGACTACTCTGCAAAACAGCTGATCATTATATGGTCTGGAGAAAACATGGCATATTCTGAAGTTTTCCAGAAGAATTCACGTCCAAAGATGGAACTTTTTGCTCATTCCTAGTTTTTTTAAACTGTGGATTTAAATGTTTGTTGTATTAATAATTGTATCTAATCTCGTGTTAGCTTGAGTGGGTTTTAATAAGAAATGTTAAATAATGAAATGAAAACTGGCCTACAGCAAAGTGCCAACTTCTAGTGTCATTTTTGTTTTAAAAAGTATACATCACATAGCCATCTTCTTAAAACTGAAAACTACTAGAAGTTGCTGCCCAGAGTTTTACTGGAAGTATGCAGAACAACTTCAGGTAGCAGAAAATATCCTCAGGGAATACAGATGGTGGCAAGATATACCTCACTGGCTGCCTTCTGTTAAATTAGTGTTTGTGACTAGTCACATACCTAGTATTATTCATTTTACGACTACATGAGTACCCATTACAGCCATTTGGTAAGAACATCTAATAATGTTCTCAAAGTTGAAAAAAACTTGTTGATTCCTGGGATAGTCATATATTTGGGATGCATTCTTAAACTTCTTAAATATCTGGATATAGCATGATATATATGTATATATACTTATAATGAGGTATGATATGTGTGTGTGTGTACATAAAATTGTATGTGTGTGTGTATATGTGTATATACAGTATATATATGTGTGTATATATATGTGTGTGTATATATATATATATATATAATTTTATGTACACACACACATTCACACACACACACACACAAATCTTACCTCATTGTAATAGATATTACAACCTTTAGTCTATAGAGGAAAATGTTTCATAGACTTGAGCTAACGAGAATTGAATGAAGTACATTATTGAAATTTGAATTTCTGTTTTCATTAATAGGTTTTCCTACAGAAGTTTCCTTTTTCAACCTATGCCAGGGGTAGGTTCCTCTCAGTTCGGAGCGGTTTGCCCAAACCGGTAGTGACCCGCTGGTGTCATCACAATGATGTCACCAACCCAGTTCGGTCGGTGCCAATCCGTGGGAGCCACAATCTTTTTTTAAAAAAATTCACATTTTTTCGATTTTTTTTCTTCTGCGCATGCGCAGAAACCAAGTTTTCAGCACTGTGCATGCGGTCACCATCTTGTTTTGGCATTTTTATTTTTTATAAAAAATGTTGGGGTTTTTTTGCACTGCACAAGCGCACGTGGCTACAAGGCACAGCCACATGGTGCGGGAGGAAGTGAAGCGGCAGTGAGGTAAGTTGGAACCCACCCCTGCACTGAGGAAAGGAGCCCCCATAGCTGCCGGCATTGCAGCTATTTCCCCTCCCAGCAGCTTGCAAATCCAAGCGGAAGAGGTGCTCGGCTGTTGCGAAGAAGCGGGAGCTCTGGGTGCGCCATGCCTGCTTCGTTCTCTTTGAGAGCCGCTTTGCAAAGCAGCTCTCAAAGAGAACAAAGCTTCTTCGCAACAGCCAAGGACAGAAGAGTTCACTCAGGAGTGATGCTGGCGAGGAAAGCGGCCGGATCGGAGGGAGACATAGCCCGAGCTCTCTGGGACGGGTAAACAAGCCCGAGTTCTCCTGAGGGCCACTCGCTCGGCCATCCGCCAGCCGGGATGGCCTGGAAGCAGCATGTGCCCTTGTGGCTGGATGCAGGATCTGAGGCAGAGTGGAGGTTGAGCAGGTGGCAGCAATTGTTGGAGGCTGGAGGCTCTTTTTTTTCATTCGCTCCATGTTCCTCCTTCATGCAAAAAAAAAAAAAAAGCCCGATGTGATCTGGAGCCAAATGTCATTTGAAGCAATGCTGTCAGCCTGGAACATTTCATTTCAGTCTTTGACTGGGCCATGAATTGAATCTCCTCCCCTAAAATAGATGTGACGTGGATTGTTTTATATTTAAGGTTTTTTTAGCAACGTGGATTGTTCCCCTATGGCTCCCTGCCCACCCTGTTGTGTAACATGCTCTCTGCCCTGAGAAGGCACAAGCCTCTCTGCAGAGCCGCTGAAGTTGCTGAAGTGCTCCTAGCATTTGCTCTGTCCGTGACCGGCTGCTTTTTGTGATTCTGTGTCCTTTGTGTCAGCTCAGGAAGGAGGGGAATGGGCAGGAGCAGCTGCTGGATGCAGAGAGGGAAGAGCTCTGGCTGGGAGCCTGGGCTGCAAAGGGGGGAGCCAGAGCTCTTTCCTCCCTGCATCTGGCAGCTGCTCCTGCCCGTTCCCCTCCTTCCTGAGCTGACACAAAGGGGACCGCAGCTGGCGCTGGGCTGCCTGAAAAAGACATTGCGCAACACGGGTGCTGCGCAGGTGGCCCGCTACTCACCTCACTGCGCAGTGGCAGGAGGAGGAGTCGCCGTCCCCGCCGCCACCATTATCCCAGCACAAGAGGGTATCCCACTTGGGCATGCACAAACACAGGATAGAAGTGAGAGAGAGGATCACTCTCTCTATGATTTCTGCCCTTCATTTGAGATCTGACAGAGTTGTTACTATCTGGTTCCTGTTGCTTCAGCAACGCAACTAGTAGAACTCCGAAAGCAGCATTTATTTATTTAACAAAGGAAGGAAGGTAGAGAAAGAGGAGGGAGGGAGGTAAAAATCAGAGGGCGGGGGAAGGAAGGAAGGTGAAGTCCGAGGAGGGGGAAGAAAGGAAGAAAGGTAAAATCAGGAGGGAAGATGGAAGGAAGGAAGGAATAAAGATGTGAAGGGGGTTCATGTGACTGGGTGGGAGTCCGTGATGTCGGGTTGGCCATGCCTACCCAGGTTTTGTGGCTCTCGGTGTTTTGTTTTCTGTGGAAAATGGGTCAAAATGGCTCTTCGAGTGTTTAAGGTTGCTGACTCCTGACCTAAACTAACAAAAAAATGATTTAATGTGCCTCTTGCATCATTTTTATTACCTCCATGATATTAACCATTCAATTGTTAAGGTATCCAAGACTTCTAAATCCGTTGCTGGCATACTCCTTGTAGCAGGTGTAGCAGATCACATGAAGATACATATGAATAAAATCCACTTATATCAATCAGTAGGGCTCATATAGGGTATTAAGAAAGAAAGAGAGAGAGAGAGAGAGAGAAAGAGAGAGAGAGAGAAAGAAAAAGAGGAAGGAAGGGGGAGAGAGAGAAAAGAAAGAAAAAGAGATAAAGAAAGAGAAAGAAAGAGAAAGACAGAGAAAGAGAGAAAGAAAGAAAGAAAGAAAAAGAGAAAGAGAAAGAAAAAGAAAGAAAGAGGAAGGAAGGGAGAGAGAGAGAGAGAGAGAGAGAGAGAGAGAGAGAGAGAGAGAGAGAGAGAGAGAGAGAGAGAGAGAGAGAGAGAGAGAGAGAGAGAAAGGAAGAAGAGGAAGGAAGTATCACAAACCCTGCCACTAGACGTGGCTTCAGAAGACACTTTGAAACAGCACAGCAATTTAGGGCTGGAAGATATCTCGGAGGTCATCTAGTCCAACCCTGTGCTGCAGCAGGAAATCTTATATTGTCTGGATTATTTTGGTGCCTCTAACAGAGAGGAAAATTGCCAGAAAGGAGAAGGAGTTTACTAGGACAAGGCTGACATGCAGAGGAAGGCAGAGATAGTCCTTGACTTATGACTACAATTGAGCCCAACATTTTGGTTGCTAAGCAAGAGCGTTGTTAAGTGAGTTTCACCACATTTTACTCAATCCATGACATTTCCTGGCTCTAACAGTCATGTGCAAGCTAGGGAAGAACATCTGAAGGCATGTGTAATGTTCTAATGTACAGAAGTTTTGGTTAAATGTGTGGCAGAAAGTTGACTCGGTGTGTTTTTCCAAATGCAGTAAGTGAGGTGAATGTGTAGTTTTAGAAGAGCTGTGTGTGTGTGTGTGTGTGTGTGTGTGTGTGTGTGTGTGTGTGTGTGTGTGTACATACACATACAGTAGATATAATAGATAATGTATCTTTTTGTGTGCCTGTGTGTAATATGTATGTACACATATGGCATATATACATAGGATTAAAAAGTATATTTTGGATGTTCAGTAGTAGTAAATAGACAGGGAAATTGTATCTCGTTGAGACCTTTGAGGCGAGAAGAGGCCAGGCACCCTAACCCTTGACGTGAGTGACATCAAGTTGGACACGATCACCCAGTCACATGACCACCCAGTCACATGACCACCCAGCAACCCCCACCCAGTCACATGACCGCAAAGCCACTCCCACCCAGTCACATGACTGCAAAGCCACGCCCACCATCACATGACTATCAAACCATTCCCACAAAATAAGCCACGCCCACAGAGTGGTAGTAAAAAATTGGAACCCCCCTGACCTATGCCCTTTTGTATGACACAAGATGCCATATGTTTCTTATGGGAAACAACTGTTTGAAGCCATATGAAGTTATGAAGCTTGTTGGCTCACCAGTGTTACTAATCAGTTGCATCTAGAATGTAGACCATCTATATCTTTCTAATCCTGTTTTATTTTCTTAAGAGCATGTGTTTCTGTTTATTGTGTTGGTCTCAGCCTTTGATTTGACCCTGACTATAGATTTGCTTGAAAGTTCCAGTCCTGCCTTCCCCATAATGTTCAAAATGGTAGTGCTATTTGAGGAATTTTGGGAGATCAAGCCCATACATGAGTGTGTTATTGAGAAAAGTTGTACTCCTCATAACTTTTTTTTTCTAGATCCTTGAATTATTCAGATGTGCTCTTTCTTAGGCTTTTCATTTGTTTCCAGCCCAGATATAGGTCACTTTGTTGCATTCCATATTCAGTGGTACTTTTAGTTTTCTGAACTCTGAACTTTTTACAAATTACACATGAAGGAGGTTTTTTTAAGAATATAAGGATACTGCATTATTAATTCTCACAACTTCAGAGGAAAAGATCTATTCTTTTTCTTATTTCTCAACAACCTGTCAAGTAGCTTTTAAATCCCACCTGAAGTGTGGATGCAGGTTGCAAAAAATAGAACTGATTGAGTTTTCCTTTTTCATATTTTCCATCTTCCTTTAGAAAACATGATTACATTTAGCAGCACATTAACTATGGATATTCTCATCCAAACCCTAAGTGGACCTAAACTGAAAAACAGCACTGGATTTCCATTGTTTATTGCTTTGTAATCCTACCAGTGCAGCAGGACTTTAAAATCCAGCCTGAGGTGAATTTTCTTGGCAGAGAGAGGCGCTTTTATTTTAGATTCTATACAGGGAGCTCCTGACTGTTCGAGTTGTCACCTTGGGAAATGTGAGTCTATTTGCCACTCCCAGAATATACCATCAGGGTGTCCAAAAGGTATTGCTACTGACAGGGTGATGTATGAGGGAAGAAAACCCACTAAAACTGAGAATGCTGTATCAAATGTGCTTGTAGTTGTTGTCTCTTTCTTGGGAATAGAAGAGACAGAGATAGAATGCTGACTTTTGCAAAGCTCATTTTTCTCCAAGGAACATACTTCGTTTCTTTCCTTCTATTACTCATTGCCAAGACACCAAGTCTTCTAATGAATAAAGGTCTTGTTCTTCTAAGTTCACGATACCCATTAAAGATGGAAAGGCCTTGCCAGGAGTCCACTTTAATTGACCTTAAAAGACAAGTTCAGTTTGATTGTATTGCTTTTCTGTCTCTGATGAAAGACTGAGGCTGATGAAGCTTATGAATTAGAGTCCAATCTCTCATGGAGTGATGCTAATTTTCTTGTCCTAGCGTTTGTTCTGGGTCTTCTATTTGGATTTTATTTTAAGAAAAATGTTGCTAACTATGTCTGCATTTACAGCAAAACATGGATACACCTTGCAAAATACTGCTATGATTAAACAAATCAAAATGGAACATTATTTTATGAAAAGTTTCTGTGATGTTATTTATTTTTATCTATTTAAACAATTTGATTTTTACTGCTGTAATGCTATAACACTATAACTCTAATAAAAAGCTGAAAATTACAAAGGCTCTATAATTTACAGGGAAATATATGAGGTAGCCATAACCCTATTGTACTATATATACATGTGTATATATAGTTATATCAAATAAAATCTTTATTAGGATTAAAGATCATCAAAAGGGGGAAGGGATGCAATCAATTAAAAACAATAGAAAGTACATCAAATGTTAAAAATAATAAAAAATGAAAAGGTATAAAACAAAATTATATATAAAAACCAACTCTAAAGGATTTTAATAAAGAAGAAGTAGGAGAATTAGATGAGTGTAGAGGAGCATAAAGTTATTATATTGCAGATTAAATCTATCATGATAGAATGAAGTACTACATGCCCATTAAGACTACTTCATGACACAGGTCATCATCTGATGGATTTTATATGCTGCTGTGCAGAACCTGGCAATGTTATATTTTGTAGCAAGGTCTGAGAGCAGCAGGAAATGTAGAATTGTCCTGCGCATCCTGGGTATTTCTGCAATAACAGTGAGATGAGGCTTTAGAATGTGTCTGTAATACAGGCCCTGGAGCAGCACATTCTCTGTTGTTTCTGTGTGTCCAGAGTGACAGGGGTATTGTCTCTCTGGGTAGGAAATCTTCTTGGGCCTTCAAGAACAGCTGAGGGGAAGGCATGACATTGTACCAGAGGAAAGGCCCTCAAATGGTTAGGCATTCCGAGGTTAGTTACATCTGCCAGAAAGAAGGCAGAATGCCTATTAAGGTTCACGTTTGATTCAATAAGCATTGGAGACCTGGCTAGACCCAACTGGCACTCTGAGTCTGCTACACAATATTCAATGAGTGCTCTGGCCTAATTATATCCCATGTTGAATAGAAGATATGGAGAGAAGCCCAAGGATGAGATTTTAGTTACAACTGTCTTTTTCCATGTGGACTGTGGCTTTCTATTACCTTCTGTAATAGCTACTACAGAGAAATCCGTATTAGTCATTTTAGCTTCCTTCAATTTTCAAGCTCTCTCCATTTTCAAGCTTCTTGTCCCAAAGGTGCTTTTTTCAAAAGGCAACTGAACTTTCTTGTTTTTCTTTGACGATGTTTCTCTTCTCGTTCAAGAAGCTTCTTCAGCTCTTACTGGATGATGGGGAATAAAAGGATTTATATTCCTTGCAGACAGCTGGTCATTTGCATTCTTTTAGAGAGTCATTGAGGCCACCTGGAGGTTTATCTGTGTCCTCCAGGTCACCTGAGTAGTGCAAATGGGTGTGGAGCCTTCTTGGAACTGCTGAAAGGACTGTGTTGTAGACTGGAGATAGATGATGTCGTATCCCTCCCCCTCTGTTGGGATTTTCAATTTTGACACACAGATGGCCTCTTTGACCCCTCTTTCAACAAAGAGACCATCTATGTCAAAATTGAACATAACAGTAATCAAGATAGGCTATATGTGGCTTGCAGAAGTGGAACAGGAGATCCAAGAGTATCAGATAGAAATGATGGCATGGTGATAATCAAATAAAGCTTGGGAAAAGAATGCCAATCCTTCCCTCCTTCACGTACAAATTACCAGCTTGCTTCAACCTAGAGGTTTTTAGCAGGAGAACTAGTTCTCACATTGGTAGTGTGTCTAGGAGTTTTTCCTACTTTCACAAAAGTGGTAACCTCCTTCCCTTTACACCAAAAACTACAATAAATACAGTAGAACCACACTTTTGTTTCTTTAATTTGCTTTGTTCTCTCTTTTGGTATATGATTATGAGTACACGCACATGCATATGCACACGCACGCACACGCACACACACACACACACACAGACACACACACACACACACACACACACACACACACACACACACACACACAGTATTTGCTGGTATTCTTGTGTTGAAACATTAATATTCTTTTCAATAAATTTTAGTCATTAGAGCATTGAGAGGCATGTTCCAGAATTCACCATTTTCATACAAGATGCTACAAGAGAAGTCTGACACACAGTTTATGTGATGAAGATGTTTTTAGATGGGCTTCAGCCTCTGTACAGAGTACCGTTAACACTTTCAAAGTAGAAGCTTTAAAATCTGAGCTGTAATTCCTTAATTCCTCAATTAAAAGAACTAAAGAGAACAATTTTTATAATACAATGGATTTGTTTTGTTACATAATATGCATTCTCTCAAAAAGAACATACCTCTGTTTTTCCAAAATCAGCAAAACCAAAATCAAATACTGAGGTTTCCCTGGAGACCCTGAAATTTCCTGGGACTTAAAAGCTTATTTTTACAGCCATGGATGTAGCCATTGGATATTATGATGTCTACACATTCTTTTTTTCTTCACTGCTTTCACCTAACACAGGATTAGTGATGTGCATGTTGGTATAGTATTTACATATATCAAGCTCACTGTGAGATGAACACTAGAATAGTAGGATTACTCATGAGAAAGAAAACCCGACTTTCGGAAATCTCAGATGAATAGTCTTCTATCATGTATGCAGTCACCCTGGATAATGCATCAAATAGGACTATCCTCTCAACCTTCATCTGTAATTTTCAACATTTTATTTTCTTTATTGCAAATATATTTATACCAGCAAATGATTTTAGTTTTCAGTACTTGTTGCTAGGATACGGAAGCTTTATTCACTTCTGAGGGAAATATTTGTCAATATGGTCTCAAGAACGTGTTACAATTTACCCAAAAACCAGGACACAGCAAGTAAGTAATTTCGTCATTGTTATCTATCACTAGCATCAGTAAAGAACTAAAATATAAATTGATATTACTGGATTCACACAAACAATTAGTGGGGATGTAACATAGATAAATTATCCTTTTAATTTTTATTTGTAATCCATATTGTAGTATGTTGAAGAGTAGTGAACTTCAGTAACCTTGTGGTATCTGAGCTGTAAAAATCCAGAAAACCAATAGATGCTGCCATCTAGTGGTCTGGATTTTTGCAGTCCAGATATGGTAGGCCTAGTTTAGGGTTAGGGGTTAGGGTTAGGTTCAGAACACTGAAAATTTTAACTGCTACTTCTAGAAGAACATAGTAGACTAAGGGCAGGCTTTGATTATACAATGTTGTCCTTTAAAATGGTTTAATTTTCATGTATATGAATAAGGTATTTAACCTCTTGTATCTTCTTCTGCCTTATATAGATTTGATACCACTGAAATTTTCTTGACATTAGTTTCCAGAATACCAATTGTCAAGATGCAGTATAAAGCCATGCTCCTGACCTCACCCATCTTATTTCCCCTTTCTGAAATTCATTATTCTGCACGAGATTCTTTGTTTATAATTATTCTTTGAATTCTAGTGCTTTTTCTCTATGGCCACATCCCTTCTTGGTAAACATACCCCACCATTCATGCAGCCTCCATGTCTGATCTATATCTCAAGGGAAGTTTTTAGCTGGGGTACCTTGAAGATAGCTTTTGATGTTCTACTCTGGAAATGGTGTTTGCACCCTTAACCAAGCTCAAGTTGCTGCATGTAGACAATGTTGATGACGTTGATGACATATTCCATCTGGTGGCTACTTCTGGTTTTGCCTGCCCTTTTGGGCCCATCCCTTTACTTCTCTTTCTTCCCTTAATCCCTCTCTGGGTGCAATGGAAATGCAAACACCTGGTCCTGTGGCCTTGTATCCTCTGCCAAGTGCCCACAACTTGGTCAATTGCACTATTAAAAATAAATCCCATGGCCAGTAACAAAATTTGGAAAATCATCACGTCATTCCTTCAACTCTTTATTTTCATAATTCTTAAAATTATTTTTATTTGTATAGAGGGATCATTATCCAACATTACTGCTTTCCCATTTGATCTGTCATAGAGCTTTAATAAGAAAAACAAAAAACTACCACCATCATACCTGCCAGTGACTGATAAATCTTTCCCCCACTCTGGCACTAGAAAAAAAAGAGGAGGAGTGAGAAGTTCTAAGTAACATCAGCAGCCACTTCTTCTGCCACTATGACACAAGGAAGCCATAACTGAGGAACTATGGAGGAAGTCAGCCTCTGAATTTATTTATTTATTAGTGACATTTATATATCACCTCACAGTGCAAGCACTCTCTAAGCGGCTTACACCAGTAAGCAATGTATACTTATATTGCCCCCAAGAATCTGGGTCCTCATTTTACCTACCTCGGAAGGATGGAAGGCTGAGTCAACCTTGAGCCAGTGAGATTTGAACCGCTGACCTGAGGATCACAGTCAGCTAAAGTGGCCTGCAGTACCCCACTCTAACTGCTGCACCACCTCGGCTCTGTGAATGAAACCTGCTTGAACAGATATCCCTAAATCTTGTGGTGTCCTTAAATTGCTGCAAACCCAAAAGCCAGTTTCCAACACAATCTTTATTTCAGAAACTTATTTTATGACTCCTTAAAGCTTTTTAAAGTAAAAAATTAAAAATGGTAGGTGACTGCAGCTCAGTGCCTTTTCTGAAAGTAGTACCAGGCACTAGTGAAAGGATAAAAGCAAGGATAATAGAAAGTATCCTGCAACAGGTAATCCTATGGTGCTTTATTTAGTTATGCACCCATAGTATCCATTTATGAATGTGCAAGGTGTCACAACAGGAAATTTTCAAGAACACCCACCATATGTTTTCAAAATTTCAATGTATCCATCAATGGAAAAACAGTCAATATTTGGGTAAGGAAACAGCCATATGGTACCAACCTTACTCTGGAAATGCCAGCTTTCAAAGAACATAATGAAGTGTGTTGTTAGGGCAGTATGTTGCGTCTGAAAAGTCCAATACCTAAGCTGTTTCTCCATTGCATACTAAATATTTGGATAAATTTTGTTGTTTACAGTAACGCTGTCTCAAAATACTGATGTTATTATTTAGTAATGTTGTCCTGCTAGTATTCCAAACATTTCTTCTCTCACCCTCCCTTTCTCTCTTATAATCTCTTTTATACACAATATTAGGAGGCTTGTTTCCATATACAGTATTTTTACATCCAGCCAAATGAACCTGTGTAAATGTAGAAATATGGCTTTCATTTCATTGTTATTATCACACTGAGACCCTTTTTTATTTTTTATTTAGTATAAATGGGAAAACAATCTCTCTTTGTAGGGTGATAAAATTGATGGCTCATTTCCTTTGGTGTCAAGAGCATCTCTTCACCATACTTCAAATGAAAAACAATATTGGGACAATAAAGTGCTCACCTTCATCAGCTTTCAGTTCTTTTCTTCTCTGCACAGGAGTAGATTCCAGTGTTGTTCTATCAATTCAATTTTAAAAAAACTGCTTTCGTGGCTTTTACAAGAAAATGTTATGCCTCCTGGTGCAGAGGGGAAGAGGAATTGAATTTCATTACAGCTAAGTGCTTACCTTCTGTGAAAACCAGCAGGGTGTATTATGGAATGTTAATAAAATAGGAGGAATGGAAGTAGAAGCACATTTCAGGAAGCCAAATTACTTTGGGCCACTAGCAGCCCTCTCATTTCATACTGACTGCTGCCTTTCCTACAGCCTAATTGCAATATTTCTGTGGACTTGCAGCCCAGTGATAACTGGTTGGCTTGACTTTGTTTTACTGTGACCCAGAACAGCGGGAGCTTTGCACTTCTTCCCTGCTACTCCATAATAGATTCTGACAGTTGTATTAATCCCTAGAGACTTCAGCCTAAATTAAATATGAGTATTTATCTTTTAGTCACCAGTCTTCCTGCCCATCCCCAGCTGAACTGGTGCAACTAAGACAGTGGGAAAGGAGTGACCCGGCTGCATCCCTGATCAAAGGAATAATATTCACCTGGTTTCTGCTGCATGGCAGATCACAGGCTGTATCATTAATGGTATGTCTCATCCACTTAGCAAAGTATTAGGCCCTTGTCAGCTTGAATCAATGTCAGTATATGCAGGTTTGAGACAGCCCATAGAAAAGGCCATCAAATTCTGGCTCACTAACAATGTGGGCCATGGAACCAATTTAATCCTCTCATGGAGGAACCAATTTAATCCTCTCATGCAGAAAAAGAAAAAAATATTTCAATATTGTAATCAGATGCATCTAAGAGAAAGAAAGAATAAAATCTGTTTCTGGCTGAAGATTGCTTTATTACTATTATGGCTACCTCCTCTAACTCTTTGCTGAAAAGAAAAACATAGAAATAAATGGAAGGATTCAAACCAGCAGTGGGTTGCTCCCAGTTCGGCCCGGTTCTAAGAACCGGTAGCGCCGGTGGCGGGAGGCTCCGCCCACCCACCCGGGACACGCGTCATGCATGCGCGCAAGTGCGCACGCGTACCAGTAGCAAAGGGTTTTAGAACCCACTACTGATTCAAACAGAAATCAGAAATATTTTCTAAGATACTGGTCGTAATCAACAGACAAGTTATGATGGGAAGGAAGTATAGAATTTGTAAGCAAGTAGATTGAAATAATATTCTAGTGATTTTAACTCATATTTTTCATTCATTTTAATCTTTTTCTCTTGTATGTTAATAGTAATCTATTTTCCTTATTTAAAACAACCATTCTTGACAAATGTATCTTTTCTTTTATGTACACTGAGAGCATATGCACCAAAGACAAATTCCTTGTGTGTCCAATCACACTTGGCCAATAAAGAATTCTATTCTATTCTATTCTATTCTAAAAATAAGTTATTACAACTATTAATTTCATAATTTTAATACATGATTTATATTATATTACTTGTTATTCCTGATTTTTGTACTCTGTGTAGAGTTTAAAAGTAATTTAAACTCTACTATATTTAATCTCAGGATAAACACACATGTACACACACACACACGCACACAGTGAGTGAGTGAGTGAGTGAGTGAGAGAGAGAGAGAGAGAGAGAGAGAGAGAGAGAGAGAGAGGCAGGCAGGCAGGCAGGCAGGCACACATATATTGGAGAAGGGAGAGAGAAAAACAAGTTTTTTTCCTGTTCTGAATTCTTTTTTTAAGAGAGGGATACATATTTGTGATTAATTCATGACTTCGTTTTTATGACTGAATATAATTTAAAAAATAAAAATATTTTCATGGACAGAAAGCTCAATATCCTTAGCCAAATTTGGTGTGTGTGTGTGTCTACATCAGGGGTGTGAAACTCGCGTTGTCACGGTGGTGGTGTCACGTGATGTATTGTGACTTTTTTCCCCTTCGCTAAACCAGTCGTGGGCGTGGCCAGCGCGTGACACATTTGAGTTTGACAGCCCTGGTCTACATCTAAAACTGTAGGTTTACTTTCATTACCTTTAAAAAGAATTTATATGAGCGGAAAAGATACCTGTGTATTGATTTACTTTCAGGAAAGCATGCTCAGCAAAGGCTTTGGCTTGCTGAAGCATTGCTCATAAAATTCTAATCAACCACTTGTAATCCTAAACAAAGCGTAACAAAACCCCTGGGCCATCCAGATAGACATTTGAAATATTCATTTCCTGCCTTCAGTGAGAGATAATATTGTTCTAATTGGATATTAATCCTTCTGAAATGCAGTCTTTCTATTCTAATTTCATTGTCTTAAAGTGGGATTCACTGCATTATCGTCTTTTTTAGGTTTGCAAGTTAAGAGGTGGAGTTGCTATTTTGCTAAAATAAATTATCTGGTTGGAAAATAGTTGGCTCTGCTTTTATTTGTGTCAGTAGGACTTGTACTGGTGTGATGGAAACAAAGTTACTCACAGGCTTGCTTGTTAGCTTGAAAGTCTTGTTGTTTGTTCCTTTTTAAAACTCAGATTCACAGAAGCATTACACTTCTAATGCTGTGGTATCATTCTTGCCTACTTTTTCAGTTTGCTCAAAAGCAGTAGAAATAAAGATTTGACCTTTCCCATGTTCTAATTGGATTTTTAGTACAGAAGAGAAATAAGATTGTGCTTCTGAAAGCCTACAACAACACAGTGTGTTTGTACAGTTGGCAATTTATTTATTTCATTATCCCTCTGAGGATCTGGATGTGACTTATATAATTATCCCATTTCCCCTGCTGTTTTATCTTCACAAGGATAATTCTGCAAGGTATATTAGACTTAGAGATATTGATTGACCCAAGATCACCAGGCAAACTCGGTGGCTGAGTGAGAATTTGAAACTACATTTCACCTGTCCTAATCTAACATGCTTTGCATAGACACAAGCATTTGTGGAATATATTTTTCTAATATTTGCGGCTGATATTTTCAATAGATTTCATGCAGCTCAGATGACTTCAAAGAACATTTCATGATGTATTGCATAGAGTATAAGAGGAGTTCAGAGCCATGTATTCTCTGAACTTCACCATGGAATATGAATCTAGAACTATACCAGTTCAGAAAATTTACCCATCTTAGGTAAAGACTGAGAAGTGCACTTAATCTGAGCATTAAACTCAGCTTTGGAAACTTGGTATGTTTGACTAGGCCTTCTGCTTTAAAAATCATCCTCATCATCTCTACTCAACCAAGTTCTATTTAGATAATTTATTGCAAAACTAATATCTTCACTTAGCTTAAAGTATCAGTTTTCATTCTAGTTTGATGCCATTTATTTTATGCATTAATAAAAAAGAACATGCCAGAATAACAAATTATGTAAATGTGATAAATACTACAAATAATTTTAAAAATTCCATGTTTAGGATGGCTACTTACATATCCTTCCTCTCTCTGCATTTAAAAAGTATAAGGTAATATATCACACAAAAAAGGAAGCAGAATTGCTTGAAAATTATGCATGATGATTTATATTACACAAATGCTACATTAGAAATAACTAATAAAATGTCTAGAAGCATAAAGTTCATCATTCTTCCAAACAAGATGGAAAATGTGCTGGTGTTTTTTGTCTATTATCTAAAGCAGTGGTTCCCAAAGTGGGCGGTACCGCCCCCCGGGGGGCGGTGGGAACCCTTAGGGGGGCGGTGAGAGGCAAGGGTGGTGACGGGGGCGGTGAGAGGGGCCAGGGGGGCGGTAGGTGGTCTGCCATGCTTTTGCACTTGAAGCTCCCTTGCGTTCCTCATTCTTGTGTGCAGGGCAGCCCATTCTGAAAGAAAACGTGAGACGTTTTCTTTCAGAATGAGCTGTCCTGCACACAAGAGCATGGAATGTGACGGAGTTACAAGTGCTAGGTATGATACCCGTCTCATGGCCCTCCCAGCCCCCACCCAGGCTCCACTCTGCTCCGCCCCGCACGGCTGGTCACCCCAAACTGCGTCCTACCTAGCACTTGAAGCCCCCTTGCATTCCTCGTTCTTGTGTGCAGGACAGCCCATTCTGAAAGAAAACGTGAGATGTTTTATTTCAGAATGGGCTACCCTGCACACAAGAGCGCGGAATGCGATGGAGTTACAAGTGCTAGGTATGATGCCCATCTTGCGGCCCGCCCAGCCCCCACCCAGGCTCCGCTCCACTCCGCTCCGCCCCGCATGACTGGTCACCCCAAACTGCGTCCCTACCTAGCACTTGAAGCTCCCTCGCGTTCCTCGTTCTTGTGTGCAGGGCAGCCCATTCTGAAAGAAAACGCGAGAGGTTTTCTTTCAGAATGGGCTGCCCTGCACCCAAGAGCGTGGAATGCGATGGAGTTACAAGTGCTAGGTATGATACCCGTCTCGCGGCCCGGCTAGCCCCTGCCCAGCCCCCGCTCCACTCCGCTCCATCCCGCACGACTGGTCACTCCAAACTGCATCCCATTGCGTAACGGGCATCCTACCTAGCACTTGAAGCTCCCTCGCGTTCCTTGCTCTTGTGTGCAGGGCAGCCCATTCTGAAAGAAAACGTGAGATGTTTTCTTTCAGAATGGGCTACCCTGCACCCAAGAGTGTGGAATGCGATGGAGTTACAAGTGCTAGGTACTGAGCACGGCACAGCGACAAGGGAAGCTGACCACTCCTGAAGCTGCTTGGGCTCGCAGACCCACAGGAAGGCCCTGCTGTGGAACCTGCATGTGCGCGGACTTTCCCGCCCGGCGTCCCAGTTGCCTAGCAATCTGGCACACGCAATTTGGCGGGCTTCCCTTCGGCATGGAGCACCCATGGATCTCAGCCCAGCTGCCCCCCGACATCGACCCCACCAAGGCGCCTATGGCCTTTGGCCGCCGAGGCCTCCCCAAGCTCAATGAAGAGCTGCAGCACCCCGAGCTGCTGACGTGGCAGCTGGCCTTGATGGTGCTCTGTGACCTGGTGCACGACCCGGAGAACGCTTACCAAGCCATCGACCTGGGTGAGCGGCGGCGGGGGCCATGGCTGGCGGGAGGGAAGGGAAGGGAGGGAAGAAGGAAAGAAAAATGAAAGAAAGAGAGGAAGGAAGGGAGGGAGGGAGGGAGGGAGAGAGAGAGAGAAAGAAAGAAAGAAAAAGAAAGAAAGAAAGAGAAAGAAAGAGAAAGAACGATGGTAGAAAGGAAGGAAGACAGACAGAAAAAGAAAGGAGGGAGGGAGGGAGGGAAAAAAGAAAGGAAGGAAGGAAGGAAAGAAAGAAAGAAAGAAAGAAAGAAAGAAAGAAAGAAAGAAAGAAAGAGAGAGGGAGGGAGGGAGGGAGGGAGGGAGGGAGGGAGGGAGACAGACAGAAAGAAAGATGGTAGGTAGGAAGGAAGACAGACATAAAAAGAAAGGAGGGAGGGAAGGGAAGGGAGGGAAGAAGGAAAGAAAAAGGAAAGAAAGAAAGAGTGAGGGAGGGAGGGAGGAAGGAAGACAGAAAGAAAGAGAAAGAAAGATGGTAGGAAGGAAGATAGAAAAAGAAAGGAGGGAGGGAAGAAGGAAAGAAAAAGGAAAGAAAGAAAAATAAAAAAGAAAGAAAGAGAAAGAAAGAGAAAGAGAAAGAAAGAAAGAGAGAGAGAAAGAAGGAAAGAAGGAAAGATGGTAGGAAGGAAGGAAGGAAGGAGGACAGACAAAAAAAGAAAGGAGGGAGGGAAGGGAAGGGAGGGAAGAAGGAAAGAAAAAGGAAAGAAAGAAAGAGCGAGGGAGGGAGGAAGCAAGGAAGAAAGAAAGAAAGAAAGAAAGAAAGAAAGAAAGAAAGAAAGAAAGAAAGAAAGAAAGAAAGAAAGATGGTAGGAAGGAAGATAGACAGAAAAAGAAAGGAGGGAGGGAAGAAGGAAAGAAAAAGGAAAGAAAGAAAAAGAAAGAAAAAGAAAGAGAGAAAGAAAGAAAGAGAAAGAAAGAAAGAAAGAAAGAAAGAAGGAATGATGGTAGGAAGGAAGGAAGATGGTAGGAAGGAAGGAAGGAGGACAGACAGAAAAAGAAAGGAGGGAGGTAAGAAGCAAAGAAAAAGGAAAGGAAGAAAAAGAAAGGAAGAAAGAGGGAGGGAGGAAGACAGACAGAAGGAAAGAAAGATGGTAGGAAGGAAGGAAGACAGACAGAAAAAGAAAGGGAGGGAAGGGAAGGGAGGGAAGAAGGAAAGAAAAAGGAAAGAAAGAGGGAGGGAGGGAGAAAGAAAGAAAGAAAGAAAGATGGTAGGAAGGAAGGAAGACAGAAAGAAGAGATGGTAGGAAGGAAGGAAGACAGACAGACAGAAAGAAAGAAAGGAAAGAAAGAAAAAGAAAGATGGTAGGAAGAAAGACAGAAAGAAAAAGAAAGAAAGAAGGGGGAAGGTAGAGAAGAAAGAAAGAACGAAAGAAAGACTTATGACCACAATTGAGCCTAACATTTTGGTTGCTAAGCAAGAGCGTTGTTAAGTGAGTTTCACCACACTTTACAAGTTGGCCATGCCCACCCGGTCACCTGACCACTAAGCCATGCCCACCTGAGGGGGGGGGTGGGGGCGGTGAGGATGAGTTTGTAGCACCAAGGGGGCATTGGACTGAAAAAGGTTGGGAACCACTGATCTAAAGGTAAAGGTTTCCCCTGTCCAGTTGTTTCCAACTGTAGGGGGCAGTGCTCATCTCTGTTTCTTAGCCGAATGAGCCAGCATTGTCCAAAGGCACTTTCTGTGATCATGTGGCCAGCATGACTATACACTGAGGCACATGGAATGCTAGTACTTTCCCACTGAAATGGTACCTATTTATCTACTCGCATTTGCATCTTTTTGAATTGCTAGGTAGGCAGGAATTGGGGTAAGTAATGGCTTATCCTGTCGCGTGGCACTTGGGTCTCGAACCTGGACTGTCAGCTTTCCAGCTGACAAGCCTAGCATCTTTAATCACTGAGCCATTGTGTTCCCTGGCTATTGTCTATTGCTTATTTGTTGCTTAAATAGGCATCCCTTTGCATAAACTAAAAAACTAAAAAACAGCCAGTATAATCTATCTAACTCAGTACTTTGGCTCAGTAGCTTTCCAAGTCTAATAAGATTTGTCATTGTTTGGATGACCAACTTTCACCTTCAGGAATGTAATATGGCTACTGAGCTCAGTTTTTGAAGATCCTGTAGCAACTTTGAATTATGGTGTGAATTTCATTTTCCTTCCATTGTGAAGATCCTGTAGCAACTTTGAATTATCATGCTGAATTTCATTTTCCTTCCGTTTTGAGGCAGGAAACATACAGTGCTATTTCCCTAGGTCTGAAGAGTTTGCCACTCCATTCTGGAAAGTGTCAGACAGAACTCAGGATATGCTTCAGGTAAATCCTCTAACATTTAGCTCAAATAGATACAATAGTTTATTTTTTATACTCAGTTAAAGAATATTATAAAGCTAGACATCTGTAACTTGCAATAAATTTGGAGTTTGTTTAACAAATTAATATGCTTGTGTTTCAGACAATGTTAAATATGTGTCTTTGATCTCAAGATGCAATTAATTCAACAACAAATTCTTTTTCAAGCGTATTTGACACACCAGAGGATGTTTAGTAATCCTTGAACGTCAATCTTAGTTTACTGGAAGTTTAACATAGCAGAATGGATATTCAAATATAGCCTTTAGCTTCTTCTATCATTCTTTTCTGGCTTACTGAGTTTAAATTTTGGATAAATTAGATGTATTTACAGTCCACCTATAAACTGGTTTGGAATGAACAAAAGAAAGTCTGACCAGTAATATTCTAATTTATATACCGTATTTTTCGGAGTATAAGACGCACCGAAGTATAAGACGCACCTTAGTTTTGGGGGAGGAAAACAAGGAAAAAAGGCCTCTGCCTCCAAGCAATTTGCCAAACAGCAAACAGCACAGATGATATACACTGTTTGCTGTGTATTTCTGTGCATGTGTGCCTGACCCATAGAAATAGCAAAGAATTGGAGAAATGTACATTATGCCAGAAAGTTTTCTTAAATGTAGTCACACTAACTCCTCCCAATTATTTAAATAGATCTACTCCAAGGTAACTAAACTCTAATACTAAACAGGATACTGTTACATTTCATACTATACTTGTACAGAGCTGTTAAAATTGATTAAAATTTCTGGAAGTATACATTATTCTCTATTATTTAAAAGAAGATACAATAGCTCTTCAGAGCAAGCATTTATTTTAAAAAGCTTCTTTATTTTGTTAAGTTGTCTAGATTTACAGGGATCTCCAACCTTAGCAACTTTAAGACTTGTGGACTTCAACTCCCAGAATTCCACAGCCAGCAAAGCTAACAAAGCTGGCTGTTGAATTCTGGGAGTTGAAGTCCACAAGTCTTAAAGTTGCCAAGGTTGGAGACCCCCCGGCTCTAGAACAATAATAAAGCAGTCTTTAAAAAATAAGTCTAATAATTTGAACATTCTACAGACATTTATAGTTATTCACTTACCCCTTTGCAGCCAGTTCAGCAAAAATAAAAACCTGCGTGTCTAATCTCTCCCAGCTATTTGCCTCTTTGCAGTTAGTTTCACTTTCATTTTTCCACGTGGCAAACCTAATCAGGTGTTCGTCGGGAAACTGCTACTGACTTGCTTGGCTTTAAAGGCTCTTCCCTCTTTCCTGCAAGCAGGTAAATTGCTGGAAGACAGAGGCCAAAGGGTGGGGATGGCTGGCTGGGTGGGGCTACATTCAGTGTATAAGACGCACCCAAGTTTTCACCCTCTTTTGGGGGGTAAAAAGGTGCGTCTTATACTCCGAAAAATACGGTAAATAAAAATGTAAATGTTCGTTTGTTCAAAATCTTAAATCTCTGAAAGTTCTTCACCAATTGCTTTGAAATTTTGACACAACGTTGCATTCGGAATACGCACATGTTTTTATATACCTACTATTATATAGATGTCAGGTTTCCATCTGTGATAGGTAAAACATGCTTTTTTTGAAAAACTGCCCACGCAAGCCCCGCCGACCAGGAGGAGCCCTCCTGCTCCTGGTGGAGCCCACCGAGGGTCCCGGGGGAGCGGCGGGCAGTGAGGCTGCAAACCAGGACTGGCATGGCTTCTTCCCTCCCATTGCGCCGGGCTCAGCTGGAGGGGCCCGCCATGTATAACTGGGCGCCCGTGGGCAGCAGCGGGATCTGTTCCCCTGGGGCTCTGGGCTTGCCACGGTGATGGCAGCTCCCTCCGCCCTTCTGTCCATTCTGCTGCAAAGGGGCAGCCCGTTCCTTTGGGAATTTGCCTGCAGCCTGCTCGCTGCCCGATCGTGGCGGCACAGGGAGGTCGAGGAAAGCCTCACCGGGCCACCGGACACAGAGGCTGCCTGCGCCCGAGCAGGGGGGTTGATTGATGGCTGGGGGGTTTGCAATGCGGGGGCATTCATGTTGGGGTCTGGAGCTGTGAGGAAGGCAGCTGCTGCGGATGCAGAGAGGGTCCCCCGGGGAAGCAGGAGCCTCTATGCATCCTGGCTTGGTTTTGGGGTGGGGGGCTTCCGCGATGGGCCCTTCTGGGTGATGGTCCCCTGACCCCCCGGGTCTCTGCGGCTCTCGCTCCGGGGGGGCGGCTGACCTGAGGGTCTGTGGGGGCCTCGGCCGCTCGCCAGGGCGGCATCTCTCTGCCAACAGGCCTCCCGAGGGGCTGCCAGACTGAGCCACAGCAACGCGTGGCTGGGTACAGCTAGTATATACATATATCTATCTACATGTCAAATGCTATTTTAAACAGTTATAGATATGCCTGTTGCGTTTTTCTGTACCAAGAAATCATGAAATAATGAATGGGCGTCTGGAACTCTGGCTCTTAATATTGTGAAAACTGAAATACACATTGAGCTTATGTATTATGTGCCATGGCTTGCAACGAAATGAACTTCTTTTATCAGAAAGAAATACCCTTTACAATGTGATCTGTTGCCAGCCAATACTTGGGCAGGTTTTTATTTGTTTAACATATATGCTGGTGTCAACAACTTTTGTGTGCGTGGGAGGGGAGCTGTTTCAAACTATTCTTTTCATTTCAATATTTTCTCCAAGATACATTCACCAGCAACTGATTTCTTGTAGATTCAGTTCCTAAGTGGTGAGTTGAATTGAATTCAGTTCAATTCAACCTTTATTGTCAATGCACAATTGTGTACAATGAGATTGGCTGAGCCTCCCTTCATGCACCCCCCAACATAAATACATATTAATAACTCACAGTGAAAGAAGGAAAATCCCTAACCCAATAAATCACACTAACAGGACACAATCCGCTATACATATATGTGCGTACCAGAGGTGGGTTCCTGCCGGAGCTGTCCAGTGCGGAATTCCAGTAGGGAGTGGCCGATTGCGCAATTTTGTGCATGGCTGCTCCGTAGCCCTCTCCGCCGGTCCGTCGCATGCATCACCATCTTTTTCAGTGAATTTTTGGGCGATTTTGCTTCTGCACCTGCGCGGAAGCAAAATCTCACCAAAATCTTGCAAGGGGACGCGCGTGTGCGCGAGATTTCAGCAAGATTTTGCTTCCATACATGCGCAGAAGCAAAATCTCGCGCACATGCACATCCCCTCGCAAGATTTTGGCGAGATTTTGCTTCCGCGCATGCGTGAAAGCAAAATCGCACGAGGGGGCGTACGTGCGTAGTGAGCGCGTGTGCACCCGAAATGTGGAGATGCGTGCGCATTGCACCGGTAAGTAAGCAACCCGCCCCTGGTGCGTATCATTACATTATAATATATTGCACCAATATGAACATATTATTATTATTATTATTATTATTATTATTATTATTATTATTATTATTATTATTATTATTATTATTATTATTATTATTATTATTATTATTATTATTATTATTAATAATAATATTATTAATATTATTAATATTATTAATATTAATATTATTATTATTATTACGTATATGATAACAGCAAAGTATAAACATAGTATAAACATGATTGTGTGTATATATATATATGTATGTATATATATATATATATATATATATATATATATATATATATATATATATATATATATATATATATATATATATATATATATATATATATATATATATATATGATTGAATATATATATAATGGTACAAGCATGATTTTGAGTACAAGATGTATGAATATATGGGTGCATTTGGACAGGAACTGTAGGCACGATTGTGCACTTATGCACGCCCCTTACAGACCACTTAGGAATGGGGTGAGGTCGATGGTAGATAATCTAAGGTTAAAGTTTTTGGGGTTTGGGGAAGAAACAATTGAGTCAGGTAATGTATTCCAGGCATTAACCACTCTGTTGTTGAAGTTGAATTTTTTGCAATCAAGTTTGGAGTGGTTTACATTAAGTTTGTATCTATTGTAAGTTTGTGTATTGTTGCGGTTGAAGCTGAAGTAGTCATTAACAGGTAGGACATTGTGGCAGATAATTTTGTGAGCTACACAGGTCAGATAGAAGGCTGCGTAGTTCTAAATTTTCAAGTCCCAAAATTTCAAGTCTGGTTTCATAAGGAATTCTGTTGTGAACAGAGGAATGTAATACTCTTCTTGTGAAGTATGGCTGGATATTCTCAATTGTGTTAATGTCTGATATGTAGTGTGGGTTCCAGACAGATGAGCTGTATTCAAGAATTGGTCTAGCAAATGTTTTGTATGCTCTGGTTAAGAATACAATGTTACCAGAGAAGAAGTTACGCAAGATTAGGTTTACCACTCTTAATGCCTTCTTAGCTATGTTGTTGCAGTGGGCTCTGGCACTTAGATTATTAGAGATGAGTAGTCCAAGGTCCTTTACTGAGTGAGGATCATCACAAGGCCATGATTATCTAGTTTGTATTTTGTGTTCTGATTATTTTTGCCAATGTGTAAAACTGAGTATTTGTTGATTGAGATTTGAAGTTGCCACTTGTTTGACCATTCAGATACATAGTCAGGGTCTTTTTGAAGGGTTGTAGTATTGTCGGTGGTGTTGAATAGTTTTTCATCATCAGCGAAGAGGATGCAGTTACTTTGTATATTATCACAAATGTCATTTATGTAAAGAATAAAGAGAGTAGGTCCTAAAATGCTGCCTTGAAGAACACGGCTGTTAACAAGTACAGTGTTTGATTCAGCTGATTCAATTTTGACCACTTGTTGTTTGTTTGACAGGCATGCAGTTATCCATTTGTATAGGGGGCCAGAAATGCCATAAGATTTTAGTTTTAGAAGTAGCCAGCCCTGCAAGTCTATCATACTACATACTTATGATATTATGTTGCATTCAGGAGTCTGACAGCTCACGGATAAAAGCTGTTCTTCAACCTGTTTGTACGACTGTCTATGCTTCTATATCTCCTACCCGATGGTAGGAGAGTAAAGAAGTGCTGGCCAGGGTGTGAGTCGTACCTGAGGATTTTCCTCACTTTTCTAAGGCAGCGAGTCCTAGCGATTTCATCTAGTGATGTCAGGGGACAGCCCATGATGTTTTGTGCACTGCTCATCACCCTCTGTAATGTCTTTCTATCCGCGGTTGTCAAGCCACCATACCATACCGTAATGCAATAAGTGACGCTTTCCATTGTGGACCGGTAAAAGGAGGTCATCAGTTGTTGTTTCACCTTGTTCTTCCACAAGACTCTAAGGAAGTGGAGTCTCTGTTGGGCCTTCCTGGCCACCTGGGTTGTGTTGTTTCTCCAGGTGAGATCTTCGCTAAGATGGACTCCCAGGAATTTGAAGGAGGGGACTTTCTCCACATAGCCCCCCTAAATGTAAAGTGGGGCAGGTTCCTCTCTCTTCTTCCGGAAATCTAGCACCATCTCCTTTGTCTTGCTGATGTTCAGGTGCAGGTTGTTTTCTGAGCACCGTGTGGATAATTTTTGAACCTCCCCACTGTATGCTGCTTTGTCTCCACCTGTAATGAGGTCTACTGAGTGAAGATAAGGACTAATACTGTATTGAAACTATGCAAAGATACTCTTAGACACCATGGTGTCTAAAGTGAAATGCAGGCAAAGAAGCTACTTTGTGGTAGCTCAGTTTAAAATAAAGTTGCTGTGTTTTTTGTATTTTTTTATCAAAACCTTCTGAAATGTGCAAATGTTATACCATGCTGGCAGCAAAAGTATATATATAAAAATAAATAAAATGACAATCTGCAATAGGTTTCTCCTTGTCTGATATCTTCCAGATATGTTGAAACTGTAATTCTCAGAATTCCTAGCTAGTAGCTGACTGGGAATTATGCAAGATGAAATCCAGCTCATATGGAGGATTTAAAACCTCTATATACATATGTGATATTGTAAAAATAGCAAGTATCGGCGTCTGTGATGGATTAACTGGATTTTCTATCATGCCATGATAATATCCATCACTGTTGTGGCCTGCCCATGGCCCGCGCATCTGGTCATGGACCCAGAGGACCAAGAGGCTGTTGTGGCGCAGTACCATCGGCCCGTGCACCTGGCACCTGAGTCCGATAGTGAGGAGGTTGGAGAGGACTCGGTGCCAGAGGGTGGAAGTCAACCAGGGCCTTCTGCACCTCATGAGGTGCACATGAGTGACGCAGAAGAAGAGGAGGAGCCACTTCTTCTTGATGCTAGGGCACGCATGACTGATAGAAAGCAAGAGTGGCTACGCAAGAGGAGGTCTCCTCGAGAGTAAAGCTGCAGGCTAATTGGCCACACCCTTAGACTACTTAAGTCCTAACCACGCTGAGCCTAGTTGCAGGAAACAACGTCACTTCTAAATCTTTACTTCTGTGACTCCAATTTGCATTCCAGCACGGATCTTGTTTTTTGCATTTTCTAGTTCTGGGACTTGTGCCAAGTACAGTAAGACTTGCCAATTACCTCTTGGACTTCGGCCAGCTGTTAAGATAGTATATTAACAGCTGGGTTTCTGAACAGAATAACTTCTGCCTTTCTTTTGCTTTTTACGCTTCTAAGAAATTATTAGGAGACTCTGCTTCAATTACTAAAACAAACTGTGTTTGGACATTTGTGTGTGCGTAATTATTGGTGGGCTCGGCACTGGGGCAGAACAATCACTTGAAGTATCTTGTGTTTCTTCCTTAGATCTCCTGTTATGGCTGGAGGCCTCTTTGCTATTAACAGAAAGTGGTTTTGGGATCTTGGTGGCTATGACCCTGGATTAGAAATCTGGGGAGGAGAACAGTATGAAATATCATTCAAGGTAAGCACTTATGGTACACACTTCTCTTCTATGATGATGGCCGTGATAGTGCAGTGGTTAGAGTTCAGTACTGCAGGCTACTTCTGCTGACTGCCGGCTGACTGCAATTTGGCAGTTCGATTCTCACCGGCTCAGGGTTGACTCAGCCTTCCATCCTTCCGAGACTGGTTAAATGAGGACCCAGATTGTTGTTGGGGGGCAATATGCTGACTCTGTAAACCGCTTAGACAGGGCTGTAAAGCACTTTGAAGTGGTATATAAGTCTAAGTGCTATTGCTATTGCTATGATGGCATATGTGCTAAAGAGCAAATTAAAAATGCAGCACAACAAATTTTGCTATACATTCTTTCTACTCTTTTTTTTTTAACTAAAGTTGTCACTGATAGATATGGCTTTATATGGAATATTAGAAAGAACCTATTTATACCTTTTCCTTCTCATCACTTTTTTTTCTTTGTGTTCTCCCTATAAGGATCTAGTGGGTCATTGGATAAAAGACTAAATAGATTTTTGGTATGATTCAACAGGTTCAGATGTTCCTTATGCATATCTGAACATATCCCTTATCTCACTTTCTTGTGAGCAAAGTAATCTACATCATCTCATAACAGTCATAAACAACAGTGCTTTAAATACAGTATCCCACAAAGAGTGGTACACTACAAAGTTAGTTTCTTCTTATTACAGTCAGTTCCCAGAAATCTTGTACTGACTCAGGAAACAGTAGAATGCAATAAGTTCTGGAAACTGGAAACAAGACTGCACACACCCAAATATTAAAAGCAATAAGTGCAAAAGTAGCATTCTGTATGTGTGCATTTAAGGGTGTCAAACTCTGCAATATTGTGGGTGCAGCATTGCAGTTGACCCCTCCCCTTCTGTTATGTGCCATCAAATGCACAAACAAAAGGGGTGGGATTTCTATAATGATACTGCATCCACGATCTTGTAGATTTTAGCCCCTATGAGCCACTGTCACATGCAAAACCAGATGCTTATTTGATTATCTACAATTTGACAATATAAATATTTCATAAGGTACGTCTTTTTTTTAAATGTAGAGGAAATGGTTCCCATTTGTATTTTCCTATTTTTCCAATTGACAGATTTGGACCACAATACTAATCTTAAACAAAAGTTTGTATGTTGCTCCAAGATGTTCCCAGTCCAATTTAATCTACCGTAATGCCTATCTTGTGTTTTAATGCAAATTTAGAGGGTCAAATGTTAACAATTGTGCAACTCTTGTTGCTTCTCCAAACATCATTGGAGCATGAAACAAATTAGTAATACACTAGAGGAGATTACACAGAATGGATTCACAAATGATGGCATGGGATGTCTGAACTCCAAACCATGTAGTGAGGGTAATTTCAGCAGAATAAAAATGAGCTGGGTGAATTGGGTTCATGCGATGTAATTTTCAATTGAGTCTTTTCTAAACAAAACAAATCTAAAGACATAAAAGTCCATAAGTCAAACATATGACAGTTGATTTAGAGTACATCAGGTTACACTGTCTATTGTTAAGGTATTTCATAGCTAAATGCACATTGGTCTTGCATCTCACAATTCTGGCAGAAGACATAAAGACTGTATTATTCTACTTCCTATGTTCCTTTTATTTGCCATTGGAAGAAACATAATTGCATGGCAGCCTATTCCTCACTACACAGAAACCATGGTAACCATACTGGAAGCTTGGATACTAAACTGTCTCTGGCTGTTTTGTTCCTTGATATATCCTTTGGAGAAGAATAAGTTACACCAAGGCTCATTTTATCTATATCTGCTCATTCATTTCATTACTGTGAGTTGACCTTAAGGGTACATGCCCTTCCCCATGGATATATTTTAAATGACTTTCAATAGCATTTAGTACTATTCATATAGAAGCTATTGTCTGCCTCAGTCAGACCTCAGTTGGAAATAGGAACAAACCGTACATAGAATGCATTGTTTCCTTTGAAACTAGAAGGCAAAGGGTAAAGGTATAGAAACGAGTTAAGGATTTTTTTGTGTAGAGTATTGAGATTCAGGAAATAAGTAGTGAACAAAGTTTTCTGCTAAGGTAAAGGTAGTAATTTAAGTTGCAATTTAGTTCAAATGGTGCCAAGTAATTAGAAATTCAGTATCTATTTCTGGAATCTACAGTTAGTGCTACAGCAGATCACCTCCAGCATTAAAGCCTGTAGACCTCCTAAATCAGGTTGCTCAGTCTTTACTTGCCTTTAATGCTCCTCAGCCCCATTGTTCACCCCCTCTAAAATCCCAAATGTCATATCACTGAGAACCAATGTATGATGCTAAATTCATTAAACCAAAGAAAGCCATACTGAAATATCCATCCAGGCTTGGAGTTCAATAAGTGACTTTGAACTACTTTGGCCCATCTATCCCTCGGATCTATTGTGAAGACAAATCACCTTCCCAATCTCACCCAAAGCCACTCAATAGGGCCAGGCCAGATATTTTCATCTGCTGATCAGTACTATCATTGTATCATTCATGTGTGTGGATGGATGGATGGATGGGCGGGCGGGCGGGCAGGTGGGTGGGGGGCAGGCAGGCAGGCAGGCAGGCAGACAAATAGCTATTTCTATATTGTTCCCAGTCTTTAATCTTTAATGCATTCAAATCAGACGTCTCTGGTTTAGGGATACTGGGGTGAGGAGTTAGGTTCTTATGTTCATTGAGTGGGTTGACTCATTGACCAGGTCTCTGAGTTTCTTCTGCAGGGTTTTTGCTAATTTGTACATCGGTGTTCCAGGTAGAGACACAATTGGGTGTAAGGGAATCCCGTTCTTGTGTATTTAGGGGAGTCCATATAACCTGGGTGTGGAGGAGTCTTGTGGTTACTTGTGCTTTGTCTCTCGTGGTGTTAGCTGTTTTTCTTTTTCCATTTTCCTTAGAATGTCTTTTTTAAATATTGTGTTTTTATACAGTTAATTGATTGATTGACTGTTCTTCTTAATTCATTGTTGTATGCTGCCCAGAGTCATGTTTTTGTGAGATGGATAGCTATATACATCATTGATGACTCATACCTGACCCATCACAAGATCCATTACAAGACCCTCACTTGACACACCCACACCTGAAGTCCTTATAAACAGAACACTAACACTGACATCCTCTAAAATCTGCTGAAGAGTTTACCCGTAGCCTGGTAATGAAACCAACCAACAAGTTTAGAGAACAAGCCTTCATCCTTACATAAAAACAGTCACAATTAAAAACTATTTTAAAAACTATAAAAACCACACAAGCAGAGAGGATGATGTTAGCCAAAGTAAGGGTTGCATTGCTTAATTTAATGTACTTTAATTGTTAAATAAAGACAAAGTGATTTAAAAAGAGTAGTATGCTAAAATACCATGTTAAATATGTTCAAAATGGTATAATAATAATAATAATAATAATAATAACAACAACAACAACAACAACAACAACAACAACAGAGTTGGAATGGACCTTGGAGGTCTTCTAGTCCAACCCCCTGATTAGGCAGGAAACTCTACACCACATCAGACAAATGGTTATCCAACACCTTCTTAAAAACTTCCAGTGTTGGAGCATTCACAACTTCTGGAGGCAAGCTGTTCCACTGATTAATCGTTCTAACTGTCAGGAAATTTCTCCTTAGTTCTAAGTTACTTCTCTCTTTGTTTAGTTTCCACCCATTGCTTCTTGTTCTACCCTCAGGTGCTTTGGAGAATAGTTTGACTCCCTCTTCTTTGTGACAATCCCTGAGATATTGGAACACTGCTATCATGTTTCCCCAGGTCCTTCTTTTCATTAAACTAGACATACCCAGTTCCTGCAACCATTCTTCATATGTTTTAGCCTCCAGTCCCCTGATCTTCTTTGTTGCTCTTCTCTGCACTCTTTCAAGAGTCTCAACATCCCTTTTACATCGTGGCGACCAAAACTGAACGCAGTATTCCAAGTGTGGCCTTACCAAGGCATTATAAAGTGGTATTATTACTTCGCGTGATCTTGATTCTATCCCTCTGTTAATGCAGCCTAGAACTGTGTTGGCTTTTTTGGCAGCTGCTGCACACTGCTGGCTCATATTTAAATGGTTGTCCACTAGGACTCCAAGATCCCTCTCACAGTTACTACTGTTGAGCAAGGTACCACATATATTGTACCTGTGCATTTTGTTTTTCTTGCCTAAATGTAGAACCTTACTTTTTTCACCATTGAATTTCACTTTGTTTGCTAGCACCCAATGTTCAAGTCTGTCAAGATCCTTCTGTATCTTGAGCCTATCTTCTGGAGAGTTGGCTATTCCTGCCAGTTTGGTGTCATCTGCAAATTTGATGAGTTCCCATCTATCCCCTTTTCCAAGTCATTGATGAAGATGTTGAATGGGCCTAAAACAGAGCCTTGAGGTACTCCACTGCATACTTCCCTCCATGTAGATGCAGTTCCATTGAGCACTACATGTTGAGTGCAGTTGGTTAGCCAGTTTTGAATCCTTCTGGTGGTGTCCCACATTTTTCTACTTTATCTAGTAGTAGGTATGGTCTACTTTATCAAATGCCTTACTGAAGTCCAAGTAAACCACATTGACAGCATTCTTCTGGTCCACTAATTTTTTCACTTTGTCAAAAAATGCAATAAGATTACTCTGGCATGATCTGTTTTTGACAACCCATGTTGGCTTTTGGTTATTACTTTGTTTGCTTCTAGATGTTCATTGATTCGTTACTTGATTATCTTTTCCAAAATCTTCCCTGGTATTGAGGTCAGGCTGATAGGTCTGTGGTTTCCTGAATCTGTTTTTTTTCTCTTTTTTTGAAGATGGGAACTACATCAGCTCTTTTCCAATCCTCTGGCAGTTCCCCGGTGCTCCAGGATCTTTGAAAGATATAGTTCAGTGGTTCTGAGATCTCGTCTGCCAGTTCCTTCAGAACCTTGGGGTCCTGAAGGAACTGGTTCTGGTGATTTGAATCCATCTGGTCTAGGGTAGACAGGTGTTCCCTTACCATTTTCTTCCCTATTTTAACTTGTGTTCCTAATATGTTTTTTGTGATGCTGTTTTTGATAGGTTGGACTGTTTTTCCCCTTTGTGTAAAGACAGATGCAAAGAATGTGTTAAGTTGCTCTGCTTTCTCCCTGTTGCTTGTCACCTTCTTGCCACTTTCTCCCTGCAATGGACCAATTGTTTCCTTGACTTTTTTCTTGTTTTTAATATGTTGGATGAAGCTTTTTTTGTTACTTTTCAAGTTTGTCACAAGCCTTTGTTCATTGTGCCTTAGCTTTCCTCACTTCATCTTTACAGGCTCGGGCTATTTGCTGGTATTCTGCCTTAGTTATTTCCCCTTCTTTCCACTTTTTATACTTGTCCTTTTTGTCTTTCAATTTGTTAGAGAGTTCTTTATGCAGCCATGCTGGTTTCTTTTGAGACCTATTATTTTTCTTCTTCATTGGTATTGTGTTAGTCTGGGCTTTTATAATCTCACTTTTCAAAATTTCTCAAGCTTCTTGAGTTGTTTTCCCCTTGAGAATTCTCATCCATGGAACATTTAAAACTCAGACCACATGCTTTCTGAACAGTTTTTATCCCAGAGCTATAATTACACTTAATAATGAATTAAAGGGTCACCATCAGTGAGCTGTTGGACAGTATTACTTGGTCTGTTGTATGGATGTTTGAGTGGTTCAGGGTGGGGAATTTGTGGCGGGTGAGGCATATTTTTAGGGATTGCTATGTGTGTTGGGACTGGTCTTGAAGCGTTATGTGAATTTCGTTGTATGGGTGTACTGTGTATATACGTACAATGACAATAAATTATTGTTATTATTATTGTTGTTGTTGTTGTTGTTGTTGTTGTTGTTATTATTATTATTATTATTATTATTATTATTATTATTATTATTATTATTATTATTATTATTATTATTATTATTATTATTTCCCAAGTTCTCTCTAAGTTTATTGAAATTAGCTCTCTTAAAGTCCAAGACTCTAGTTTGACTTTGTTCTACTGCTTGTGTTTGCATAATGTTGAATTCCAATATTGCATGATCACTTGCCCCCAAGGTTCCTATAGCTTCAACACCTTCTATCATTTCATCTCTGTTAGTGAGAATTAAGTCCAATGTGGCTGATCCCATTTTTCCCTTCTCTACTTTTTGGGTAACAAAGTTGTCTGCTAGGTTTGTTAGGAACCTGTTGGATCTTCCACTTGGTGCAGAGTTTGTCTCCCAGTTGATGTCAGGGTAGTTAAAATCCCCCATTACTATTCTGATGTGCTTCCTACATACCTTAGTTAGCTGACTAGCAAAAAGTTCATCTACTTCCTCTGTTTGGTTGGGTGGCCTATAGTATAGACCTATGGCAATGTCATTTCCGCCCCGCCCCCCTTTAATTTTGACCAAAATGCATTCAAGACAATTTTCATCATTGTTGTGCTCTATTTCTTTAGATATGTAGTTATTTCTTATATATAGTGCAATGCCACCTCCTCTTTTATTTGGTCTATTTCTTTTAAATAATTTAAATCCCTCTAGCTGTATGTTCCATTTGTGGGTTTAATGCCACCAAGTTTCCATAATGGCAACAATATCATATCTGTCCTCGTTTACTTGAATTTCTAATTCAGCCTGTTTATTCTTCATACTCTGTGCATTGGTGTATAGACATTTGAGTCCATTTTGATTGACCCTGTGTTTACTGTCTACATAACCTGTGTTGTGCCTGACTGCCCCTACTTAAAGTGGGTGGATAGATATTCAATCAGATGATAGCACCAGGCTGATCTTTTTGGGCCTAGAAAGATTCAAACCTGGTTAGCATTTAGATAGTAAGCCAGGAAGTAGAGGATCATCGGTTAAAAAGGGAAGATGAAAAAAATCCAAAATGAGGATATTGGCAAACCATTTCTGAATAGTTTCAAAAAAATACTGCATGGATATATGCAACAAATTATTAAAGTGAATTTCAGCTCCGTAAGGACATTATCATATGCATATAGACCCTAGTTCAATTTTGCTACATATAATACTTTTTTTCTATTTCCAAAGAAACAAATGACTACAACCAGAATAAATCTCAAAGATTGTAAATATTGTATCTGCTTGTATTCTCAGTGGCTATTTAATTCTTGTGATCACATTTGAACCTCCGTTTCTCTCATAGGTCTGGATGTGTGGAGGTGGCATGTTTGACGTTCCATGTTCTAGAGTTGGGCACATCTATAGGAAATATGTTCCCTATAAAGTCCCATCTGGTACCAGTTTAGCAAGGGTAAGTTCCTGGACTTTAATAACTCCCTGACTTTAAAAAGTCTACATTACTTTTTTGCTTTATTTTAAGTTATAGTCAAATATCACATTCCCAACTTCCAATCTTATCTTGAAGAATTCATAATAAGAAATCACCTTTAAGGAACATTTTAGAAATATTAATTTATGGGCCCAGCCACAGAATAGCTGCCATAATAGGAATAGCCAGTCACAAAAGTACACATTTACTAGAAGGAAAGCTGGTAATTGCTAATTGTCTATCCTTTAAAGATGATCTCCATTATATCAGTTGCCTTTTTTATTTTCTGGGCAAGTGGAAGCAGTTCTGTGACCAGGAGTGCGTGTTGTCAGCTTTAATCTGAATATCAACTATGCCTTTTAATGGATCGGAATAGTCTAATACAGGGGTGTCAAACTCAAGGCCCGGGGGCAGGATCTGGCCTGCAGGGTGCTTAGAATTGGCCCATGGTGCCACCCTGGAAACAGCGAAGGACCAGCCCACAGTGCCTCTGCCAGCAAAAATGGAGCTCAGGAGGGCCGCTCCATTTTCTCTGGCAGAGGGTTGCAGGAGGCCATCACAGCTGAAAATGGAACTCAATTTTGCTGGCAGAGCGCTCGGGCCACCATAGGTTCCCCCAACAAAAGTGATGTCAAGCTGGCCACACCCACCCTGGCCACACCCACCCTGGCCACACCCACCCCAGCCCCCCAAGGTCAAACACAACCCTGATGCTGCCCTCAATGAAATCAAGTTTGACACCCCTGGTCTAATACATCATATACTAATATCTCATTTTTATATTTACTTTTTATTGAAAAGCTTTCACAGAAATAAAAGAGAAATGTGAAATAATATATCATAAGGGTAAGAAAAAGAAAAATGAAATATGTAAAGTAAGGAAATAAATTATAGAAAGAAATTCAACATGGGGAAAAAAGATAAATAAAGAAACTATTTCCAATCTTCTTTTCAGGGGGTACAAACAATCTTAACTTCATTTTTTCCCTCAATAAAGTTACATCCTATTTTTCTTCTTTGCATATTCAACCTTTTTCGGTCAGAAAATCTATAAATCACCAGTTCAGATTTTTCATTTTTAGCAAAAAGTTTTCAATCTCTGATAAAAGTACATATTGTCTTATCTCTGACCACATAGATCTTTTTGCCATTTCAGCCAATTCTGTAATCTTTACAATCCACTCTTCTGTTGTGGGTATTTCCAATCTTTTTCATCTTTGTGAATGTAATAAACTCACCATATGTTTAGATTCTATAACACACTCCACATGAGGATAGCCTAGAACTGCCCTAGTACAGAATAAGCCAGGATACTAAATGGGGTGCCTAGTACTTGTTGAAAAAAAAACTGTACCAAGTTGCTATTGATTAACAAGCCATGTCCAAGATTTTGATTTTGGCATCTAAGGCTTTCAACAACTTTATGTCTATATATCTGACAGATTATGTCCTGGAATTCTATTATATTATATTTGTTTCCTTGCTTATCCTTCCTCTTTTAGAAATTTGAGAACTCCTTATAATTACAGCTCCTAGATCTGGATGACCTCTATGTGGGAAAAATGAATTTATTGCATTGAATTGATGTCATTAGTGATCAGCCAGAATTCTGAAGATCAGATCTGGTAGCCTTACTTTGAGGCATCCATTGAAAATATAGATATATTTCACTCAGAACTTCTCAACATAAAATATAATAAAATGACCAATTGACTTGACCAATATTGCAGGACAAAGATGCTGTTGAACAAGATGCTTATAAAATCTTCCTTAAAGACAAACTAACAGAAGTAATACACTTTCTCAGGAGATGACTTGTAATATTAACTAGAAACTGAAAGATAATTCTTTTCTTATAATGATGAGATATTTTTATAATTATAAAACCAAGATAAAAATGCAGATGACTGTACCACAACAGTACTTTTATTGGCATTCCTTTCAAAAATCCTGTATAAAATATTTTATCCATTTCACTAAATTCCATAAATGTAGTATGGAACACATTTGTAGAGCACACACACAGAGATTCATCCATTGATTCCCAACTATACAATGGAAAAAAAACAAACTTTGGCAAGATGAGATTTTTGAAGGCTTTCTGGTTTCTTATAGTGGCCCAACAATGCAAGATTTACTTCACTGGCAATGGAAGGTAGGCCTATCTCCATCCTTAGATAAGAAACACTCTGGGGACTCCCCAACATATTCTTTATGAATTTATTTATTTTTTTAATTCAAAAAGTTTTATAAGTACAAAGTACAAACATTTTTTCTTTTTTCTCCCCCCCATCCCCCCTAACCCTGACCCATCCCCTTCCCTTCCCCCCCTCCCGCCCTGGACTTCCCAGAGAAAATACAGGGCATAATATTCAAAAAATAAATAAATTAAAATAGGTTAAAAGAAATTGTTAACTTCCACATTTTTTTTAAGTCTTTAACTCCAAATTGTTCAAAACTGTTTAAAGTGTAATCAAAATAAAAAAAATAAAAAAATAAAGGAACTTAGAAAATTGAAAAAATAAACAAATAAAAAAGAATAAAAACATTATATTAATCAAACATCATATAGCATCTCATACTATAATTTACATGACTAAACCTCTATCTTTTATCTAATCTATATATAGACTATTAAAAGTAGGAAAGGATAAAAATAAAAGAAACAAAAGTAAGATAGAGAAGAAAAGAAAGGAAAAAAAATTTTCCCCCTCCCCCTTTCAATCCATTATAACACAGAACATTTCCTGAAAACTAACTAACCCTTGAATAAATATTACATAAACAATAACTAAACATTAAGTATTTATACCTGTTAATATACCTAAATATTTAAAATATTCTTCAAAGTCTTAATTCCAATATTTTAAAACTAACCCCTTATACCTCAAAGAACTTAAATTTAATCATAAAATCAAACACAATATTAGTAACACAATATTACAATATATCAAATTATTAGCTTCAGAAAACTTCTGAGTCTTTAAGAAAATATTAATAATATAAAAAAGAAATAGAGAAAGGAGATACAATCATATTAACCTCTCCATCCATAAATCATTAAAAATATTAATAATAAAGAAATGAAATAAAAAGAAAAAATACAATCATGTTAGCCTCTCCGTCCAGCCTGTAAGTTTCATCACTGCATCCTTTTGTAACTTGATAGTTTTAAATTTGTCAATTCGCCTCCCAGCTGACTCCGATCCTCCATCTCCTTTTCCACGTTTTAAGCATCTATCTGGCTCTGCCGATCACTTTGAATCTTTGAAGCTGTTTCGGTTTGAACAAATATGTCTGGCTTTTTCTTCTCCTCCTCTGTTAATTTCATGCTTCTTTCCTCTGGAATTTTAGATATATCAGCCTTTAAAACGTTGACATAAAATTCAGTAGCTTTCTTTATTGTGTTGAGCCAGTATCTTTTTCCCAAAAATTTCACAACTACTCCTGTTGGTGCATCCCATTTATATTGTAAATTTCATTTTTTTAACTCATCAACCAAGGAGGTATAATCTTTTCTGGCTTTAAGCATTTTAGAAGGGATTTCTTTCCATATCATTATTTCCTGGCCATTTACCTGAAGATTATTCTTGAAAGTCGCCTGTGTAATTCTATTCCGCAAAGCTCTTGTGGTAAAATATATTACAATGTCCCTTGGCAAATGTTTTTTTGCATACCAAGAATTGACTCTATATATCTTATCAATTTGCATAGCCAGTTCCTCTTTAGACATTCCAGACACCTGCTCCAGGGCCTCCACCATCCTTCCTTTCAAATTTTCATATTTTCCCTCCTTCAGGCCCCTCACTCTTATAGCAAATTCCATATTTCTGAATTGAGACATTAACACCTCTGTTTCAAAATTTGCAATATCATTTTGAATCTTGTCTATGTATTCCCCCGAAGTTATCAGAGCTTGCTTATTTTTTTCCAAATCAATCTCCAAAACTTCCATATTTACTGCCAGTCCCCGACAAGCCACCAACACATCCACCCTCAATTGTAGATCCATCTTCTTCAAAGCAGCCTGCATTTTTTATCTATTTCACTGATTTTTAAATTAAATTCCATAACCAGTTCATTTTTCATAACTTTCAAAGTATTAAATAAACTTTCAGGTGTTAAAGACTGTGAGGGTGTTAAGTCAGAAGTAAGTTGCATTTTTGAAATATGACCAGAAGAGTACTCAGTTCTTTTATTCAAAACAGTCTTTCCAGGTTTAGAAGCCATTTCAGTATTTTCAGAAGAGTACAAAGAGAAAACCAGATCTCTACTTAGCAGAGTTCTTTCCAAATCCAAAGCCAGTTAATCTTTTATTTTTGATTCTTTATTTTTTATAAAGATATAAGTTGTTATTTTAATCCAAAATCAAGAAACAAAAGGAGAAAAAATCAATTCTCAGGATCAGAAGTGGGACTTCCGGTTTGGCTCCAACGGCATCGCTGACGCTCCTCGTTGGGCGCCTTTCCGAATTCCCATTAAAGCCGCCAGAACAGCTGTCTGGCGGCTTGAAAATCTCTTCCCCGGGCAAAGGGGAGAGACGAGAGCTTGACAGGTGGGGTAGAGCCCCCCTAGTGCCCTAGGAGCCATCCAGGGGCGCGAAGGGTGAGGGCTCCCCAGGCAGCCTGTCTCCTGCTCCAGGAATCCAGAAACCTCCGCTTATGCGGAGCAAGGTGCCGTGACCACCGCTGCTTCAACAATGGGATGTATAATTATTCTAAGTTTAAAGAAAGCAGCCAGAGAAAGGCAGGAGTCCAGAAGGGCAAGTATAACAATTTTTGACTTTAATTCCACCGCTGGCTTTCACTTCGGAAATAACAAAGTAGCTTAACAAGCAAGAAGCAACAATATGGCGATCGGAGATTTGGGTGTGGAAGTGAAAGTGACTTTCGTTTTGTTACCAGCTTTTTTTTCTTATGGAAACTTCTGATCCTGAGAATTTATGAATTTATTTTGATGTACTTCCAATTGGGCAAGTTCATTTTCATCCCATACCCAGATCGCCCCCTGATCCTGCATATGGGTTATCACCTTGCCCTGGAATATTTTAAGTGCAGAATCTACTAGCTGCCCCATAATAACCTGTGGCCTAAGGAAATGAGGAAGGCTTTTATTATGTCACATGCAAAAGAAGATGAAGTTGTTATCCATTCCACATATTTAGACAAGAGATATGTAATTTTTATTGGCAAAAGAGCTTTCTCCTTCCTTCCTTCCTTCCTTCCTTCCTTCCTTCCTTCCTTCCTTCATTCTTTCCTCCCTCTCTCCCTCCCTCCCTCCTTCCCTCCCTCCCTCCCTCCCTCCCTCCCTCCTTCCTTCCTTCCTTCCTTCCTTCCTTCCTTCCTTCCTTCCTTCCTTCCTTCCTTCCTTCCTTCCTTCCTTCCTTCCTTCCTTCCTTCCTTCCTTCCTTCCTTTTTATATAATGCCCTTAATAGTACTGGTCTTTGGTTGAGTCAAACACTTCTCTTTTTATGTTCCACTTTCTGGGAACAATGACTTTTCAAACTTTCTAAACCACTGCCTGTTCTTGCTTCCACTTTCACTGCAATCAATTTTCCTGTTTTTGTTGTTGGTGTCTAACCTGTCCTTTGTCCACTCTTTTCTAATCTAGCCTCTTTAGCCAGAAACAACTTGATTGCTAGAATCGTCTGCACAGCATCACTCCTATGGCAAACTGTTATGACCTAGGTTGCCTAGGCAGAGGATTGCGATAGAGTCATTTATTGCTTTGATTAAATGCCCATAACACCCAGCCTGACAATGGCCTGTAGAGGCTCGGCCCCACCCTCAGTCCCCCAAACAAAAGCTAGTAAACAACAAAGAAAGTCCAAAGGTGCAAGCTCACAGGGCAAGGTCCAGAGTCCAGGTCCACATGGCAAAGCAAGTCACAAGGCAAAAGACAGTCCGCAAGGCAAAGGCAAGGCACAGGCAAGAGCATGAGTCAAAGCTGGGGGAGTATAAGCCAAAACAAACAATTGTTCCTGACAAAGACAAACTCCCCCCGCCCTTTCTCCTTAAGTCAACCCACACCAGGTGTTCCTTTTGAGGAGGGGCAGGGTCTTGCAGCCTTCATTTGAGCTTGACTCCACTCTACTCTCTGTGCCCTTGGATTGATAGGGGGAGACAGCTGTTCCTCATCAGAGGGATCTGCTGCCTCTTAGCACCACTGCCTGTCTGCAGCTGATCTTCTCCTGTATCTGTGAGGGCAGGCAGCTCTCCATCCAGTCAGCCACCTTCCCCAATTCCTGAGGGGCCTGGAATAGCATCATCCTCAGCCTCTGGCCTCTCCAAATATTACAAAGGAGATATGCCATATCTGTAGGATGGTCCCAGTTCCAACTCCTCCTCCTCCAAACTGGGCTCCAATGGGGCTAAGACACAAACACTGTAAAGCATGCCCAAACGTACTTTTAGTTTGTCTTTCTGAATGGTCTCAAAAGTCCAGCTGTTGTAAGTAAGCCTACAACTTCAAGCAAGGCCCAGTAGAATTATTGTATGGTTTCAATAGTTCTGCATTACAATGATGTAGAAGAGGTGGGGGATGCATATTTCTTATGTTTTGTCCCCCTAGCCTTCTGTGGCCCCAATATTTAAGTCTAATTGCATAGAAATGTCTCTTGTTTCTGTAAAATAGTAACAAAAGGCAGCCAAATGTCAGGCTGAAGCCATTTTAGTTGGGGTCTTTGGCCTGCCACACTTTATAGTATTTTAATGTGCATTCTTTACTGTGGAAACTTGGGAGTGGGAATTGCATGAGGGCTGTCTGTATGTAGCCATAACAAATTCTTTCTAGATAGTCAAGGTCATCCTTTGTCTTCACACTCCTGCACCTGCACAGAAGGAGATGGGTGGATTCTTGCCAGGGTGGCAGTTGAAGATTGGTCAACGTGATGGACTTGGGGGTGTGGGGACAAGGGCTTGAACTTTCAACTGGGTGGAGAAACCCAGGGGACTTTAGATTCGGGTTTCTCCCAGATGTGCCAACATGACTCTGTTATAAGGTGACCAGATTTTAACATTGGTAAAGAGGGACACCATTGACCGGGGTGGGTGGGTTCCTGATTAAAAATTATTTATTTATTTATTTATTTATTTATTTATTTATTTATTTATTTATTTATTTATTTATTTATTTATTTATTTATTTTTTATTTATTTATTTATTTATTTATTTATTTATTTATTTATTTATTTATTTATTTTGGTCTGTCTGTCTGTCTGTCTGTCTGTCTGTCTGTCTGTCTGTCTGTCTGTCTGTCTGTCTGTCTATCTATCTATCTATCTATCTATCTATCTATCTATCTATCTATCTATCTATCTATCTATCTATCTATCTGAATTTAAAGGTTTCTATAAATCTCCCAGTATTTATTTATTTGAATTTATACGGCTGCCCACTCACTCTCAGTGATTCTGGGGAGTTTCAACGCAAAAAAAAAAAATACAAATTACAAAATTTGCTTTTCCCTTGTTTCTTTCCTTTTTTTTAAACCCTTGAGTGATACAAACAGGTGCAAGGTTATTGTGGCTATTTTAAGGCAGCTGGGCTGTTGTTTTTTTAATGTGCTTGTTTTATTTTATTTTTAACAAAACGGACCCTTGGTCACCTTGAGCAACATTCTACTGACCCAAACCGTCTTCTGGCCCTTGGTGCCAACCTAAGACAAAGAGGCAGCCTGGGAGTGGAGGGTGGAGAGAGAGGGGGGCGGGGGGCAGACAAAGCCACCGCGCATCTGCAACCAGCTTGCACCAGTTCTCTCCGATAAGACGAAGCAGCCTCTTCGAGCGCAACCCCCTAAGATGCCAGTTGAGCCATGTACCCTTGTTGCAAAGCAGAACGGGCATTGTGGGGGTGGGAGGCTGGCTGGAATAGCTTTTATGTACACTGAGAGCTTATGCACCGAAGACAAATTCCTTGTGTGTCCAATCACACTTGGCCAATAAATAATTCTGTTCTGTTCTGTTCTGTTGTTCTATTCTATTCTATTCTATTCTATTCTATTCTATTCTATTCTATTCTATTCTATTCTATTCTATCCTATCCTATCCTATCCTATCCTATCCTATCCTATCCTATCCTATCCTATCCCATCCTATCCCATCCTATCCTCTATTCTATTCCATCTTCTATCGTCTATCGCAGTGGTTCCCAACCTGTGGTACATGTACCACTAGTGGTACGCGAGGGCCTTCCAGGTGGTATGCGAACACTTTCGGGGTCATGAACAATTTTTAGTTAGTTATTTTTTACTTCACAAAAATGTTTACTGCCTAACACAAGATAATCTGTCAACGATTTGCAACTGTTGCCACACGCCACCCACCTGGTCCCAGCGGCCCGAGAATCCAGTTGCTGGATGCGCGGGGCCAAAAAAGGAACGGTACAATTATGGAAATAAAGTGATATCTGATCGAATTTAGTTTCTCTGGAACCAGGTGGTACGTGGCGACTGTATGGGACCTCCAAGTGGTACTCTGGGAGTCCCCTGGGAGTTGGGCGGCATAGAAATTTTAATAAATAAAATAAATAAATAAATAATACTCAATCACAAAAAGGCTGGGAACCACTGGTCTATCGTCTATCGTCTATCGTCTATCCTATCCTATCCTATCTTGGTCTACTGATCACCACAGGTAAGGTCCTCCTTAGCAAGCACCTGAGCAGCACCTCACCATTTAAGATACCATTAAGGGGCAGGGCGAACCATCAGAGGAAGGTGAATGGTATACACAAGTACCCACAGTCACCAGGATTGCACATCTACCATACATATGTTTTTCTCTTTTCTCGGTCATTACATCCACATGTGAATCAACATGGATTCCTTTGAATTAAGATCTGGATTGAATTGAAACATTCACTATAAACCCATGCTCATTG